>CM060961.1:153587740-154187740 GCA_030765045.1 Tenodera sinensis | reverse complement strand
ATCCATCTTTTTTCCGTTTTTTTTTTTTTGTAGTGTTTAACGCCCGCTTTTACTACTACGGCACCGCAGGCGGTGACACTAATGATACATGGAATGAAGATGGAGCACCGGTGGAATGAAATGGCGGGGGAAACCGGAGTACCTGGAGAAAACCCGCCCTGACGCCGCCTCGTCCACCACGAATACCACATGCGGGTCCCTGGGATCGAACCCGGGCCGCCTAGGTGGTAGGCGAGCGCGATCTTTTTTCCGTCAATCCATAATGTGAAGCCTCTTACAAAGACATTTTTACCCTCCTATTTAGCTTTTCTCATCCCCTAGAAGCTTGTGCTGTAATTCTTTCTTTCTTTCCGCAATGTTGCTCATTGAAGATTGCAGTTCCCTTTAATTTAGATGTATTTCTCACCACCATCCATTTACACTTTACCTTTATTAATTTCACTATTATCGGCCAATTTTCAGTCATTCTCCCTATCCTGAAGGTATCTATGATCTTCCAACCAAATAATTTCAAACCTAATTTTTCCTTAACCCTTTGCGAGCAAAAACCCATATATGGGCGACCTGTCCGGACCCTGACAAGCGAAAACCCATATATGGGTTTGGAGTCATAGAACTATTGTGATCGGCTCCTCTCACTCAAATAGGTGGTTTTAACCCGCCTGAGGATAGGCCATACCCGAGCCATGCATGGACACCTTTTGTGTGGTGATCCAGAGCCTGTCTGTACGACGGGTGATATTCCAATCTCCATCGCACATGTCCTTGATTGTTCACGATACGCTCGTGAGCACCAGTCCGTTGGCCTGGGCCTTACACTGTGGTCAGTTTTAGGCAACAACTCAGTATCTGTAAATACAGTACTGCGGTTTTGTTCCACAATTGATTTTATGAAGCAAGTGTAAGGTTATTTTATTTCAGAGATTTTAGCCTTTTAGATTGCCTTATTTTGGGGTTTTTTAACGTTTTAGCGTTTTTTACTTTGTAGCAATTTTAAGTTCCAGTTTTTAGCATTTTAAATGGAACGTTTTAATAGTTGTTTAGCTGGTTTTATCTATTTTAACACTTTACCGTCCCTAATTTTACTTTTGGACTCGGGGCCCTAATGACCAAGTTGTCGACGGGCCCTTAAACCAGACACTCACTCGCTCAAATAATTCATATATACTGCCAATAGATGACAGGAAATGTTCTTTCAGATGTTTGTGATCAGTTCATCACCGATTTTCCATATTTAATAATTTCTGTCGTAGTTTTCAGTAATGTAGGAATAAACAGTGCAGTGATTGCATCCAGTAAGCGAGATTTTTTTTTTTTTGTTTTTTGACAGAATTGCGGGAAAGAAAGGGTTGACGGAGCAAGAAATTGTAGAATTGTTGAACAAATGTGATAGTAAGTTATAGAATTTTGTGCTCAGTGATGATGAGAGTGATATATGCAAGAATTCGTGTGTAAGTGCAAGTGAGAGTGAGAGTAACATAAGTGACGCTGCAGACAGCTGTACTCCTAGCTGGAAGAGATGAGTAATTTTGACCCTGGTCCTACAGCTAGTATCCCAGTGCACAATATCCAGCAGGAACCAATACTTCCTTCTCATTTTGATGAGAATACGCTTCCAGCAGAATTTTTCGGCCTATTTTTTGATGACGAAATTATGGAAATAATTACTGAGGAGACGTATTCAGGGAAACATAAAAAAAAAAAAAAAATAGGCGATACCACCAACGAAAAAAGCCAGGATTGCTTCTTGGAATCCCCCAGAAATTGCCAATATAAAAGCATTGAGATAAACAAGTCGCTATGAAAATCATATGCACATTTTAGATACCCTGCCCTAGTTAGGTGTAACTGCACATTTCTATCAAAACTTTTATAATTTATCATCGTTACCGTTATTATTACAAATGGAAGTATTAAATATAATGTGACACTATTTAGTTCCTGAAGCACTGCTGGTTTATTTGTGAATACCTATATGTACGAACTACACTGTAGAAAATGGAGATGCCATTTTTGTAACAACATTTTTATGCGGATTAACAAAACTTCACTCCTGGAGGACAATTATGATCCAATTCAACAAAAAGCAAGGTATACTATGTGTTTTAGTGCATTTGAGCATTTTTATATAGTTTTAACTGTATTTAATAGAGTTTCATACTTTAGCAAAATTGCCTTCCGCTCAGAGCCATAAAACACGTCTGCTCGGGAAGGGTTAAATATGTCTTCAACCTCTTGACCAAGTCTTGCTCCGCTTTCTTCCTTGCAGCCAAATATAATTATATTTCTCCTCCGACTGGCTTGCTCAATCTTTTCCAGATATGACTCTTGTCTTTCTGTTTCCAAAAACTTTTCATCTGTGTTTTCTTCATGTGTTCCATCATATTTTTAATTTCTTCTATTTTACTCATTACTCCATTCTTATTCTTTGTTCCATGTTTTTTTTAGTTGCACTTTGTCCTCTTTTAATGCTTTTAGCACTTAAATCGCTTCTCCAATCTCCGGACCTGTATTCAATTCAATTCCACCTATCAGTAGTAAACACAGTAACACCAAAATAATCCAACTTCCTATTAAATCATTATCTTCACTTAAATCACTGTTTATCATAATCTTCCTGGAGTTAAATTGCCCAATTCAACCTCAATAGACTTCTATCGGAATGCCCATCTTTTCGGAGCTCTTAGAAACATGTCTTGTTGCTACTACTGCTCGGATGCAACTCTATTTTATATAATTTGCTACTATTTTCAGCAAACATGCATCATATAGGTTTTAACTGCCATTGGGCATTAAGGCGCAATTTCTTGCTGGTTGATTCCAAACATATCCAAGTAGAACAAAAATCATATCCACTGATGACGCTGATATGTTCCTGGCAATTTACAGCATCATTGACAAAATATTTTATTTCAGCAATATCTTGACTGAACAAGATAGTTCTGCAGTAACTTATGAGGTTTGCATTTAGGAAGTCTGTGGTTCAAACCTCACCGGTACTGTCCTCCCTAATAGGATTTTTCCATATTTTTCACATTCCGTATAACCGTCAAATGCTGGAGAGATACCCTAAACTTAGGCTTGGAATGTTTCCTTCCCAAATATAATTTCATTGCATGTATAACCAGTGTCCTCTATCTGCAGTGCTATATATACTAAGAATGGGTATAAACACTACTGGTACCTATCTGGCCAGTCCAAGAGCTGCAAAATCTGATGCAATGAGCTTGCACCAGAGTGAAAAATAACCAAGGAATGGGGATAAATGTAATCTTTGAAAGAACTGTAATCATTACATTGAGGTGGGAAGCATTGGATTTTTACTTCCAAAGTTTAAAAAATGGTAGAATGTGGAACCTTTTTTGTCTGGTTAGGGACTACCTTCAACATTTTTCATGAATATTGTGCTGTGTCAGGAAATCTGGGATATCTACCAACCCTGGATATAATTTTTGTAACATAAATTTTGTGCTTAACCAATGTAGTTCTATATGTCGTAGATTTTGCAAGGAGACCATAGTGCTTTTTCCTGAAGCATATTGAACAGCCTACTTTCTGCAACATTTGTCTTATCATAAAGCAAGAAGTAGGCCTTCAACTTATTTCTTAATTCTTCATACCTTTAGATATTGCACTTCTAGATTATCAGTTTTCTTTTTAAATGCTGGTTGATATTGCAGGTGTAGAGCAGTATCTTAAAGTGATAGGCTCCACCGACAGCGCAACACTCAACGTGATTGCTATTGCAGGTATTGAAGACTGTCTCAAGGGAGCATCTCTACAAATAGGCTCTACTACGATCACACCAATCAAACCAACAGCCACAATAACCCTGGATCCTTGCGGAGAGGAAGGTTCAGATAGAGATGAAGCTGAAGGGGATGATGAAGAAATGGAACAAGGAACAAGTGATGATGAAGATGTAAGTTGTACATTTTTCTGGGATTACAAAAAAGGAACCTAACAGTTATTAATGGAGGGAAGCTGCATTGCACTTGCTTAGTTACCTTGCTTCTTCTTCATTGGGCACTACAGTCTTGGCCTCCACTACTAGATGCATCCAGACATCTCTATTTTCTACCATAGTCCTCCCTCATCGTATCCTAGTTACCTTGCATGCTCACTCATAACCTCATTATACAAGCTGGGCAAATTTACTTAAACTTTCATGTGAACTAATTATGAGGGATCTTATGGGAGGAAATTGAATATCTTCCAAGCAGGAGTAAGTTGGTAGTTCAGTAACAATTAATAGCACTGTGCTTTAACATTCCTGCATTAGACTTCACTGCATGCCTTTTATACCTTGAGTTGCTTCAGTGATTTTTACACTATTTTGTGCATTTCTGTTAACTTCTTGCATCCCAGTAAGTTACAGGATTTTAGTCTTACTTCAAAGTGCCTTGTATAGAACTTCAAGAATTCTCATTTGCTAAGGAGGATTCCTAATATATACGTGTATGTATATGCGGTTATTTACCTCAGTGTTTTTTACATGTTAATTTTTTATACATCAAACTTTGTCCAATAATGTTCAGCTCAATTTTACATTTTTCTGTCATTTGAAAGGCCTAAATGATAGCATTTCTGTGATTAATGCATATAATCAACTAATGTGTGGCTGTGGAAAAAGCAGATACATGCACAATTTTTACTTCCTCTTGCATGATAATGCAACACCTCACATGGCCTGCCAAACACCAGATCTACTGCAGTAATTCAAGTGATAGGTATGGCAACATCCTCTATACCATACAAAGTTAGTGCCATGCAACTAACATATGTTCGTAAAGAGGAAAAAGGATGTCTGTGGACGACAATTCGGAAACAATGAGGAGGTGAAAGCAGCTCTATCCAGGTGGTTACATAGTGCTGGAGGTCATTTCTATAAACTGGAATCGAAAATTTGGTGATCAGCCCCAATAAATGTTTACAGTTTCAAGGAGACTATATGTGGAAAAGTGAATTAACATTGTATGTTGTCATAGCCATGTTGCCTAGGTGTAATGTGGTTTAATAAGTGGCCATAACTTAGAAGTGTAACTTACTTTTTGATTTGCGCTCGTATGTAATTTCTTTTTTTCACAAAACATTGTACATATGTTTATGAAGTCATATGATCCACTCAATGTTATTTACTGTTGCATAATTGTTACAAGTGGTATATATAGAATTTTAGTTGGTCAGCTAAAATAAACATTAAAGAAGAAACATTCCATGGGAGAAGGGGATAGAGCTGAAATGTTACCTAAGAACAATAGATATGAAACAAATTAGAAGGGATAAAGTTATTAGAATTTTGCGACGAAAACAATTGACTAATATGTAACGGGATAGTAAGAGATGACAAAGAGGAAGAATTTACATTTGTTAACAATAACTAGGGACACAATTCTTCGGTAGATCGCTATGGTTCAAAATATATCAATATGCAGTAAAAAGGTTTGAGAGTCAATTCTATTGCGATTGTCCGCATAATTACCAATGTTTACTCTTGCGATTAAATGTAAATTTTAATGCAACTCGTGAAATAAGTGTTTATTTACAATTTACCATAAAATTAATAATTTGTTGCAATGTTTTTGCAAACGTGACGTTAAAAAGATTTATTTCAGGAATAAAACAAGATTTCTTTCACTTTTTGCAACATAGCAAGCCAGATACGAAGTCAAGGTCAAGAGTTCAAGCTCCATGTGACTGGAAGAACTGCAACTATGTTTACAATAAGTAGGAAAGGTATATGAGAGCGGCAGGGAAGGTAGATTAACAGATAACCAGTGGCATACATGAGTGTTCAATGAATGCATAGAGTAATATACCTTCTATGCTACAGCACTACCACTGGAGTGTCGGTCAGAGAGCCTCAGTTGGTTTGACGCAGGCCTATTGATTCCAAGGTCATGGGTTCAAATTTGGCCCAGACTGATGGTTTTCAAGTGTGCTTAAAAATGACAGCTCCTTGTTAGTAGATTTACTGGCATGTAAAAGAACTCCTGCGAGACAAAATTCCGGCACACTGGTGACACTGATATGGTCCTGGCAGTTGACAGCATTATTAAACAACAAAATATCCTGTAGAGCCAAGATGCACAATTGTAGTTAGATTAAAGCAAATGCATTCTGACAGCTAAGTGCACACGTGCACTTCAAAGAGATTCCATGGCATTGAACGTCGTCCTCTGCAGTCCAGGGGTAACATGTTGGCCTCTGGTTTCCTAGGTCATGGGATCAAATCTGACAGATGACAATGAATTTTTATAGGCTTAAAAATCCTTAGCATGGCTTCCTTTGGAAAGGAAGTAAAGCCGGTGGTCCTGTGTCAGCTTTACAGCATGTAAAAAGAACCTCAAGCTTAATAGAGAGGCCTATGGGCAAAATTAAGCAGCCTTTCATGCCCAGTGTAGAATGCAACACTGAGAACCACACTCTGTGGATCTATATTTCAATTTTTAGTGGTTGTGAAGGACCTCTTTCAGTGTGCTGTTCAGTGACTGGCTTTGAAGTGTGGATGCTAAAATGGGAGTGAAAGGTCATAAAAGCTTATTATTTGTCGACTGACACTCTGCATATCCTCCTATTACTTCTTACTTAAGGAATATGACTGCGAAATTTTTACCAGCGAACTGTACAAGAGCTCCAGCCGCTTGATCTCGGAGCGATATGCAGCTTCAAAAGTGCCTTTATAGTAAGATGCTGGTGCCACACGCGATCAGATGTGTAGACATCTGAAAAAAGGCTGAATGAAAATTGATGTGTTACAGGTAAGATTCTATTCTGTTTATTTCATCTCTTTCTATTTTTATTCATGTTCATATGAAATAGGCCTACTGTATCTTCCCCAGTACTTCTTTTGGTACCATACATTAAAAAGATGCGATTTATTCTCTGGGTTATAATTTTGTGTCCACACAAATTAAAATCCATAAATTAATTTACACCATTTTCTTTTTTTTTGGTATGCAATACATTACAGTGCAGCATCATAGCACCATGTCTCAGCACTTAGTTTGAAACTGTTTTAAAAAAACTGGATTTGGAGTGGGGTTATGATATTATTGATCATGAGTTCCAGTAAATTACTGTGAATAGAAGAAACTGGAAGAGCAGGCATCAGTCGATGACTTGTAAATGTTCATGCCAATCTTGTCACTACAGGAGCCATGACTTTCTGAGGTAGTTTAAAATTCACAGCAGGGTTTGAGCGAGGACCATAATAATAATGACGGCAACACTTATAGTACTGAAGAGCTGAAACCCTGGTGGTTTTTAATGATGCTATTAGTGCTTTATGGGCTATCGAACACTTTGTGACGTGCCCTAATGTTCCTAGAAACTAATGACTGATTTGTACCAGTTTGAAAATCCTGTTCATGCCATGGCTGTGGCCAACAGAAAACAAGCCAAAATAATGGACTAGTTCATAAAGTGACACTTTCTTTGTACATATTTATTTTTATTTGGGTGCATTTCTCTTGTGTTTGTATTGTTTCATATTGCCGATTGCAGTTAATCCTATTATTTCTTATTGTTTCCTTCTTAACTATAACCCTTATGCTGTACAAGTTTTCCAGTTTTTATTTATTGACTTACATTTATGCATTTTTCACACTTACACATTTTTTTCCCCTTTGGTCTCTTGGAAAATGTGTAAACAGTTGTACTGTATCAGCAAGTGTCTTTTTCTGTCTTGCATAATAGTTTAGGCAGCACCATAGCCAAGCATTTAGACCATTCGCTTACACCTTAGTGCCCCAGGTTCGATCCCAGGGACCTGCATGTGGTATTCGTGATGGGCAAAGTGGCACCTGGGCATGTTTTCTCCGTTTACCCCCACCACTCATTCCACCAATTGCTCCATGATCACCTTTCCATTCATTGATTTCACCTGATTTCATATCATCCTCTTCCTTTCTCTCATACCTGGAACTGGGATGACTACCCGTTTCCAGGTCTTCACTCTCTCTGGTCCATAGGCTCCTCTGCTCCCCAACAGGTGTCTGCCCTAAGTACTGGCTTATAAGCCCTAGGGAGTGTAAGTCCTACATAAATGGAAGATAATCAGATAAAGAAGTTTCTTCCAGTTTTAAAAATAATTTAATATCAGTTTTAATTGCATTAAGATTTTCAGTAAGCAGATAGTTATTCGGTTCAACAGTATCCATCATGAACAGAAAATACATTGTGACTAAGGAGCCAAGTGCTTCAAAATTAAATATATTTGGTATACCATTAAAACCTGAAGCTATTAAAAGTGAAGCAAACTAAATCCACCAATATAACAAATAATATAGAGACCATGGGTTATACTTACATACATGGTGTAACATATGTATATAATAAAAATGAATTTGTAAATCTTTGTAACCACTAAACTTCAAAATGGCTGTACCAATTTGGCTAATTCTTTTTTAAAAATATTCGTTTAAGTGTGAGGAAGGTACCTATGAAGAGAAAAATTGGAAAAATTGCGCTGAAAAACTACATTTTTCTTTTTCTCATTCAAACCAAGAAAGACTTGTGTGTATGTATGCATATAACTGCCAATCTCCTAAACCACTTGACCCAGCACTGCAAAATTTGGCATGTATATTTATTTTTTCATAGAGAAGGTTCTTGTGCTATCCATTTTACTATACAATGTAATAATCACATGTTTTTCTCTGCTCACTTTTCTTTTACGTGACGCATTCACATATCCTTCCCTATATACTTGCCCTTCAACATAAAATTCATACAATTTTCTATGAAAAGTAGAAATGCAACACATTACATTCACGCGGTTTTCTCTACTCACTTTTCTTTTGCGAAACACAATCCCATTTCTTTCTCTTCGCGTTTCAACATACAATTCATACAATTTTCTATGATGTAATAGAAATGCAATGTATTAAATGTACACAATTTTCTATGCTCTTTTCTTTTACATAACACATTCAAATCTTCTTCTCTACTCGCTCTTCAACAGACAATTAAATGGATGTTGGTATGTATGAATTTGTTAAACTCAACACGGTTGACAGATCACCATTAAAATTGGCACATTTAAGTGTTTCTTCATGGAGGCTTTTATGTGATCCATTTTACTTTGCAACACATTACATTCACATAGTTTTCTCTGATAGCTTTTCTACTACATAACACATTCACATATTCTTCTCTACTTGCCCTTCAACATAATACTTATCCACTTTTCTGTGAATAAAATAGAAATGCAAGGAATTTCATTCTCATGGTTTTCTCTAGTCACGTTTGTTTTACTAAACACAATAACATTTCTTTCTCTACTTGCCCTTCAACATAGACTTTATACAATTATCTACGACCAAAATAGATTTGTGCCATATTACATTTACATGGTTTTCTCTACACACTTTTATGGAGCTTAATCACATCTCTTTCTCAATTAGTGCAATTTTCTATATGTTTGAAATTCATATGCAGTCTGAGGAAGGTTCTTTTGAAGAGAACATTTGGAAAAATTGCACGGTAAAACTTAAAACTGCATTTATCTTTTTCCCCTTCAAATCATTCCTAGATGTCAATTTTAGGGTGGCGTTGTGAGATAGATTAATTGAAGATCGATTTGAGCAATGAATCGATTAAGTGAATCGTTCTCAGACACATTGAAATTGGCTTTGAAAATAAAGCTCATTGGGAACAAACTCTCAATGATGCTGTAATTCCTTCACAAGCTCATCAAATACAAACATTGTTTTCTATAATTATATCAACATGCTTCCCATCAAAAACAATTGATTATGGATCAAATACAAGGAAGATATGTGTGACAATTTGCATCAAATGCACTTTAAAACAGGAAATCCAAATTTACAAGTCACTGAAGAAATTTACGAGGCATTAATATCAATTCAGGACATGTGCTTAATGATCCCAAACAAAGTGTTATCTCAATTAGGCATGGCTGCACCCAATCGCCCGATGCACGGCGTTTTTAGTCAAAGTTACAACGCAAAAAACCTGTACGATCTCAACGCTTTAAGAGAATCAGTTGGCATAAATATTCCGCTATTGAACCAACAACAAAAGTGTGTATTTGATACTCTTATGAAAGTTATAAATGATGAAACTGGAGGGATTTACTTCTTGGATGCTCTCGGTGGTACAGGTAAAACATTTTTGATTTCATTGATTTTAGCAACAATTCGCTCACACAATGAAATTGCAATTGCACTTGCTTCATCAGACATTGCAGCTACAGTGTTGGAAGGTGGTCGAACAGCCTGTTCAGCGCTAAAATTGCCGTTGAATATGCAAAGCACCGAAACTCCAATGTGCAACATTTCAAAGAACTCTGCAATGGCAAAGGTTTTGCAGCAATGTAAATTGATAGTGTGGAATGAAAGTCTTTGGAGGCATTAGACCAAACCATGCAAGATCTTCTGAACAATCGAAACTGATTTGGTGGTGTGATGATTTTGTTAGAAGGAGATTTTCGTCAAACATTGCCAGTGATTCCA
Source organism: Tenodera sinensis (assembly GCA_030765045.1). Lineage (NCBI taxonomy): Eukaryota > Metazoa > Arthropoda > Insecta > Mantodea > Mantidae > Tenodera > Tenodera sinensis. The sequence continues at coordinate 154,177,262 of CM060961.1, read as the reverse complement.
CAGTCAACACCACTGATGAACTTAATGCATGTTTAAAGTCTCCATTTTGTGGAAACACGTCAAGGTACTAAATTTAAGCAAGAATATGCATGTCGAGTTGCAAAGTGATCCATCTAGAGAAATATTTTCAAGAGAGCTCATTGAGTTGGGTCATGACAAATTCCCTTTAGACGTTTTCACTGGCTGCGTTACCTATCCTAACAAGTTTTGTCAGTTTACTGAATCAAAAACCGAACTCATTCAAAAGGTGTTCCCGAGCGTTGCTCAGAATTACATAGATCACATCTGATTGAGCAAACGAGGTATATTGGCTGCCAAAAACATGGATGTAAATGAATTAAATTTCAAAATTCAAAATGAAGTTGCCGGTGAATTGAGTACATACAAATCAGTTGATTCCGCTACAAACCAAGATGATGCCGTCAACTATCCACCCAAATTTTTGGACTCGCTGAATTTACCAGGATTGCCGCCTCACAATCTTCAATTAAAGGTCGGCTCCATGATCATGATGTTGCAAAATATCAACCAACCACATCTTTGTAACGGCACATGACTAGTGGTGAAAAAATTACTGAACAACTTGATCGAAGCAAGCATTCTAAAGGGAAAGTATAAAGGAGAAGACGTATTGATACCACACATTCCAGTGATTCCGACTGGCATACCATTTGAATTTAAACGACTGCAGTTTCCAGTAGGGCTTGCTTTCGCTATGACCATAAATAAATCCCAGGGGCAGTCATTGAATGTTTGCAGCATTAATCTTGAAAAGCCATGTTTCTCGCATGACCAATTGTATGTTGTCTGTTCCTGTGTTGGAAAGCCATTAGATTTGTTTGTTTACACGCCAGGTAATCTAACAAAAATTGTGTACCTTAAGGCATTACAATGAAAATATTTAAGATAATATTACTGAAGTATTGCAGTGTGCGAAATAGGTAACAGAATTTTGTAAGCAGTTGTTAATGATTGACATTAAAAGTACATAGAAAAGTTATTAACGTTATGCAAATGTATTGTTGATATTACGGTAATTATTTGATAGTAAATACACAAAGTGATCACTTTGAAATATGTTTATATTCAATTTTTTGTTTAAATTACATATTTATGACTGTTATCTGTTCTGGTGCCCATTACTAAAACTAAAGATGTCATCACTATATATACACTATAAGCGGCGCCATCACCAGAACTTGACCAAAGAATATAAGTTTGTGGGACTGCCACAGTGCAATGGCTTTTGACAGAAAGACATCAGTCGGGTTAGCTAGTATAAGATAAGCCAATCCTATGGTCTCTAGATTATTTGTTATAATGGTGGATTTAATTTGCTTCAGTTAACCACATACAGAGTTGAAGTGAAATAATCCGTCACACTGAAGGTGGTGAGAGACTGGATGTAAATGAGCAAAAAACTCATACACTTTTTTAATTAAATGCACCCTTAACTAGATAATCGTATTTAAAGCTGAGAGTATGTGGCAACGCCACACCATCTGTTGATCGAGTAATTTGCTTCTACCAGCACCTCAATGAAGTATTCTAATGCTCTATAAAAACCATTTAAGCAACATTGGCCATGAATTGACTTCAGATGTTTTGCTGCTGGGCAAAACACCCAGAAAATTCTGCAAAAATGAGGTTATTGTTCACTGCACTGTATGCAAACAGACTTCAAATTCTACATTTCCTCGTACTTACATCTTATTTGGAATGTTTAAATGCCAGAATTGTTTCCTTCTATTCAAGAGGCTTACACCTTGATAAGCTAATGAACACATGTTTTCATTAATTAAATGTGGTTGGTCTGTTCCTCACTGTACATCCTGCAAACATTTTTACTAACTTTTGACATCAATTGTGGTATTGCATCCTTTAGGAAATCATAAATATGATGGAAACATATATACTAACTTTAAATACGCTTTAAATGATCAGAAAGACATAAATTCACTTCAAATATTGCTGTCAAAATTGCTCGATTGATGATACCCAAGTGTTCGTTACTAACATTATGAACATCAATACACTGTAGTTAAACTGATGAAAGTTACTCGCAATCTGTACATAACATACACGTTCTTAATAAGCCTTTTTATATAGGAACTGCTTGCATTGTTCATTGTGAAACAATGATGCAAGATTCCACATTTTCACAATAAATAGTAGAGCTAGTTTGCTTCCAACACCAGCACTTGTAGTGAACACAGGTACAGTTTTAATATCGTCTGCCAGACGTATGCACTGCAACTATTACAGCTTTTGCGTTACTCATGTGTGAAACACTTCTTATGCTATTAATACCGTTATTCTGTGTTGCATTTGACCATGTGGGACTAATAATTGCTAAATCTTTAGTAAAGCATAATTTATAATGCGAATTTACCCTCCACCTCAATAGGCGTAAACGAAAAATAATTGCATGCAGTCAAACATTCGCACGATCTACACCAATTTTGGAAGAAAGTAAACACAGCTAATGCGGTGTTGCCAGCTCCAACAGAATTAAAAAAGCAACAGATTGTGGATTTTTTAAGTTTAATTTACACAAAAACCATTGAATCAATTGAAATACACCAAAGGAAAAGGTTATTTATTTAATTTTCTATGAATATAGCCATAAGTTAAGAACCTTTAATCAATAATAATTCAGCCAGGTGATGATAATTTTTTGTAATAAAAGTATTTTTTCCTAGAAAACTAAACTTTTCAACCTTTTGGTATAAAAGTTTTTTGTTATTCACAATACAAGAAACTCGCAGTTAAAGTCTGGCAGATTATTTCACTTCCATCCGGTATATAAGTGAATCCTATAGTCTCTATATTATTTGTTATATTGGTAGATTTTATTTGGTCCACTGTTAATACCTTTAGCTTTTAATTGTATTACAATCATTTATTTAAATGTAGGAGTGTTCATGTATTCCATGTATCTTTTAATTTGGATGGAACAAAAACTATTATAGGAAACCACATTCACTGAAGTTGTAATTTTGTATATATATGTTTAAAATGAAAATAGTTCAGACAACAAAAATTAAGTCTTCCTAGGAAGTAATCCCTGTAATGTTAACACACCTATACTCTGTTCATCTAGAGATTAGAGGAGATATAAACAAAGCACCGGTTTGTATCACTCTGCAGTCACGTGCATTAACAATGACGCAACACAGTTACCTACCGCTACGCATAGGTATAATATGCATTTTACACTACTAAAAGGATATATTTACTTGATCCGAATAACATGTAGCACATGGAAATTAACTACTACTTACGTCATCTCTGTCCACAATAACACTTCTTCATTTCCTGCTCACAATCTCGAAATCAATCTCCAGAAGCAGCTTGTGGAGGGAAGTTCGTTTTAAATCTGGAAGATCGGGATCAGAGTTAACTGCCAACAGCACTTTGTTTAAGGTGGGGGTTCATTGTTAACAAAGAACTGGTGAACTTTTTGACGGATTGCAGATCTCACAAATTCGTCGCAAACTACATCCACCACTTATCTGGTACATGGAAGCTTTTGGCCGGGATCTTCACCAACTGCCGATTTTCCTTTGCGTGTGCTGTCATTACTTGCGACTGACACACCGGTAAACTCAGATGTTAATTTCATCCCGTCTTCGATAGCAAGTTAGGGATATTTCTCGCAGAGCTTGTTAAACATGTTCAGTATTATTGTCTTTTCATCACTTCGCAATGGTTTGCCGCACTTGTTTCACAACTCACTTGTTCCGCCATGTTACTTTCATACTGAATAATGCGCGCGCAGAATGAATTAGGTTAGTTACAGATTCACTTAACTGCGTATTCTTACAGTTTAACTATGCTTAGTACACTTAGTTCATGCTTTAGCAAACATTAAGTGACATTTCAGACCTTAGTAACAGTATTTCTTCAAGGGACTATTTACACGGCGAAAGCGTCAATAGGGTGCGCTGTGGCCAAAACGCATGTGGCTTTGCTTACGTCTCCTCTAATGTCTTGATGAACAGAGTATATGCCATTAACAGATAACACAGTTTCGTTCTTGAAACGACTTTTAGGCTGTTAATAAATCTGCCTAAAAATGTACATGAGCAGAGACTTTCTTACAACATTGGAGGAGCTTTGTGGGCAGATTTAAAATGTTACAGGTTTTTACCACATATATGACAAAGCATTAAACTCAATTGCATTATATTGTAATTTACTGATGATAAAAGACCTGAGATTACAGCTTTAATATACTGTGCTAATTGGTCTGCATTACTATAATAGGCTAGATTTTATCTGCGCTCCTATACTTCATCACAGTCACGGTCACTTTTCACAGGTTGTGAAAATGCTTAGCATGCAGATTTTGTGATTTAAAATGATTGCAACACTAGTAACCTTTATTGACTTGCAGCAACAGATGATCAGTAATTGGGTACAAATATTCAGTAATGAATGTCAATTGTAAAGTCAACTCCCTCATATAAATTATTCAACTTATTCACGTTCTCTGGCTACAAGATCACCCATTTTTGGTTATAGTTTTTGTTTGCAGCTCATGGGAAGTGTAAAAATATGGTGTAGAAATATTGTATACCCTAGGATGTGGTATTCCCATCTATTTAATCTGAGACAACAGGAAGGATTTCAACATATGTGACAGGCAGTAATACTTTAAGAATTCCTGCATAACAAAATTCCCTTTTATTTTAAAATTCAGTAGAAGTTAACTGTAGGAAGCATGAGAAACCACCAAAGTCAATTCTTATTTTATTCTATTCTGTACATTTTAATATTAAGTAAAACATTTTTTAAAAATAAATATTGGAATTAAGATTAAATTGGTGTCATTCATTCAGTCCCTTATTAATTCATATTAGTCCACTGTACCTGAGAGATTCTTTCGTTTAGGATTACCAACTACTGTAGAAAAACAAATTTGACGGAATCAATCAGCAGTATTTCAAAATCCATTACTCAATCCTTATTCTTCAAAATAAATCTTTTCCCAAACCGTCAAACATGTAGGTTCATTTAATTGTTTTAATAGTTCAACCTGTGGGTTTATTTAACCTCTTGAGCGACAGCCATTTAAAAGCTCTGCAGGCCGAGAACAGATACCCAATATCCAGCGCAGGGCATTTAAATTGTTAAATGCGCTAAAAGTGCTTCCTAAATACACAGCTGTATTTTGCGTAAATTTTAAGTTATTTTAATGAAACAAAAACTGGTATACAACTCATTATATGCAGTATACATGTACATCATCAGCAATGTTGAGTTGCATTTACAAATCGTTGAAATGGCACTATTTGTTTCACTGTGGTAAAAAGTTAACTTTGCTTTGTCGAACGCATCTCGGAAACAAACAGTAGTGGACCCATTGTATGTGTTAGCTATGCGTCAGCAAATCACAGCACAATGTGAAATAGAACACTACTGTATGCGTGGTTTATGAGTCATCAGAATAAAGCAGGTTTGCAATTTTTCCTTACACGTGTTTCGTAACATGGATATAGCTTACAGGCTCCGTTTGTTTCTTTCTTGAAATGCATACGTATACTTTCCTGCTTGTAGCTGAAGTGAGAAGCTATTGAGTGTTACATCTCAGAGCTAAAACATGGCATCAACAAGCAGTGTTGCACAAAGGTTAGCGAGTGGTGGAAGTGTAAGGGCTTCTGAAATTACACATGATAATGTGGAGGACTTCTTGCTGTGTGACAGCGATTTGGATATCGATGGCGAATTTTCCGAATTTGAGGGGGGTGTGGAGGATATAGGTACAAGTAGCAGTGAGGAAGAACGTGACCAACTTCCTTCAGGTGTTCGTGAAGAGTCAGCATTGTGGAGTGCTGAAAACAATTCCAATACAAACAGGCACATCTTCACGAGCACAGGGTCTGGTGTTCAATCCCAGGCTCAGCTGACTTCTGACAGCCAACCAATTGACATTTTTACAAAATTTTTTACTACCGACTTAGTGTCTCTCATTGTTTCAGAAACAAATGTATATGCGAGTAAGGTGAAGGAAGACCTGCTCTCTAAAGGTAAATTAGGGCCTAAGAGCAGAATTCAAAGGTGGACAGAAGTAACACTCAATGAGATTTACAGGCTAATTGGTCTAATTATACTTATGGGTATTATTCGTAAACCTGCATTATACATGTATTGGTCCACAGATGACATGCTAGCTACTCCTTTTTTTGGAAAATGCATGTCAAATAACAGGTTTACGTCAATTTTGCGGTTCCTTCATTTCACCTGCACAGAGAATGTAAATGACAAACTCCACAAAATTAGGCCTGTTTTCGATTATATTATTTCAAAATTTAAAGAAAATTATGTGCCTGGTGAAAAGGTCACTGTTGATGAAAGCCTAATGCTTTGGAAGGGCCGCTTTGGTTGGAAGCAATGCATCAAAACAAAAAGGGCTAGATTTGGCATAAAGAGTTTTGATGTTTGTGAAAGTAAAACGGGATATCTTTACAATAGCTGCATTTACACTGGTCAAGGGACTGACAATACTGGAGACAAAGATTTGGGCTTATCTGGCTCCATAGTAATGCACCTAATGGAACCTGTGCTTGATCAGGGTAGGACTGTGTACTTAGATAACTGGTACAGCTCTCCTAAATTATTCATGGCCTTACACAAAAGAAAGACTAATGCAATTGGAACAGTACGTTCAAATCGTGTTGGTTTGCCAAAAGATGTGAATACTGTGACATGGCTTCTCCATGTCATTAAGACTCTTTGATTTTCAAGGAGGTTGCCATAGAGACAGTTTTGAGTTGTTGAAGAGGAAGAGACAGAAACTAGTATTGTGTGAGAGTTTGGAAAGATTAAGAGACAGAAACGAGTAGTATGGCTGTACTTGAAGCTTGAGAAAATAAAAAAGAGTTGTTAAATTTGTTACATTTGGTGTCAGGAAGTGGGATGGAGGGAGATTCGGAAACCAGGATGATGGCAATGATGAAAGAATTATTTGCCAAAATGGAAACGAGAAACGACAACCTCGCTGCCGAGCTGAAAAAGATAAAGACGGAGCTATCGGCGAAAATTGACGGGCAACTGGCTGGCGTGACGGAAGGCGTGGAAGAACTCGGCGAAAAGGTGGAAGACCTCTGCCAGCACGTGGACGTCGTGGAGGACGACGGGGAACGTCTTGGCGCCCTGGTAGTAAGAGTTGACGAGAGCGTCAAAGTACTGGATGCCAGGGGCAGACGGAATAGCGCGGAGCCGGGGAGGGAGCACCTAGTGGCCGAGGCGACAGTTGCGCCCGTTTCGGATGATATGAGGGAAAACGTGGAACAACTCGGCGAACGGATTGGCGTGACGGAAGACGTGGAACAACTCGGCGAACGGATTGGCGTGACGGAAGACATAGAACAACTCGGCGAACGGATTGGCGTGACGGAAGACGTGGAACAACTCGGCGAAAAGGTGGAAGACCTCTGCCAGCACGTGGACGTCGTGGAGGACGACGGGGAACGTCTTGGCGCCCTGGTAGTAAGAGTTGACGAGAGCGTCAAAGTACTGGATGCCAGGGGCAGACGGAATAGCGCGGAGCCGGGGAGGGAGCACCTAGTGGCCGAGGCGACAGTTGCGCCCGTTTCGGAAGATGTGGGGGGACCGTCGGGGCCATCCAATCACCTGACGCATAGTGCCGTGAACGGAAGAATGGTGGACATCATCGTGGACGGCAGGATACAGGAGAGGCCGTGCCGAGCACGAGTGAACACGAGTGCAGCGGTGGACGCGACTCGCGCGGATGTGGTGGGGTTTGTTGCCGGACCCATCGGAAGCAAGGTTGCTGCGAAGGTGCGCCAGAGAGGTCGGCGGACATGGTACCCAGTGAGCCGTTTCAAAGTGCGCAGGATGGCCCGTCAACACACCAGGAAGAAGGGCAACTGGACGAGGGACCGTCAAGACCGGCGGTACTGTTGCAGAATTTCGAAGCAGGATGGCATACATCGTCCTACCTGGACCAAGGGACACTATCCAACAGCGATACCTAGGATCGTGCCCCCTGGAGAGCGAGGTCCTACTGGCCCTCAAGGTTTACAAGGATTCCCTGGCCCTCAGGGTCTGGTAGGCTTGCCTGGAATGAAGGGTGAACGTGGATTCCCAGGAATGAAAGGTGAACAGGGCAATCCAGGACCTCCAGGACAAGCTGGTGCACCAGGACCTGAAGGACCTAAGGGTGACTCAGGCTCTCAAGGACAACATGGAGCTCCAGGACAACCTGGTCCACAGGGCCCTCCAGGAGACAGAGGACTTCCAGGATTACCCGGCCCAACAGGACCTGCTGGCCTCAGAGGTCAGAGAGGTGCACAAGGTGAGACAGGTCCACCAGGGAAGCCAGGCAGTGAAGGACCTCCAGGACCACAAGGTATTGCAGGACCTCTAGGACCACCGGGACCAGAGGGAGCACCAGGTAAAGCAGGAACACCTGGTATTGCAGGAAGACCGGGAGATAAGGGACCTGTAGGACCTTCAGGACCTCCGGGAACTCCAGGGGCACCAGGTCTTCCAGGGCCACCTGGTCCAAATGGACCTCCAGGACCAGCAGGAGAACGGGGTCTTCGAGGAGAAACTGGACCACAGGGTGTAGAAGGGCCACAGGGAGCTAGAGGAAAGCCAGGACCTCCAGGGCCAGAGGGAGGTAAGGGTGATAGAGGAGAAGAAGGTCCAAAGGGTGCAAAAGGACACCGTGGTCTCATTGGTCTACAAGGGTTACCTGGACCTCAGGGACCTCCAGGAGACAAAGGCATGACTGGACCTCCAGGATTGTCGGGAAAAGATGGTGAACCTGGAACTAAAGGTATGCCTGGAAGAGATGGAAACCCAGGACCTCAAGGTATACCAGGACCACCAGGCCCTCGTGGACCACCAGGAGAAGAGGTTCGATGGGTTAATCCACCGGGGCGCAAGGGAGATGCCGCAGTGATAGTGCTGGTCGGGACGACCAGCTCTGAGGAGGGAGCAGTGTGACATGGCTTCTCCATGTCATTAAGACTCTTTGATTTTCAAGGAGGTTGCCATAGAGACAGTTTTGAGTTGTTGAAGAGGAAGAGACAGAAACTAGTATTGTGTGAGAGTTTGGAAAGATTAAGAGACAGAAACGAGTAGTATGGCTGTACTTGAAGCTTGAGAAAATAAAAAAGATTTGGTAAATTTGTTACAATACGAAGGCTCTAAGGAGAGGGGAAATGGAGGTGCGTCAGCTCCCACCTTTGACCTACCTTGCCTGGCAGGACAGGAGGGTAGTTACGGCATTATCCAATTGCAGCTCTAAGATTTTGATGATTGACACTGGAAAAACAGATGCCCATGCCAAAATGTGCATTTTCAAGCCTGACGTTATCCAGGAATACAATATGCACATGGGCGGTGTCGATCTAGTAGATCAGGTATTGCAAGCATATCCCTCTTTACGAAAAACAGTGAAATGGTATAAAAAGGTATTTTTGCACCAGCTGGATATAACCATATACAATTGTTTGGGAATTTGGAGAGCTCTAAACCCACACAAGACAATGACCTACCTGGACTTTCGACTATCAATAGCTCGCAGCCTAATTGAACAATACCAGGTTGAGAGGCCTCTTCATACTGGGGGTAGAAAATCCAAAACCCCTGCACCCCTCAGACTTGAAGGAAAACATTATCCTAAAAGGATACCGTCAACAGCAAAGAAGTCCCGCCCATCTCGGAGGTGTTTCGTGTGCCGCAAGAAGGGAATCTGTAAGGAAACTGGGATGATCTGTGGCGAATGTGGAGATGTGCCCTTGTGTGTTTATCCCTGTTTTGAGGCATATCACTGCAGAAGGAACATATAAAGGTAAGCCAGTAAAGCATATAGAATTTAATTAAATGTTTCATAACGGGGGAAAATTAAAATAAGTTGAGTTAGATAGTGGATAAATAAGGGTTAAATGCACAAACGCACAGGACGTGTATACACGTCCATATCGCTCATCCGTCATTTTAAATGGACGTGATTTCACGTCCATATCCCTGAAGAGGTTAATGATTAAATGACTAAGAATGATCTAGCAAAGCTGTTTATATTTAATAGTTCTAAAATTTTCTTTTGTTCTTGTTCCCAAATGATGTTTAGTTTTACCAATGTAAGCCTTGCCAGAATCCCAACAGCAAAATGCCAGGTTTCTTGTAATTTGAAATTCTATCATTTATTTGGAGGAACTAAAATTATTGCATGTTCTTTAACAATTTTTGTAAATGTTTTATTAGCTGAAGGATGGTAAGTACATTTATTAAAAATGTATAAAATCTGTACTAAAAGCATTAATTGATCCAATGTTGATAATTTGTGTATATTCATTAAATTGTTCTTATATATGTATTAACTTACAAATTAAGCTATTAAAAATGGCAAATTTATGCGAAAAAGATTAAAAGTATGTATGTATATATTTTCTGCGAATGGGTATTACCCGGTGGCAGAGTTAAATGTACAAATTAAGGTTACAAACAAAGTGCACAAACAATAGTAACACAATCATAATACAATAAAGAACAATAATAAAAATATAGATGAAATGCACTAAATACTCATTAATTAATTATCCTGTCAGTATAACCAATTTAAATTTAGCATTAGTATTCACCATCAGTTCAGTAAATGTCAAGAATACTCGTGCGTAAACTTTATAGTAAATGACACAGCATTTACTTGATTTACGATATTTTTCGAAAATTTCTTCACAGATAAAGGACAGCCCTGAAAGACTGTTACAGGTAATTCATTCCATTCCTCAATGGTTCTATTAACAAAGGAGAACTTTCCTACGTCGGTTCTGTGCCTTCTACCTTTAATTTATACAAATGAACCTTTCTTCTATAATATGTAGGGTTTTCCAATCTTTCACTAATACCCACCCATGCATTTGAACCACGATATGCTTGAAATAATGCGCATAAGCTCTGCCTCTTACGCCGGACTTTTAGAGGCTCCCATTCAGTCTCCTCCCCTTTTTTAGGCCCAAAAGATTTACCTTGTTTTATAAATTTTATAGCCCTTCTCTGTATTCTTTCTAGCGAATCAATTTGACTAAGTCTATATGGGTCCCAGCATACTGCTCCATATTCCATAATCGGCCGCACCAAAGATTTGTAGGCAATTTCCCTGGACCTTCCGCTCCTCTTTTTCAGTACCCTTATTAAGAAATGTAACGCTTTCCACGCTTTCCTGGATGTAGAATTTACCTGGTTGTCCCACCCAGCGTTACTCGCCAGGTACACTCCCAAATACTTGCAGCTATCTACCTGCAGAATTTTTTCTCCGCCCATGTGATAGTTATGAAGAATTTCCCCCTTAGATCTTCTAAATGCAATGGACTTACTTTTCTTAGCATTAATCGTCATCTTATTTGTAGCAGCCCAATTACTAATTTCATTTAAATCACCCTGAAGCAGAGACTCATCTATGGCATTCCGAATTTTATTATAGATAATGCAATCGTCTGCAAACAGTTTTATCTGACATTTAATATTTACACTTATATCATTAACAAAAATAAGAAAAAGTAGCAGACCCAGTACTGAGCCTTGAGGTACTCCCGAACTCACTGTAATTACCAGTATGTTAATTTTCTATAAGTGCCGAAATTTAATTTGTTTTGTGTTTTATTATCTTAAATCTAAGAGCGGAAGACAACCATTATTTTCAATTTCTAATTATACCTTTATCTTGTAAATTTAAAGATTTCAAAGTATTATTTGTATGTTTATCAGGAACAATAGCAAAGACATCATCCACATACTATATAAAGTTTTACAAACTAAAGAAAATGCTTTAGTGACTTCTATTTCAAAAAAGCTGATGAAAAGATTAGCAAGAAATGATGAAAGTGGACTACCCTTAGCTAAAGCCAAGTTTATTGAAAGAATTTTCCATCAGAATTGAAAAAAATTTGATCCAAAGATTGGTAAGCTTAGTCATTGAAAAAAATCAAAAGCTTTTTCTAGGAATGCTAAGAAATAAAGCAATTACATCTAAAGAAATAAGTTGATCGTTAGCAGACAATACTATGTTGCTGATCTTTTATACCAATTCAAACAAACTTTTAATACGTAAACTGTCAAATCTATCAGAAGTACTGAATTTATTTAACCATTTAGCAAAATTGTAAGTAGGTGGATTTATTTAATTTACAATAGACCTTTACCATTTAACTTTCCTCATATCTCATACATGTGAACTAAAAACAAAAATAATTTATTTCCATGAAATGCAAGGATTATGATGAACTTTACTTAACGTGATTTAACGTGATGGGATGTAACATGAAATAAGAAACTTTAAGTCTATAAATAAAACAATATCTTAAGAGATTGTAAACTTCTCTTACCTTAGTATTTGCTGCAAGTTCTTGAAGTTAATGGCAGACTGCAGTTTCTTGAATTATCATTTGCATCATCAGTGTCACACTCGTTTATCAGTGCCTTTGATTTCAAGAACTTGCAGCAAATACTAAGATAAGTGAAGGTTATAGTCTCCAAGATATTGTTATATTCATAGGCTTATGTTGCTTCACTGTTAACAGCTTCATATCTTTCATTAAGAAACTAAGGTCTATTAGGACACACTTAACATAATGAGAATTATTCTGATTGGTCATTGGTACTTAGCAGACATGGCGGATATTCAAAGCAGCTCTCTTTTTCTAATCAGTGGTTGTTTTCCAGAAATGAAAATAAAGAAAATATGAAAATGTGAAGTAAAAACATTTTTAAATGGTGAATAAACTGCAGATGGGCATAACCTAGATTAGGAGCAAAGCAAACAAAAAAACAGTTTTGATGCAAATGGTTACATAGGGAAGCACAATTTATTCCTATGTGGTAATACTTGCTTATGGTTCAAATTAGTCATCTGACCCCCAAACTTGATGGAACTTGAAGGAAAACTGTGCAATTGCCAAACTCTTAGTTACGCCGCATCAAATCACTTTTAAGTTGGCCCTAATTAGTAGGGCTCGGAAGTTCATGCCCTAAAAAACACTGAAATATGCATGCCAATATGCTCTTAAAAACTTGAAAATATGACAAGAAATATGCACTATTAAACTAAAACAATGTTCCTTTGCAGTAGATGAGTTAGTATAAATAATAAATCAAGTTACCTTATTCCTTATAGGTTGAAACAGAAGTGGTCCCGCTGCTATTATTAACTGCTAAATTGTAGTTCACAACCAACACTTTGCACAAATTTTCAACTGTAAAACATCATCTGTTGTCTCGCAAAACACTTTCGTAACGTGAAAAACTTCTCTCCACGTCACAAGATGTTATCGGGGCATATTTAAATGATGTTAACTGCTTCACAGAGAGTCAAGTCTCTTGGTGTGACAGATGGTTTTCTTTCGAGGATGTCTCGAATATCACGCATCTGTTTATAACCAGAATTTTTTGAAATTACATAATTCGCCTTCTCTTTCACTTTTAGTCCTATGCTACCAGGAACCAAACTTAGATCACATATTATTTTTTCAAAGACAGTAAGCGATTCATGCAAGGGAGATACTACGGCTTCCAATGCCGTTATGGCTGTTAGTAAGAAAGAAAAATGGGCAGATATAAAACTAAGATTCTCTTTTAACCCAATGCCTGACAGAATATTTTGCAGTTTCTATTGATGAAGCATCTTTCGAGTCCAATGAATTAACAACCTCTCCGACTATTTCTATGTGCTCAGCATAGTATAAAACTGCATCGACCCATGTTCCCCATCGAGTTAATACTGGTGCAAGAGGAAGTCGGATATTAGGTGCTGTTGATCTAAACAACTTAACTCGAGATTTAACAAAAATTCTCTTTGTACTGGACACAAATCTATCTACCAATGGTAAAGAATCACGTATTGTCTCAGAAATGCGATGAAGAACGTGTGCCAAACAAGTTATAGAATGAATTAAGTTAGGAAAAATACATTTCAGAGTTTGTCCTGATTTTACCATATAAGTACCTGCATCAGTACCAAATAAAGTAACCGGTCGTATTTGATTCCACAAGGCCATAGTAATTTCAAAGAGTGCATCACAAACGGGTCACAGTTACATTGCCAGTGGCCGACAATTCGCTCACATTAAGAAGATAAGGTGTAGACTTTTGTTCATTATTTAAAGCACCCACGATTATATTAACAATAGAACGGTGCTCATAATCAGGTTTCATCAACAACCACAAAAACTGATCCGCTAATTGATTTTGTATATTTGACAATACGTTATTGTAACAATGTCCTACAAAGGTCTTACGCAGTGTACTTTCTTCAGGCCCATGTTGTCGAGTGTACTTGGCAAGAAAGTTTTTAAATATCGGATTATTAATTTTGAACAAGGGAATATGAGCAGCTAAAAATGCTTGGCACAAGTCATAGGAAAATTCAGTAACCCTACTTCTTAAACACTCTACTAGCTGTTTTTGAACACGTTCTTTGTTTGCGAGTTTTCTGATTAAATTCTCCTTATGTTTTCCTGTGTTTATGTGCCAAACTATTTGAAATCTTTTCTCACTCCCTATATTTTTCGCACACGCTCCACAAAACAGTACCCTATTATCTGTAGATATTAAGTCAGCCGAAAACTCTTTCTGTAAATTAATTAATCTAGCACTCGAAGTTGGTTTTATTTTTGGCATTTGAAGAGCTTTTTAACATTTTATATGCCTAATTTAATTTGGTGGCAACCAGTTCACAACACTGTTACATTTGAAGACCACGATGCAGCTGCTGGTGGTCAGGCAATCATGCTGCTCAAAACGTTGACCTGCACTTTATATTTGTTAATATAAACCTCTCAGATAATGCACTGATTATTCTCTACGCACATACATATAATGAAAGGGTAGAAACAGGGGATTCACTGCATGACAACATGACTCAGCATTAGTTTTCGCCACCTAACGAATTGCATCATCATGTGCAACACTACCAATATGAAAAATATTGTCTAGATTGAAAAAAATAATAAAAAACCATAAAAATCATTAAAATATGCAATATAGGGGCTATAATATTGAAATCTTCTTGAGTTGCATCATGTGCAATACTACCAATATGAAAAATATTATCCAGGTGGAAAAAATAATAAAAAAAACATAAAAATCATTAAAATGTGCAATATAGGGGCTATAATATTGAAATAATATGCATTTATCAAAATCAAGAAAATATGCAGTTATATGCACCATAAAATCATGTCCAAATAACTGAAAATTCCATAATTTGTGCACATAACGTAAAAGCAAACATTTTTAGCCCATATGAAAAAACATGCAAATGCATGAACTTCCTAGCCCTACTAATTAGCTTCATTTAATATAATGTGTTAGACTTCCCCACTACATTCCATTGCCTTGAGACAGAATATTAGAAGACCCCAAAAGAAAATCGTTTATGTGAATATTTGTTAAAAGTGTAATTTGTTTTTTGATGTTGGTATGAGTTGGTCAAATGACGAAAATGTGTTGCAAATGTTCATTGTTACGAACAACTAAGTTAGTTTAAAGACGTCATAAATATTTCCATATTTCATTTTAATATATATGTATAAATATTAGAATTATATGTGTTCCATAATAAAAGTAGGGGAGGATGGTTAGGGATCGCTTCCCTAACAAGAAAGAACTATTTGATGGACGCATACGCGGATGTATACGAAAAAGGCGGTGTCACGTGAGGTGATGCCATAATCTTCCTACTAGCGTGTGTGTAATCAAGGTGTAAGGACGTATTGATGTAACGTGTGAGCATGGTAGAACTTTTACCAGACTTTCATCAAGCATTAGTTCCACTAAATGAAAAAGTGGAAAGGTTTTAAATCATTTAGAACGGTGCTAAGAGGAACTATTTAATGTAAAATATCGAAAAAGTGTTAATAAAATAATACATTGTGGTGAAGAAACATCGTATGATTTTTCATTCCATCCATTACCACGCCCTGAGATCACAAAGGTTTCAATAGCTCAAAGACCCAACGAAGCTTAATTACAAAAACCGCACCAGCCTCAAGTTACAATATGTGAAGTTCATCCTGTCAAAAGTCTGAACTACTCTACTCCAGTGCCATCTGCAGTCCAGATGTCTTTTAAACTGTTCGTAACATATAGCAATGGTAAAGCTACAGCCATAGCTGGTGCTATTGCGTCTTATGTTGCTACAGAAGCCTTTGTTTATGAACGTATTGTAGAAAGGCCAACTGATAGATTTTAAAACAAGATTCTGTTTAGATGCCGTATTTATTAAGTAATCTGTGGACGTACTGCTTGTATTTGCATGATTTTGTCTTGAATTCTCTTGAGCAGTATATGCAGTGGTAGTTAACATTTTTGCGTTTGCTACACAGTAGTGTATTACATATTATATATTACGATATTTAGCTCTCGGAAGTGATTTTATGTGAAGGTGTTACTGCAGAACAAGATTTGTTGAAGATGAGTAGGTTCTTTCTTGTGTGGTAATGATGTTCAAGCATTATTATCATTTGAAAGCATGATACTTTAACTCTGTGATATTTTAGGTTAGAAATGCCTTTATTATGTACGTTGGCAGGACTGCCTTTGGGATAATAACGTCTGCTGTTTGATGTAATGACGGCCATGTTAAACTCTTGGGAACTGCCAATAAACTGTGTCCACTATAGGTATGCTGTGACATCTGTAATGATCCCTTTCTCTGGAATATTTTTATTGAATGCAAGATATTTGGATATTACATTCTATCATCTTCCAAAATCCCATCAAATTGAAGACTTGTCTTTCATTGCCCTCTCCTTTGACTCCAGGTAAATGTTTGATAGTATTATATACGGAGCTCTTCCAACTTCTCTGTATAGAATTAGAGGTAGATGGCTCCGTTGCAAGTCATCTTTACCACTATTCATGTCCAACTTGTGTAATATCTTCATCCTGAGGCTGTTCACTTTCATTGTAATCACTCTTAAAAATTGAAGATCGTAGTGACCTAAAATTATCAGCAAGCTCATGCTCCAACTCTATTTGTTCATCACCCATCATGCTGAAAAGAATAAAACGATGCAGTTATTCATAAGGATTGTCAGGGTTTCAAAAAATTATAATACACAGTGCAATTGAGGTAGGAATATAAATCTTATTTGTGTACCGTAATGTGTAGTTATATTTGTATTGTTACCGCGCCTGCCGCATCTAATTGCCGACAACAGCAGTATCACCCATCACATTATTGTCGGCACTACCGCAAAGGAGCCGAAGGAAAGAGACAGAGCATGGCCGCATTGTTGGGGCGCTTGCCGAAAGAGAGAAAAGGATAGAGACTTCGAGAATCTTCTCTGCTTTGTATTTCACCGCAATAACTGAACTTTCCAGAATAGTGCCTGGGAGATATAAATAGCGGTAAAGTGCGACAGGAGGGCAGTCAGACGTATGTGAAGCGTTGAGTAGTCGTGCCGACGGAGAGGACAGACGTATGCGAAGCGTTGAGGAGTCGTGCCAATGGAGAAGGAACAGTTCTTTGTGTTACGAATTCGGAGCTGTGCTGTTGGAGAATCGGAAAAGACTTTCTTGCTGTTGCAACGAGTGTACAAAGTTACTGTTTACGGAAATAAAAGTGTTTCTTTATCTCGACTACATCTGTCTTCTTTACTTTTCAACCCACCAAAAAAGTCACAGTATTTTCTTTAACATGCCGTACAAACAGGGGCATAGCGTCAATGGATGTGAGATGTATTACCCTGTAATTTTCCTCAGACCAGTTGCCAAATTGGTGTTTATTATTATTTTGTAGTACATAATCATTTTAGTGTAATTAAAACTCCAGCTTTCCTAAACATAATGATTTGAATTCACGCCACTCTGTAATAACTTGGGAGTATAAGAGGTGGAATCAGGACCATCGATGCCATAGCTGGGATTTGAACCACGGATCTTCCGCTTATTGTGCGGTTGCTTTAACCACTAACCATGACCAGCTTGCCAGTATGGTATTAAATTCCCCAGCCGATTCGTAGTGGCAAGTTGGCCATGGTAGCTTAGTGGTTAACACTGCCACTCAATAAGTGGAAGATCCGTGGTTCAAATCCTGTCTATGGCATTGAATTTTTCAGTCCTGATTCCACCTCGTAAACATTGTCCACACACAGCTTGCATGTTTAAAAACACCAACAGTAAGTTTGTTGCAATAAATAATAACTTGGAATATGTTTCGAAACAAAGCTTGGTTCAACACCATTTTTTGTCAGTTGCTGGTGCTGTGTGCTTGACCCACAGGATGTTGGGTGTAGCTGTACATCTCATATTATGAATTGTGGTAACACTATTGTGTGTGTAGTTGTAAATAGAGAGTAATTCACAGTTTGTTTTGTTTCTTGTATGAGTGCTCTTCAATTGTGGATATTTGAGCATGATTTGGACATTTGTTGCCTTACTATTGTAGCTTTTTAGCCTTTTTAAATTATTTTATTTCACAAACTTGTACAGTTAAGTATGGCCTCAATACACAGTTTAACACAACACACTTATATAATCAAATAAAATAATTAAAAAGGCTAAAAAGTTACAATAGTAAGGTACCAAGTGTCCAAATCATGCTCAAATATCCACAATTGAAGAGCACTCATTCAAGAAACAAAACAAGTTGTGAATTACTCCGTATTCACAACTACACATGCAGTAGTGTTAGCACAATTCTTAATATGAGATGTACAATAACATTTATAAGGTGGCCAAAAAACAACTGTAGTTGTAATCACGTATGTGAAAAACAATTAAAAATGTTTGGGATAAATCCAGGAATAGAATTTTCAGTGAATAATCAGTATAAGCTCTCAGTTGAACAACATAACAATGAGGTGAGAAAGAACGGAGCTTTACTTTCTCATTTTGTACAGGTTTTATGTTTTTTAGGAAAACAGGCTCTTGCTTTTCATAGTCACAATGAGAATGAAGGATCTGCAAGGGCAGTTATATTGAATATTTAAATGAATTAACAATATATGATGCCTCTCTGTAAGGGCACCTGGAAATGTGGAGTGTTTTTTGTTTAACTTCACATGATATTCAGAATGGCAATTTCAAGTGAGAGTGCTGTCATGACACTAGAATTAAGAAAGAAATTTCTCAAGTCTGTACCATTTGTAATGGAAATGTTGAACAAAGGTTTATTTGCTTTACAGATGCAAGTTCTGGCAGAAAAGCATTTTGAATCATGCTCTCGGTATTATCAAACATTCTTTCGATGATAATAGATTGAAACTCCAAAGGACAATCCTCTTTAAGTTGGGTCATATTTTAATGCATTTTACAATATTCATTGTGTTTTTAGGATGACAGGTTTTAAAATGCTTATTTTAAAATTTTAACTGGAGCATTGAATTCTGTTTCATTGGAAAGAAAATATTAACTCATAGGTCGGTTGGTAGGGGACCTGCCTGCTGTATATGAGTTAACACCACTT
Source organism: Tenodera sinensis (assembly GCA_030765045.1). Lineage (NCBI taxonomy): Eukaryota > Metazoa > Arthropoda > Insecta > Mantodea > Mantidae > Tenodera > Tenodera sinensis. Next base: position 154,157,818 of record CM060961.1, on the reverse strand, counting down.
GTTTTTGGCAATATGTTCCAAAGGAAAGGTTGCCGATATGACACTTGAAGTTATATGCAGGGTATAGGGAACAATTAAAAAAATTAATTTAAAGCTCTTGGTTTCTGAGCAAAAGAAACTTAAAAATTGAACTTTTAATGTTCCCCCCCACCCAACTTTCATTTTGGAAGTTGTGTTTTTCACAGAATCCATTTAATATGTACACCTGTGGACAAAAATAAATGGGTCATGACTGGAATGCCAAATACACCTAAATCCTACTCAGCACAGTGCCTTGTTGACACCATCACAATACAGTTGTGTAGCGGCAGCAACAAGTTGTAACAAGTTCCAAATCTTAATATTACTAACCCATATGATCAATAATCATAAGCAAATACATAGCTTTAGCTTCCTTAAGTACAAACTATCAACATTAACTACAAATATTAACGACACAAAACTGGATACACTTTGGATTGTACAGCATTATTAAGTCTGTCAACTTCCATGTGGTTCACTGGTAAAACATTGATTACTCCTGTGGTGAGGGTCATAGGTTTGCTTCTCGCATGTAGCAAATTCGTTTTTTTTCCTTCTCTTGAGGATGTTGAAACAAAGTATAGTGGCTAGTTATTTTAAATATATTTCATTCACGACATTCTGTGAAGTTAATATAGTAGTTATGATGCTTCTTTAACCAAGCAGCACATGAAAGCACATGGTGTCCAGAATGGTGTGCAAACACAGCAGGCGGGAACAGTTCTCTCTCAATGAATCATACCATGCTTGACAATGGCTGAACGTGCACACAAAGACATAGGCACACAGAAGTTGCTCCATGCAGTTGTCGAGTAGGAGGTTTTTCGGCTTGTGAAGCTGCAGCTTGCTTAGGAGTCTCTGCATCTATAGTGCAGAAGTGGGTTAACCACCGTCATTCTGGTTCAGGAAGAAGATGCATGTCAACTCCAGAAATTGATGCAGCATTAATTGAATTGGTCAGCGGAGAAAGGAACTAAGTCAATTTTTTTAACTTTTCAGGAGAGTCAAAAAACTGTTTAGCCGATAAACTTATTTTCAGAAATTTCTGTTTGATGTTTTATTGTATTCTTTATTGTAGTCCAGTAAATACATACAAATGCACTCACTTAATTCTTAGTAAATATTGCAAAAATTGATTTTGAAAAAAATTGACGTAGTTCCTTTCTCCACTCAATGATAGGTTTACCACTGTTTAATGCGTTTATTTGCTTAAAAATTTAGTTGTTACAATATTGAATAACAGATACAATCATAAACAACACAACATGAAAAAGCACATTGACAATTTTAGTACATTTAAAAATTTGGGAGAAGTAATTTGCAAATTACGGTACCTGATTCATTCAACTATACCTAAAGAATGTTCTATGAAATCACTGACCACTACAATAGATCTTCATAACATTTTTGTGCATCTTCCCCATGTACATATTTCACCAGCTTTTGTATGTCCTCCATTTTCTTTTTCTGAATGGGCACTTTGAGTTGTGGATAAGCTGGCTCCAGGTCCATGTGAAAAAAATGTGTTTTCAGCAAACAGAATGTGTCAGACAACTATTGATAAACGAGTGTGTTCTCATATTCCAGGCTTAGTAGTCCCGTAAATAAATTCCTTATACTGGGAAATTGCAAATGATTCTTTCTTATATCTTGGAAATCCTTACTTGCTGTTTCCATAGAAATCACATTCTTTTTGTAAAATTGTGGCCACTACTTGTCAAAATTCATAATGTTTTCTGTCTGTACCATAGTCACAGTTATTCCTGTAGTACTATTAGCTATCAGCTCCACATATTCTTTGGGAGTATAAACTCTATCACATTTTGAGATTTTTCTTTTAAGTACACAAAACACTCGATCACATTTAAGGAATGAATGACCCCTCTCTGGAAATCAAACGATCTTATTCATTTTTCTCAGCTTTGTCAATACTAGGCACATTAGGATTAGGGTGTGATTTTTGTTTTGTCCCGGGGCTCCATCAGAGAAGAAGTGTAGTTCTGTAATATTTTCTGGCAGAGTAGTCTTGATATAATCGTATAAAAAGAAACATACCGTCAACTAGGGTAAATTTGGACGTATGAGGTAAATTCGGACAAAATACCTTTTTTTCTTCTACAGTTTGTCATTCTGGAACAAGTGAAGTACAATTTCCGTGCTAGCAACATCTCTATGAAGGACACGTTCCCACGCTTAGTTTGGCATGTTAATTGTGTATTTAGTAAGAATAGTGCGTCCGACAGTGGGCATTGTTGTTGGCTTCATTTTAGCTTTTACTGTTGTCAGTATAACTTCTTGGTACACACGTCTAGTTTAACAATCCAGTCACTGTTAATTATTGACTTCAGTTCGCCTGGTTATGTATAAACGTCACTAAGATTTTTTGGTGGAGTTTACGTATATAGTTTGAGTTTCCTGCATATTTATTTGCAAATCTGTTCAACCTTGGGATAAATTCGGACAATGCCACGTGTGTACAAAAGAAGATTCGGAAGCCAAATGTACTGCAACCATGAAAAAAAGAAACGATGAAGCAGTAAAAGCAATTAAATCAGGGAAAATGTCATATCGAAAAGCACAGGAGTATTTTCAGATACCGCGATCCGCATTAAAGAATAAAGTGAATTGGACAAATCCAAAAGCAATTGGAACACCATCTGTCCTGGATAATGAAGAAGAGAAAATGTTGGTACATGGTATCCTTAGAGCATCTCATTGGGGATACCCTCTCACTTCAACTGACATTCGCTGCATTGTAAAAGGATACCTTGACAGAATGGGAAGAAAGGAGAAATGATTTACCGAGAATCTCCCTGATGTTGAAAGGATAAGGTCCTTTTTGAAAAGGCATTCTAATGTTCTTTCAGTTTGATTATCCGAGAACATCAAAAGAGCTCGTGCAGAGGTCACCCTTGAGTCCGTCAGGGGATTTTTTGATAATGTGCGGGAGACCTTAGAAGGTACTCCACCAGAAAACATAATGAACTATAACGAGACAAATTTATGTGATGATCCGGGAAGGAAGCATGTGATTGTTAAGAGGGGCATTAAGCATGCAGAGAGGATAATGGATTTCTCTAAAGCAAGCATTTCTCTCAGGATGTGTGTTAGTGGAGATGGAAAACTACTTCCTCCATATATCCTTATAAGGCTGAGCATTTATGGGACACATGGCAGGAAGGAGGGCCACCGAATGCAAGATACAACAGAAACAAGAGTGGGTGGTTTGATCTTCCAATTTTTGAAGATTGGTTTCTGACAGTGGCATTGCCTTATTTGAAAAAGCTAAGCGGAAGGAAAATCATAATTGGCGATAATTTGTCAAGCCATGTACCTCTGTTAGTGATTGAGCAATGTGAGAAGCACAACATCTCATTCATTCTTCTTCCCCAGAATAGCACGCACATCCTACAGCCCCTAGACGTGTGTTTTTTCGGGCCCTTTAAAAAGGTTTGGAGAGACGTGCTGACAAACTGGAAAATGTGCACACGTGGCCCTATCTCTAGAGATGCCTTCCCTGCACTTCTGAGAGAGACATTGGAGAAGATAGAAGCACGGAAAGTAGACAACACAAGAAGTGGTTTCTGTGCCACGGGTCTAATTGCTTTCGATCCACAAGGTCCTCAACAAATTTCCAGAGCATTTGGACCCAATTGAAAAGGCATCATTTTGGTCTTCCAGTTTCGAGACGGTACTCTCAGCAGCATGATACAATACTTCCACCAGAACCACACGCCTCCGTCGCAAGCTGAATGTTCCTCCAGGACATTAGTGGAAAGGAAATTAGTGAGGAAAACCAGCAAGATTGTCACGAGAATTCGGAAGATCAAAATACTCCCATGCCAGCAGAGGATTTCACACCAGCGTCGGCACCTACTCTTGACATCGAAACTTTTGTTGTCGTGAGGTACAACTACGTGTCCAGAAACAGAACACTGCCTAGAGAGTACGTAGGCGTGGTAACTGATATAGGAGCACGAGACGTGGTTGTGAAATTTTTGCAACCCCATGATGGAAGCAAGAGGATGTTCACATTCCCAAATGTAGAGGACGAAGACACGGTAACGAAAGACCAGATCAGTAAAATACTTCCAGCAACCAAGGAGAAAAGTGGCATTTTTGTTTTTGATAAGGACACTATAAGTGTTCCTGTTTGTTTATTAATGTTTTGAACTTTGTGTTTATGTAGCTTTGTATTAGCTTTTGTAATCTAATCTCTAAATAAATGACACCTATATAATTTTATACATTATAAATGTCCTTTTCTATAATGTAATATATATTTTTTATTATTGTGTGTCCGAATTAACCCCCTAACTGGGGGAACTACGGACATATATAAAAAAATATAGACTGTCCGAAGTTACCCCAACTAGTGAGGTAAATTCGGACACTTTATTCTTTTTCAAAATATCAGGGTACATAATTAAAATGTCAGCATACATTCAGTTCATTGATTATTAATACATCTATACAAATTTAAACAAACTGCCTACCTCTGATCATTAGCAACTGACCGCAAAAAGTATGTAAAAAGCGTCCGAAATTACCCCGTGTGACGGTACTTCATTGGCCCCCTTCTTTCCCTCACCTTTAGATACACGATACAATGCCTGGATGTAATATTATAAATGCTAAAACTGTTTACCTATAACTGTCTAAGGTAAAATGTTTATTATACAGGGATATTTGGCAAAGCCAAATTCTGCATAAAGTCAAAAGCCAATCCATCAACATGGTCGTCTCTTATTTTGTTCCACTTGCTTTATGGCAGTATAAAATCTCTTACTCATACGCTTGTGTATATCAAGATCAATTTGCACTGCTCTCTTGCTACTGTCAGTAATATAAGGGCTTTTTTGGCTTCTAGTTCCACACATTTGCTGCAAACATCAATTTGTGGGTGGCCAAAAGCATAATTAGCATTTTCCGAGAAGTACTTTCTGTAAAAATCATACTTAACATCAAACTCTGGATATTTCTGCCGGAAAAGATCATGGGTACTTTTGATATTCAAACGTGCGTCGAAGTATTTTACTTCTTTGCCAGCATAGTGGGTTGTCCTAAGGAGAAACAAATGGATATGATCGTGTATTGCATTCAATATATTTGAATTTGTCCTTTAATGAACACTCACTTCTGTGATAATGCATCAAGATTAAGAAATGCTTGCTTCCAAACGCCCTTGCATCTACTTTCTGCAACAAAATCAAAAGAGTGCTGTCGCGTGTTACCTGCAGGTTCGTGTTGCTGTTTCTTTGGTCGTCTTTGCTTCACTTCTTTAACAACAATTAGCCCTTGAGATGTATATCTTGAAAATCTGACAGAATTTTCAGGCATTACGTATCATTAACATGGTGGAAGCATTCCATCCGACACCTGAAAACAGTATCGAATTACATTAGTATCAGTAATAAAGCTCTCTGTATAATATAAAAGTAATGTATTGCACATTTCATGCTGCAATAATTATTGTCTTATTTACTTACCTTGCAATCTGCTCCGACACTTTTCCCAGGTACAGGATTGCCCTGATAGTTCAACTAGGGTAGTCCATGAACTCTTGAAGTTTTATTCGTTTCCTTTTGTGCTGCTTCTCGTTTCTCTTTCTTTTTGGCTTCACAACAAGCTTCTGACTAAACAGTTGCAGTCTCAAATGCAGAGAAACAAGAATGATTACATAGATGTAATCACCCATCCATTGGGTGGGCCAATGGGCCACCCATTGTTGAAGCACATTCTTGATGCATCAGGGGCACCTCTTGCAGTTCACAACAAAGAAATGAGGACAAACGAATTAAGTCACTTGACATAGTTCCTTTCTCCTCATGATGAATGCACAGAGATTCATTTTTCTCCGCTAAGCAGTCGTTGGACATAGTTCCTTTCAACACAGGGCGATGTATTTCAGTAAAATTAAAGTGAATGCACAAAAAATGAAAAAGTGAAAAAGATGACTTAGTTCCTTTCTCCACCGACCGATTCAATTGTAGAAGCAGTGAGGAACTCTTTCCTAACAGCTTCTGAAATGAAGGCAAATTCAGATTTCCCTGGATCAGCTTGAACAGCTCTGCTATGTGTAAATGACGCAGGACTTCTTGTGAGAATGGCAGCTAAAAACATCTGACAGACAATTGCAGATCGTTTCACCTTGCGCTTGCAGAGGAAAATGCCAACCACAACTGGAATAACATGATGTTCTCAGACAAGGTGATATTTTCTTCCACGCGTAAGGGAAAATTATTGTCTATCGTCCAAAGTGGTCCCGATACGATGCAAAATATGTGGCTTCACAATTTCATTGTGGTTGTGTATCTGTATCGTGTTGGGGCTGGATATCAAGGGACACTCTAGGTGTGCTTTGGCAGCTTGACAATATGCTGAACTTTGCACAGTACACAGTAATACCTGAGAATATTTTGGTTCCCTCAATTGGGATGGGATATCCTGATGGAATTGCTGAATTCATATAGGACAGTCATCCTGTCCATACAATGGCACTCAATTGTGGATGACCAAGGATACTGTGCAACCCTGGATGACATCTTGTAGGGATTCCAGACAGGCAGAAGTCATTTTAGCCCGTTTGAGAATAGGTCACATACGCATCACGCATGTACACCTTTTGTGTGGTGACCCGGCATATGTCTGTACCATCTGTGGCATTCAAGTTTCTGTGGCCCATGTCTTCTTTGATTGTCCGTAATACACATGTGGGCGCCAGCACTTTGGCCTGGATTCAACTCTAAAGTCCAACTTAAGCAACGACCCAGTAGCTCTAAATACAATGCTGTGGTTTGTTGCCAGTATTGGCTTTGCTAAGCAGGTTTAACTTGTATTTTATTTTGTGGTGAATTTATTTTGAACTTACAAGGTTTTTATCTCATTTTCACATTTTAACTGCTGACTTTTTAGATTAGTTTTTGTATTTTAACTGTTTTTAACTTACATTTTTAGATCAGTTTACGTTTTAACTGTTTTAACTTTCCCATTTTAACTTTTAATTCTGAGTGTTAAGCGGTGGTGAGTTTCCCTGTTTTTTTTTGTTTTTTTTATTTGGGGCCCTAATGACCTAGCTGTCGATGGGCCCTTAAACCCTACTCTCGCTCACTGTCCACACATCTCGAAAGGTTTCAAATTGGTTCTCAGAAAGCAGGATATCAAATGGTATACTGGCCTCCCTGTTCTTCAGATTTAAACCCTATTAAGAATGTGTGGGCTGAGGTGAAAAGGGAGCTGTGCTTCAATTTCCCTGTAGCTAGGCAAAGGACAAAATGTGCCCTCTGGGCACAAATTCAAGAAGTCTGGAACATTGCAGCTTCTTGTCCACATTAGTGCAGGCATTTAATTTTGTCTATGCCCCAAAGATTGAGGGCAGTTATATGTACTGAGAGTTCATACATCTGATATTACTCATGTTCACTTTTTGTGTTTTTGTTTTAGAAGATAATATTTATTTACATACATTTTTATTTATTTAACACAAGTGTTAGTAGAATAATTATGTTTCTATGTGCATAGATAGGCCCATAACTTCAAGTTATATTAATGGTATACTACATTGTATTAATGCATTATTATGTTCTACATATCCAGTCAAAAAAATGACAAGCAACACAGGACTTAGACCTAGGAACTTATGAGTGGAAATAATGCCCTCTGAACCTCTCAGCCACTGTAGTGTTATGCTGTGTTTTATTTTCAGTACTCATAAGTTAACCATTGTGCTATCAGTCACAGACCATTATTGCAGTTCATTTGTGTGCGTTGTGAGCACAGTTTTTACGAAGATACCTGAAGCTCTATGATCGACACACAGGATCTGGAGATTACTTTTTTCCATGGGTGTACATATTTGGCATTCAAAACTTTAATAATGTGCAACATGGCATAGAAAACTTTACTAATAGGCAATAGATTGCCCCTGTAGACAAAACTTAAGGCAATTTTATGTAAATGATTAAAAATGCTGTGGAAACCTTATGAATTATTTAACTTATCAAAGTTTCTCTTTAATATAAACAATTAGGATATGTTTTCCTTAAAAATGAAAAAGGGAAAAGAAAATGACACACTTTCAATTTCTTTTCTCTTGCATATTAGGACTATCAAATGTTTCAAGTTTTCCACAGTTAGCTGCCTCCTATTACTTAAGAAAAAATTTCTCTCCACCTCACAGGAACTTATGGATGTGTATATAAAAGATGCAATCTTATCCACTTGTGATATTTCACTAGACAGTTTGGGACATTTCCCTGCTAAGATTTCTTCAATCTCACATTTGATAATACGCTGAATTTTGTTTGTGTGTTGTTGTTGTAACCTAGCTTTGTTGCTCACTTTAGTTTAGGCATGATAACTAGCACACCATAAACAAGCACTATCCTTCTGAATTAATTACCTGAATTCAATGAAAAACTGAAGCTGTTAACAGTGAAGCAACAGGAATCTTAAGTAAAACAATTATTTAGAGATAACTTTGCTTATCTTAATATTTGCTGCAAGTTCTTGAAATATTATGCAGACATGTTTCTTGATGCCTCCATCATATCATCAGTGCTCTTGTTTATAATGGTTACCATAGCTACAAATGCTCAAATACTTAATATTTATGTCTTATCAGCCTCTGAAAATAAAACAAACTTGTTAAATACATTTGATCAGCAGTATTTCAAAATTCATAATGCTGTCCTTATTCTTCAAAATTAATATCTTCTCCCAAACCATTAAATGCTTAGGTCCACTTAATTGTTTTAATAATTATTAAAATCATAATTTAACCTCTGGATTTATTTCATGATTAAATGACCAAAAATGATCTGCCATAACTAACTTGTCAATCTGTTTATATTTAATATTTCCAAAATGCTCCTGCATTCTGGTTTCCAAATGGCATGTTCTACTCATGTAAACCCTGTCACAATCCAAACAGCTAAATTGATAAATGCCAGATTTTTTTATTATTTGGAAGAACCAAAGTTATTCCAGGTTCCTCAAAAATTTTTGTAATTTTTAATTAGCCCAAGGATGGTAAGTGAACAGTTTAAAAATATGATCATCTTTTATTTTCTTAAGGGTAGAGACTTCTTTAACAGCCTTTTGATATTTAAATCTCTATTTTTTTATGTATAAAATCTGTATTAGGTTTAATTCTTTGGGAAAAGATAAGTAATTTTGAAAAATAAGGACAAATATTAAGTAATTGAGAGTTTGTGGCTATGGTAACTATTATAAACAAGAGCGCTGATGATATGATGTAAACATCAAGGAACATGTGTGTGTAATATTTGCAGCAAATACTAAGATTAGTGTAGCTTTTAGTCTCTAAATAACTGTTTTATTTAACAATTACATGAAATTTCAACTGGAGAACGATTGTGAACGTGCAGGAATATTTACAGAATTGAATTTCTAAAATTATTAACAGTTGAATATTTTGAAATTTCCTTTGCATAAATTAGGTTATATTTTTGTAAATCTTGAGAGACGTTAATCAAAATTATAAACATTATGTATAAGTAAGACCACTACATTCATACTCAGTTATGAGAATTTCTTAAAAGTACCTTCATACTGTGAAGTAATGGCTACACCCAGATAAGTGATGTGACATGATCAAATGATGGTACTGCATGTGAGCTACCAATCAGTGTTGAAGTTTCAAGACTGGCTTGATGTTACATATCATTCAGAAATATTGTATTTGTAAATAAAATAATGTGGTAGCACCCCTGCCTCTGGCATGGGGGACCTGACTTCAATCCCTGGTACTGACATGGGAATTTTTCTGGGGTGCACTCAGCCAATTGAGTACCTATCCTGATGGAAAGGTAGCGTCCCTAAAAGGTCAAGTAGTTGCCTTATGGTAGGAGGAGTTGGTGCGTTGAACCCCACCAAACCCAACATGTACTCCTCCGTGGCCCTGGTTGTGACTGAGGACACAGCATCCAGGCGATTAGGATATCCTCTGTATAGGGGAGATGCCCTTGGAATTATTAATAAATCAAATAATGCAGGTGTAATAAAATATGCATGTAAAACAGGCAAAATAAAATTAGGCATAGAATGCAACAAATATTGTTTAAATTGTTGGAATTTTAGTAATTAATTCACAGGTAAGAATACTTTCGGTTAGCAGAGAAAAAAATATGTATTTACATTAAAATCTGCCCCTAGTCATTAAGTTTGTTAAAGATTAAAATTCAGCTGTTTATAGCTTTCCACACACAGTTTTACAGTACATGCACAAGCTGTTTGTTCATATGTAATTTCAGATTGAGAGTCCTTTATATAAGCATATTTGAATTGTACAGAAATGCTGAGCACAAATAAAGCCAATAGTGAATAGCTTAAATAAGGAAAAATTGAAGCTATTAACAGTGAAGCAACAAGATTCTAAAGTAAGAACAAATTAGAAACTAAAAACTTCACTTATCTTATTGTTTTGGTGCTAACCCTGGGGTTTCAAGCTGTGTCCAGCTCATTCTCAAAGCCATATAAACAAACTCGTTGCCAAGCTACAATCTTTTATTTTTTCTGAAAAACAATTACTCTTATTCAGTTTTTATTTACCAATCTCTGAAAACAAAAATTTATAAATACAATCTATAGATGGTAATTCGAAGTTCATGACACGGTTCCTGTTTTTTAAAATAAAAATGTTTTCCCAAACCATTAAATCTATTGGATTACTTAATTGTTTTAATAATTTAACTTCTGGATTAATTTCATGATTAAATGACCAAAAATGATCTGCCACAGCTGACTTATCGGTTTGTTTATATTTAATATTTCTAAAATGTTCTTTTATTCTGGTTTCTAGATGACGTTTAGTTTTACCAATATAAACTTTATCACAATCTAAACAGCTAAATTGATAAATGCCAGATTTTTTATAATTTGGTATTTTATCTTTTTTTGAAAAATTAAGTAAATTTTGTATATTAAATTTATTTTGAGGGACCAAATTTATTCCATATTCTTTAAAAATCCTTGTAAATTTTTTATTAGCCCATGGATGGTAAGTAAACTTTTTAAAAATACAATTATCTTTTATTTTTTTAAGGGTTGAAACTTCTTTTACAGCTTTTTGATACTTAAATTCCTCTATCCTTTTATGTATAAAATCTGTATTAAAACCATTAATTACTGCAGTGTTAATAATGTGTTTATATTCTATGTCAAATTCATCTTTATTATAGGTCGCGCGTTACTTCTTGACGAATGAAAATTTTATATGAAAGGTTGAATGCGAGTCTCTACTCAGCTTTTGCGGGAACGAGAGAGAGGAGGTACAGTCTGCAGTGAGATGACGCGCATGCTTCTGAGCTGAAGTAGTACAACACTACAAATCAATTTATGACACTTGCAGTAATATCAGCCACACGTATTATACACTATACCTCTATAACTGTTTCCACTTAACTTTCTTGCATTTATTCTATTCCTGACATCTCTCCCTCGTCTGAATTGCTATTTTCGTTTCATGCATACATACATCCGTACCGCACAAAACTTCTGCAGTCGACTGTATACACAAACGCGACAGAGGAAAACAGAGGTGTCTGTTATCGTAGCATAAACATTTGCTGACCTTAAGAGGTAGAACCGGAACTTAAAAATTCAATGCCACAACTGGGATTTGAACCACAGACCTTCCGCTTGCCGGGCGGACGCTCTACCACTGAGCTATTGTGACAAACTGCCAGAATGGCATTAAATTCTCAAGCCAGTTCACACACGGCTTGTGTGTTTAAAAACACCAACAGTAAGTTTGTTGGCATAAATAAATAATAATTTGCTGACCTGTTTATTAAGGGTAGGCTCACTCATTGGATTTCTGCTCAAGGTCATTCGTCAAGAACGAACGCGCAACCTATAAGGGGTATATTTATTAACCTATAAATTAAACTATTAAAAACAGCAAATTTATGTGCAAAAGGATTAAAACTTTTATATTTTATGTAATTATCAGTATGAGTATATTTTCTGTAAATACCAAATTTCAATTTATTGTTATGTCTTTTAATTTTTAAGTACAGAAATGAAAGGAATCCATTATTCTCAGTTTCCAAAGTGAATTGTATAGCTTTATCTTGTAAATTTAAAAGTTTTAAAGCATCATTTATCTGTTTTTTAGGGACAACAGCAAAAATGTCATCCACATATCTATACCATTTTTTAAAAATTAGAGGGAATGATTTTGTAATTTGAGTTTCAAAAAAACTCATGAAAAGATTAGCAAGAAATGCCAAGCCAGAAGTTTGTTGAAAAAAATTACCATTAAAACTAAAGAAATTTTGATCTAAACAAAGATTTGTAAGTTTTACAAAATCATCTATTAAGTCATTGTCTAATTCTAAAGAATTTAACCATTTTTTTAAAAAAATCAAAAGCTTTTTTCTAGGAGAAGCTAGGAAATAAAGCAATAACATCAAAAGAAACGAGTTTATCATTATCAGATAATATTAGGTTATTAATCTTTTTTTACTAGTTCAAAAGAATTTTTAATACTTAAACTCTCAAATGTTTCAAAAGTACTAAATTTTTTAGTTAACCATTTAGCTATGTTATTGCTTTATTTCCTAGCATTCCTAGAAAAAAGCTTTTGATTTTTTAAAAAAATGGTTAAATTCTTTAGAATTAGACAATGACTTAATAGATGATTTTGTAAAACTTACAAATCTTTGTTTAGATCAAAATTTCTTTAGTTTTAATGGTAATTTTTTTCAACAAACTTCTGGCTTGGCAATGGGTAGTCCACTTTCGCCATTTCTTGCTAATCTTTTCATGAGTTTTTTTGAAACTCAAATTACAAAATCATTCCCTCTAATTTTTAAAAAATGGTATAGATATGTGGATGACATTTTTGCTGTTGTCCCTAAAAAACAGATAAATGATGCTTTAAAACTTTTAAATTTACAAGATAAAGCTATACAATTCACTTTGGAAACTGAGAATAATGGATTCCTTTCATTTCTGGACTTAAAAATTAAAAGACATAACAATAAATTGAAATTTGGTATTTATAGAAAATATACTCATACTGATAATTACATAAAATATAAAAGTTTTAATCCTTTTGCACATAAATTTGCTGTTTTTAATAGTTTAATTTATAGGTTAATAAATATACCCCTTAATAAAGATGAATTTGACATAGAATATAAACACATTATTAACACTGCAGTAATTAATGGTTTTAATACAGATTTTATACATAAAAGGATAGAGGAATTTAAGTATCAAAAAGCTGTAAAAGAAGTTTCAACCCTTAAAAAAATAAAAGATAATTGTATTTTTAAAAAGTTTACTTACCATCCATGGGCTAATAAAAAATTTACAAGGATTTTTAAAGAATATGGAATAAATTTGGTCCCTCAAAATAAATTTAATATACAAAATTTACTTAATTTTTCAAAAAAAGATAAAATACCAAATTATAAAAAATCTGGCATTTATCAATTTAGCTGTTTAGATTGTGATAAAGTTTATATTGGTAAAACTAAACGTCATCTAGAAACCAGAATAAAAGAACATTTTAGAAATATTAAATATAAACAAACCGATAAGTCAGCTGTGGCAGATCATTTTTGGTCATTTAATCATGAAATTAATCCAGAAGTTAAATTATTAAAACAATTAAGTAATCCAATAGATTTAATGGTTTGGGAAAACATTTTTATTTTAAAAAACAGAAACCGTGTCATGAACTTCGAATTACCATCTATAGATTGTATTTATAAATTTTTGTTTTCAGAGATTGGTAAATAAAAACTGAATAAGAGTAATTGTTTTTCAGAAAAAATAAAAGATTGTAGCTTGGCAACGAGTTTGTTTATATGGCTTTGAGAATGAGCTGGACACAGCTTGAAACCCCAGGGTTAGCACCAAAACAATAAGATAAGTGAAGTTTTTAGTTTCTAATTTGTTCTTACTTTAGAGTGAATAGCTTGTCTGCCATGTGGTCCTCCTCCAGAAATTTGATTTTTTTTTTTTTTTCTTTTTTTTTTCCCCGTTCTTTCATTTTTTCCTTGTCAAAAAGCTTTCAAACACCATGATATATTTCTAATAGCTTTCAAGACTCTGGTTATAATATCCATATTTACCCGTTTCATTTTGAAACAAAGTTGTTTGGTGCCTTGGTTATTTTCAAATCCACTGGAACTATCAGGTTATTCTCATTAAGTGGAATAGTATTAAGGTACACAAAAACAATTCATACACAGATCTGCAAACTATAAAAGTACTAAAATGCCATGAAGCATTGTATTTGAAATGATGGTAACTTCCTGGTGATACACTAAATTTCTTTCATGAACATACAACACAAGCCATTCTAATAAAATATCCTAGGATATCTCTTCTGCAATTAATGCAACCTTCATTGCATGTAGGGGTAGTTTCCTTTGCTTTGTGTGTTGAAATATTTATATTTGAAGCACAGGCATATCCATTGATTGCAATAATTTTGGCATCATATCCCTCTTCAATGAAAAATTTGTGTTTCTATTTGTAATTGTGTAAGACAAATGTGTAAAGGAAAAATTCAATCTCCTCCTCCCCCTTATTTTACTTTTATAAATGTAAAAATATAAAGGAGAAAGTATTTCTAAGCAAAGCACTTATTGATTTCTAATCTATAAATGTGTGATTGATTACTCTTACATATTTTTTATAAAAGTATATGAATATTGTTTTGCTGTTCTAGGAATCAAGTCCATCCCAAAGCCAGACTGAAACAAATAATGAAAAGCATCTGTTGTTTTCGGATGTGCTCCCAGAGGAGCCACGTCCTCCTACGCCCAAGCAGCCTAAAGTAGAAGTATTGCAGCAGCATAGGACGAGAGGAGGAAAAGTTTGTAGAGAACCTATTAAACAGTAAGCATTTTTATTTTCAGTACCTGGGCGACCGAGCTTCGCTCGGCGTTTTTCGCCTCTGTTTTTGTGAAATCTTGTTTTTTGTGGGAGAAGATATTTATTTAGATAAACCTGAAAGGCAAAACGTTAACTAAATAGAACTAATTGTCGCAATTGTTAAGAGTAATGTCCGAGATACAAGAGATAAAGAAATACACAAAAATATTTCATAAATACCATCATTTCAGCTGTAAAACGTGTACTCCTGAAAGCAGGCCTCCCCCATACATATCCACCCAGTTTGAGGTTTTCGTTGAGTATTTGTTCCATTATGGAGTTCAGTTCTTTGCTGCTGTGATTGACTCCAGGACGTTAACACGTTGGCAAAGGTCCTTCATACTTCCATCGAGTTCTTCCATGGCTTCCTTAACCCCGGCCAGTCGCTCGTTAGTATTCTTCGATAGACCTGTCTTCATATTGGAATTCCCGTCTTCATCTTTTCCGTTTCGGAGTTTACATTTTCAATTTGCCTTCCATTTAGTTCCCATATTTTCTATTCCGTAGTTTACATTTTTCCAATTCGGTTTTCATATTTGTTTCCTCTGCTGCATTCCGGAATTCATTTCATTTCCCATTATGTTCATCTTGGCTAACATTTGTTTCATCAACTGTTCCATATCGTGCTTTTCGTCGCACTCCTGACACCAATTGTGATTACTTTACTTTTTTAACTATTTATTTTTTATTAAATCACCGGAGCCACACTAAGCAAAAGCAATGTTGAAGAATAATAAATACTACAGAAAGAAAAGCTGGTTGAATGTGATTGTGTTTTACTAAAGAAAAATGAGTAGAAAAACCGTGTGAATGTTATACGTTGCACTTATATTTCAAGTGTATGGAAAAATGTATGGATTGTTTGCAGAAGAGGGAGTAGTATGTTAGGTAAAAGAAAAGGGAGTAGAGAAAACCATGTGAACATAATACATTGCGTGGTAAAATGGATTGCATAAAAACCTTCGCCATGAAAAAAATTAGATATGTCACTTTTCATGGCGATCAGTCAACCTGTTTTGGAATTTAATCACTCTTCAACATAAGATATGTATAGGCGTTGGTATGTATGAAGTTGATAAACCATAGGGAATAACATGTGAATTGTTATGTAAAACGAAAGTGAGTAGAGAATGTAGTATGAATGTAATACATTGTATTTGTTTCAAGCATATAGCAAATTGTATGAATTATATGTTGAAGGGTGAATAGCGAAAGAAGGCTGATTGTGTCTCGTAAAGGAAGAACTAGTAGAGGAAATCGTGTGAATGTAATGCGCTGCATTTATATTTCAATCCTAGAATATTATATGAATTGTATGTTGAAGGGCAAACAGAGGATACATGAATGCGCTACGTAAAAGAAAAGCGAGTAGAAAACCATTTGAAAGTAATATATTGTGTAGTAAAATTGTTACCATAAATACTCTCCATGAAAAAAATACATATACACACCGAATTTCGCGGTGATCAGTTAAGCGGTTTTCGAGATTAACAGTTAGATATATACAAACATTCAAGTTGTATAGATGATATGAATTGTTTGTAGAAGAGTGAGTGGAGAAAGACATGTGAAGGTGTTACCTAAAGGTGAGTAGAGTAAACACTGTGAATGTAACGTGCAGCATTTCTATATCAAACATGCACAAAATTGTATGACTTATTTCTAGAAGAGTAAGTAGGGAAACAGTTATGAGTGTGTTACCCAAAAGAAAGTAGAGAAAACAGTATGAATGTAATACGTAGCATTTCTATTTCAAATATGCACGAAATTGTATAACTTATTTGTAGAAGAGTGAGTAGAGAGAGATGTGAATGTGTTACCTAAGAGTGGGTAGAGAAAACAGTATGAATATAATATGTAGCATTTCTATTTCAAACATACAGAAAATTGCATGACTTCTTTGCAGAAGAGTGAGTAGAGAAAGTGATGTGAATGTGTTACCTAATAGTAAAAGGAGAAAACAGTGTGAATGTAATAGCATTTCTATTTAAAACATACAGAACATGGTATGACTTATTTTAAAAGTGGTGATAAAAGTGTTTTTTGGTGCAAAATGCATTTTTTATGGAAAATTGTTTATAGAAGACTGAGTAGAGAAAGAGATGTGAATGTGCCACCTAAAAGTGAGTACAGAAACCGCTGTGAAAGTAATATGCAACATCTCTATTTCAAACATACAGAAAATTGCATGATTTATTTGTAGAAGAGTGAGTAGGGAAAGAGATGTGAATGTATCACCAAATAGTGAGAGGAGAAAAGAGTGTGAATGTAATAGCACTTCTGTTTCAAACATACAGAACATGGTTTGACTTATTTTAAAAGTGGGGATAAAAGTGTTTTTCAGTGCAAAATCACACTTTTTATGGAAAATTGTTTACAGAAGAGTGAGTAGAGAAAGAGATGTGAGTGTGTTACCTAAAAGTACTTAAGTAGAGAAACCAGTGTGAATGTAATATGCAGCGTTTCTGTTTCAAATATACAAAAAATTGTATGACTTATTTGTGGAAGAGTGAGTAGAGAAAGAGATGTGAATGTGTTACCTAAAAGTGAGAGGAGAGAACAGTGTGAATGTAATAGCATTTCTGTTTCAAACATACAGAACATGGTATGACTTATTTTAAAAGTGGGGATAAAAATGTTTTTGGTGCAAAATCACGTTTTTTATGGAGAATTGTTTATAGAAGACTGAGTAGAGAAAGAGATGTGAATGTGTTTCCTAAAAGTGAGTAGAGAAAACATTGTGAATGTAATATGCCTGTGTACAAAAAGTTAACCAAATCTTTAGAGCCATTTCTGAAATACCGGGAATATATACAAGAATTGCTCTGTAGCAGCTGGAATAAAAAAAATTTTTTTTATGTAAAATCGCGTTTTTTCGGGAATTACACCTATATAGATGAACTTAAAAAGCAAAACCCTATCTGAATACAAAATTTGATCAAAATCGTTAGAGCCGTTTCCAAGTTTTGCGGAATAAATATATATAAGAGGTAGAACTGGAACTTAAAAATTCAATGCCACAACTGGGATTTGAACCACAGACCTTCCGCTTGCCGGGCGGACGCTCTAACCACTGAGCTATTGTGACAAACTGCCAGAATGGCATTAAATTCTCAAGCCAGTTCGTATTTCTCCTGGTAAACCGCAAAGGCAGTCTCACATCAGAAACAATTACCCCAATGGTGACTTACTATTGTAAGTACTTTATATCCCAGGATTAAATAACCTTCACATGTTTGTTGGCATAAATAAATAATAAATATATATATTTATATACAAGAATTGCTCGTTTAAATATATAAGATAAGATCGAAATTAAAATAATGTTATGAAATTAATCTGCCCTGAATTATTTCAGCTATTTTCCTGTATGTTTGACACTAACTATAATGCACCACCAGAACTAAATTTGTATTATAGGGTGAAAAATTAGAAAGAGACAAACATTAGAAAATTTATTCAGGAGTGAAACTGAATTTGAGGAGTATTGCAAAGTTTTGTCTCTTAATTATAACTGGAACAATATGTGAAACACTTCCAGAATTGTACATTAGCATAAAGGCTGCAATAGCCTCTAGCAGGCATTTTCCATAGCCACCGTACATGTCTGCAGCCATGTACCAATGCATAAGTTTTCACATGCTATTGAAAAGATGTCAGCACACAGCTGCTGACATCATTGCCTCACTGCTGCTTGTATCTCATTACAGATGTAACAGTGGCTCTTCAGATATTGCTTAAGCTTTGGAAAAAGAATGAAGTCTGGTGGAAGATTTGGGCTTTGTGGAGGTTGGAGTAAAATCTGGAGAAATTTGAGACTCCATAAGGCAGCGTGTGTTTTCTGTGTGTGTCCAGCATTTTGTGATGTAGAATTGTTTTTATTCCAGGAAAAAGTTAGAGCAGTTGGGCATAGATCTGTAAATCTCCCACATATAAGGTACAATTGAAAGTGTTGCACTATGCCATCCCAATCTGTAAAGATATTCATAACACTTTGCCCACAGAAGCAGACTTTTGCGACTTTGGCAAAGAAACAATTGCATGAAATTAAGTAAACATTCCACGTGATGTATATGGAAAGAAAATAAACACAGTTGATGGGGTGTTGCCAGTTCTAACAGAATTAAGAAGGCAAACATATTGTGGATTTTTTAAATCTAATTTACATAAAAACTGTTGAATCTATTGAAATATGCCAAAGGAAAGAGTTGTCAATAACTCGATTTTCCATGAATATAGCCATAAATTAAGAACCTTTAATGGATACTAATTTAGCTAGGTGATCATAAATTATTTGGATAAAAGTATTTTTTTTTTCTAGAAAACTAATCTTTTCAGCTTTTTGGTAACAAGCTTTCTTGTTATCTCAATAAGAGAAATTCACTGTTGGAGCACGGTTGCAAGGTCTACTGATTTGCAAACCTGCTTTTTTGCAAATCTACTGATATACTGCTAAAAATTGAACACACTTTAAAATCTCCTGCTTTTTATGTATTTTCCATTTTTAAACACTATTTTCCTTAACAATGAGACAGAATATTATAAGACCCCAAAAGAAAATCATTTATGTGAATATTTGTTGAGAGTAGTTTATTTTTGGTGTTGATACGAGTTAGTTGAGTAACGAAAACGTGTTGCTATTGTTCATTGTTACAAAAAAAATTAAGTTTGCTTAAAGATGTCATAAATATTTCCATATTTAAATTTAATATATATGTGTAAATAAAAGAATTATGTGTGTTCAATATTGAAAGCGAAGGGAGAATGGCTAAAGATCGCTTCCCTAACAATACGGGAACAATTTGATGAACGCATACGCGGATGTACACAAAAGGAAGGTAGCGTCATGTGATCTGGCACTAGAATTTGTTAATAGCGTCTGTGTGCTTGATATGAGAAGACATGTTTTTATAGTGCTCTTGGATGTGAGTAGAAAATTGACTAAACTTTCATGAAGCTTTTGTTCTAAGGTTGTTAAAAAACTGGAAAGACTATCTATATAATATATATTGGTGTGACGAAAAGTAATTGAAGTGTAGAGCCGAGAAAAAGTGTTAATAAAGTAATATACTATAGTGAGGTAACATCGAGTGTTTGTTCATTCAATCTAGTACCAGGACCTGGGGTAGAAAAAGAATCTCATAGCTCAGCGCATACAAAGCATTATTATAAAAACAGCACCAAATGGCTTACCCAAACATGGGGCACGAATTTCGGGTGGAATGAAAATCTACGCTAATGAACTTATGCGAAATACCAGGTGACGCCAAATCTTCGCGCCAAAAAGGAAGAAGATGCCATTATACAATCCTTCGAAATTTACGACTTCGGAGACGTCGCCAGGTTGGAAATCAACGAGGGAAGTGCCTAAAAACGCCGATGAACGGATAATCAATGTGGGAAATATCAGAGATTGTCTAACGAAGTCAGCGGCCCAGGGGATGCACATAACGAGATAAATCAACGAGGAAAAAGTAGGCCCAAAAATTTTTATTTTTACATTGATTTTATTTTTTTGTTACTGCGAAGCAGCAAAATAGTAGGACTTTTAAGCCAAAGTGAACTGAATCAAAAAACGAGAATAAATAAATAAATATTTTCTTGTTTAACGACGCTGTCAATTGCCAGGATCACATCAGCGTCGCCGGTGTGCCGGAATTTTGTCCCGCAGGAGTTCTTTTACATGCCAGTAAATCTACTGACATGGAGCTGTCGTTTTTAAGCACACTTAAAAACCATCGGCCTGGGCCGGGTTTGAACCCGCGACCTTGGGATCCGTAGGCCAGCGTCTAACCAACTGAGCCACTCAGACCGACGAAAAAAAAAAAACAAAAAAAAACGAGAATGTCGCAAAAAGAGAGAGAGATTGGAACAGGAATAGGGGAAGAGGCAGAAAGCCCTAGTTATCAGATAGAAGCAGAAAGTGAGGAAGAGATAGTAAGAGGAAAAGACCAAAGGTTACTAATGATCATGTTTGAAAGACTGGAACAGAAAATGGAACAAATAAGGTAGAATTAAGACAGGACATAGAACAAAGTTTAGGTCAGAAAATGGAACAGAATAAAAAAGAGATAGGTCACAAAATGGAGGAAGTGAGACAGGACTTAGAACATAATAAAAAAGAGATAGGTCTCAAAATGGAGGAAGTAAGACAGGACTTAGAACATAATAAAAAAGAGATAGGTCAGAAACTAGAGGAAGTGAGACAAGACTTAGAACAGAAAATAGAACTTAATAGGAAATAATTAGAGCTAGATTTGGGAAAGAGAATAGAATTAGGAAGACAGGAGTGTAAAGAAAATATGAAAGTAATGGAAACTAATTTGAAATTAGTACATAAAAACATAAATGAGACAAAGGAAGCTTTAGAAGCTAGGATAGAAATCATAGGAGATAGGATGGGAAAAATGGAATCAGAAATGAAAGAAAATAAGATTGTATTAGAAGGCCCCTCCGAAGGAGTGTCGCCTTGCCGTGGCGGAGGGGCTCAGTACCCGATCCAGACGGCCTACTCAGTGTGTCTTTGTGACCACTGGTAGGCAAGAGGTGAGGGCAAGCTAAGAACATTCCAAACGGGTAGATGAGGCTCGGCAGTCTTGGTCGACAACTCATCTAGGAGAAGAGGACTCCGAAATCAAACTCCCCCAGGGGAACCTACCACGGTAGGTCCGGGTATGGCGCACCCGGGGCCCCGAGCCGCTCACAATCATCTCACCCCCTCCACCTTCATTAACTGTGCCACGTGCAACGTTTTATGTTGCTTTTTATGTCACCCTCTTCCTCTTCTAGGTTTATTCTGATTATTAGTTTGTAAGTTCCTAGATTTATAACTCCTGTCTCACCAGCAGGGATCTTTCCTATCTCCGTGGTACTGTCCCACGGTTTTCGGCGTGGCCCCCGACTTGTGTGCTCTTCGGAGGTCTCATGCGCGAAGGTTAGGCGGACCCTTCACACTGCCCCCTTGTGTAGCCTTAGGTGCGGAGCCCGTCCACACGTCAAGTACACCCACGTAGCTCCTTGAGGGCACGGCCGGTGTTAATCTCCCGACGGCCGCATGCCGCCGGGTTAGTATCACCGGCCGGACGTGTTACCGCTGACGGAGCCCCGGTGTAATCAACCCGAAGTCCCCTGAATCCACGCTGACTCTGTTGAGGCAGCGTGTGCTAAAGCGGGGAGCCACAGGCAGTTATTCCTGTGGTGGGGGCATAAAACCGGGGTGTCACGTGGTGAATGGTTTACCCATGCGGACAAGCAGTGGAGATCGGAGGGTAGCCCCTCTGAAGTACGCTTTGAGATCAGTCGTGGAGGGGGGTCTATGGCGGCACAGACCGTGGAGATTTTGGTGTCTTTGTTTTCTTTGACCCCCGGATGGCAGGCTGACGCCGACGGTTCCGGATGGGGGTCCAATTTCAATATGTATCCGCGCAAACCCTCTGTTTTTGACTCTTTTCTTGTTGTGACATTGGCTTGTGAAGGGAAGACGATTATGGATATTAGCCCTTTTTATATCAAACGTGAGGTAGATAGAATATGTGGCCGGTTCTACCTCTTATACTAATTGTCATTAGAGAAGTGAATTATAATGACGAAAAAAAAAATGTGTTATCTATTTATGCCAAAAAACTTACTGTTGGTGTTTTTAAACACACAAGCCGTGTGTGGGCAAAGTCTGAAAGGTAGAACTGGAACTTAAAAATTCAATGCCACAGATAAGGCTATCCAAAAAACTATCAGAGAAACTAGTAAGCCAAAAGGTATACGAAATGATATTTTTATTCAGGATTTTAATGAAACAGAACTGGATTTAGCAATAGAACAATTACAGAACAAAAAATCTCCTGGACCTGACAAGATCCATCCAGAGTTTATTAAACACCTTGGCAGGAAAGGAAAAGAAATCCTACTTAAACTGTATAACACGTGTTGGAGAATGACTGTACCTTCCGACTGGAAAAAAGCCATTATCATCCCGATTTTAAAGAAAAACAAACCCTCAAACAATATTAATAGTTTCAGACCAATATCTTTGACCAGTGTTATTGCAAAAGTGATGGAAAGAATGGTGGCATCTAGACTTAACTGGTTCCTAGAATATTACAACTTAATTAATAGTTCACAGACCGGCTTCAGACAGAATCATAGTACAAGTGAAAATGTACTCCTACTAAGCCAAGACATCAAGGAAGCTTTCAATAGAAAGGAGGATACCTTGGCAGTATTCATTGATTTTAAATCAGCATATGACTCAGTCTGGAGAAATAAATTAGTTGAGAAGTTGCAATCAATAGGTGTGAAAAGTAACATGCTTAAGTGGATAACTCAGTTTATTTCACAAAGATTTTGTGCCACAAAATATAATACATACATTTCCAAATATAAACAAACACACCGAGGACTTCCACAAGGTGCTGTTCTGAGCACAACACTCTTTAACATATATATAAATGACCTTCCATCAATAATAAAAACTTTAGAAACCAAAATTGCTCTATTTGCTGACGATGTAGTCATTTGGACTTCAGGCTCTTCAAAAAAACCTGAATTAATTAAAGACAGAATAGAAACAGCCCTAAACAAAGTACATGAATGGAGCTCCAAAAACCTCATGACTATCAATGTGGAAAAAACAAATTATGAATTATTTACACTAAAATACAAACCAGTTAATATTAGCATAAATTATAATGGTAAACCACTCAAAGCAGTTGATGATGCCAAATACTTAGGCATCACTTTCGACAGAAAGCTAAGTTGGAAAAAACATATAACAAACATCTCAGAAAAGGTTGAAAAGAAATTGCAAATCCTGAAAAGGTTAGCTGGTGCTAAATGGGGCTGCTCAAGGAGAGTCCTTAACACAACATACAAAATGTATATTAAACCAAACCTCTTGTACTGTTCTGAAGCTTTAATAACAGCAGCAAATGCTAACATCAATAAACTTGAACAAATACAAAATCAGGCTCTTCGCCTAATCACTGGAGCAGTTAAATCCACACCTATTGATGCCATGCTTGCCTTAACACGGACCCCATCAATAACAACAAAAATAGAAGAACAAGCATTGCTCCAACACGAGAAAATGTTACGACTGCCAAACTCTAAATGGACAGAAGAGAACCTCCCCCCTTCAATCCTTAAAACTCATAGTAGTTTCCTAGAAAAGGTAACACAGATTAAATCCAAATTGAACATTCCTAACACCAGAGAAAATCTACTTATTAGAGAAAATCCATTGGAATTATTGCAACCTACCTTCAATTTGGAATTAATAGAGGAAATAAGTAAATCAGACACACCAAAAGAAATACAAAAACTTCTGGCTCTGGAAACAATCAATACTAGGTATCCCACAGAAGAATGGCTGCACATATATACTGATGGATCCTCGAAGGAAAACCTTACTGGAGCTGGAGTTACGTGTTCACATTTTTCCTTTTATCATTCTGTTGGCAGAGACACAACAAATTATGATGGAGAAATAGAGGCTATATACATTGCTCTCCGACAATTATTAAATCTTCCCTTAAATAAATTTAACAAGGCAGTAATTCTTTCGGATTCTAAAGCTGCAATTCAGGGAATATGTTCAAATACTACAAAGAAGTCAACAAAAATTAGAGAATGCTACAAAATGTTAACACAACTCCAAAAAGTTAATAAGACTGTTCATCTCCAATGGATTCCAGCACACTGTGGAGTCATGGGGAACGAAGCTGCAGACTCACTTGCAAAGAAAGGCACATTAATAAAACAAAAGTCTAAATTCAATTTCTCATATTGCTCAATAAAACGCTTGATCATTAAAAATTTTTGTCATTCATACCTACAAGAAATAGAAACAAATGCCAAAGATAAAAAATGGATTACACTACTTTCCAATCCAGATATAATCCCCCAGGGACCAAGGAAAACAGCTGTTGCAGCCTTCCGACTATTGACAAATCATGACTGCTTGGCAAGTCATCTCTACAGAATGGGTATCTCAGCCTCACCGATATGTGTCCTGTGTAACGATCCAGCAGAAATGAATGAAGAACACTTGAAGACCTGTGAAGCATTAAGATCAGAAGAAACTACAGTTCAAAAGTATTGGAAAGCACGAATGCTAATGGCTTCATTGCCAGATGCAAGGCACTAGAAAACAACAACAACAAATTCAATGCCACTACTGGGATTTGAACCACAGACCTTCCGCTTACCGGGTGGATGCTCTACCACTGAGCTATTGTGACAAACTGCCAGAATGGCATTAAATTCTCAAACCAGTTCATATTTCTCCTTGTAAACCACAAAGGCAGTCTCACATCAGAGACAAATTTCCCCAATGGTAACTTACTATTGTAAGTACTTTATATCCCAGGATTAAATAACCTGCAGATGGTAATTATTATTTATTTATGCCAACAAACTTACTTTTGGTGTTTTTAAATACACAAGCCATGTGGGGGCAAAGTTTGAAAGGTAGAACTGGAACTTAAAAATTCAAAGCCACAACTGGGATTTGAACCACAGACCTTCCACTTACCGGGTGGATGCTCTACCACTGAGCTATTGTGACAAACTGCCAGAATGGCATTAAATTCTCAAACCAGTTCGTATTTCTCCTTGTAAACCACAAAGGCAGTCTCACATCAGAGACAAATTACCCCAATGGTGACTTACTATTGTAAGTACTTTATGTCCCAGGATGAAATAACCTTCAGATGGTAATTATTATTTATTTATGCCAACAAACTTACTGTTGGTGTTTTTAAACACACAAGCCGTGTGTGGGCGAAGTTAAGTTCCAGTTCTACCTCTCAAAAGAATGTGTTTTTGACATAAGGATGTCAGGGACAAAAATAAAAAGGAATCAATTGTGGTGACAAAGAGAAAATATTTTTGACACAAGGGTGTCGAGGGTGAATTAAGAAGAAAAATAATATAGTTGCAGAATAATTATAAATATAGAAGTTTTCTCTTATAGAGATAAAAGGTAAAGAGGTGACAATTAGTGAAGTAAGAAAAACCATAGTCAGAAAAGCAATGCCCATGAATTAAGATGGATATAGCCAATGTTAAGCTTGAAGAAATGTCAAACTAAACAATAGTGAATAAGAACCCAATGTCATAATAGTATCATTAGTAACATCAGAGTTTAAGAATTGACTCAACGACCAGCCTATACATAATAAGCTTACAAGACAAAGAAGACAAAGAACTGAATTAAATTGCCATAAATATGATCATAATCATTAGCACAAGATTTGTATCCTGTTTTTCTCTCCTCATAACAAAGAACATAAGTCAAAAGGCACACAATAAACCACAATACACTTAAAAAATATTTGTGTCAATGTCAAATGTAAAAACTCAGCGAATATTCTTGGTGTTGTGTAGTAACTGAATATGTAAAATTCTAAAGACATCCTGTGTCATGCCAAAACAAAAGACAAAAACATACAGCAAAGAAGACTGTAAAGAAAAAAGGGTATTGTATTAAGTATTAGAGGAATAGGGAGAAGTGTTGTATTGTGTTTCAAGATTGTAAATGTAGGTGACAACTTGAAAAACAAACCAAGGGACATGTCAGACAGAATATCATAAGACCCCAAAAGAAAATCATTTATGTGAATATTTGTTGTGAGTAGTTCATTTTTGATGTTGATACGAGTTAGTTGAGCAACGAAAACATGTTGCTATTGTTCATTGTTACAAAAAAAATTAAGTTTGCTTAAAGACGTCATAAATATTTCCATATTTAAATTTAATATATATGTATAAATAAAAGAATTATAGGTGTTCAATATTGAAAGTGAAGGGAGAATGGCTAAAGATCGCTTCCCTAACAACACAGGAACTATTTGATGAACGAATACGCGGATGTACACAAAAAGAAGGTAGCATCATGTGATGTGGCACTAGAATTTGTTAATAGCGTCTCTGTGCTTGATATGAGAAGACATGTTTTTATAGTGCTCTTGGATGTGAGTAGAAAATTGAACTTTCATGAAGCTTTTGTTCTAAGGTTGTTAAAAAACTGGAAAGACTATCTATATAATATAAATTGGTGCAACAAAAAGTAATTTAAGTGTAGAGCCGAAAAAAGGTGTTAATAAAGTAATATATTATAGTGAGGTAACATCGAGTGTTCATTCCATCTAGTACCATGACCTGGGGTAGAAAAATAATCTCATAGCTCAGCACATACAAAACATTTTAATATAAAAACAGCACCAACATCATATAATTCACTCTTCCGATAAAGATTTTCAAGGAAGGCATTTCCCTCGTGTATAAAAACAAAATATTAATATAATCATTTTTATACATAAACAGTATACCACATCTGCTGTTTCTAGATTGCAAACAATACTTGACTGCTACATTAAACCTGAATATTTCTTTTTTTTTATTGCAAAATATTACTACGAAAAATCAAAAAATAAAAGATGGGATCTACCAAACATTCAAACAGTAATTCCTGAGTATCCTCGAAAAACGGCAGTTGGAACCTTCAGGTTGATTACAGGACATGATTGTCTGGCAAAACATTTAAATAGAATAGGGATATATTCTTCACCACTCTGCCCTCTATGTGATCTGCAAGAGGAAATGGACCGAGACCACCTTCAAATATGGCCGGCGACTTCTAGTGCCCATCCATCAGTGAAAAATATTGGAGAGCAAGAGGATTAATGACTTCATTGTCCGAAATCCAGCATTAGACAACAACGACAACCTGAATGTTTGAACTCCACTGAAATAGATAAAGTGGAATACAGGGATTCAAAAGTATTTCTTTCTGTGGAAAACCTGTAAATTGGTGCCAAAGTTCAAATTTCACTGACAAATATGTGCAAGTTCTCAAATTATGCTGTGTTAAAGTTTACGTTCAGTCAGTTTGCGACATACTAAGTAGTTTTTCATTAAATGAATGAATATCCCCTTAAAATGTTGGAAGTGTTAGAACCAGCTAAATGCCAAACAGTTCATTAAATTGCTTCTTGGTTTCCTAATTTGGTGAAAGCAGAAGAAATCCAACAAATGGATAGAGAATGGGGGCTATTGCGCAATATTGACATTGCATGTGGCAGTAACTCTACAGTGCAAGAATTTTGGACCAAATATATTGTTGTTGTTATTATTGTTGTTGTTATAAATATGTATACTCTGTACATCAAGAGATTAGAGGAGACGTAAACAAAGCCATGTGCATTTTGACCACAGCGTGCCCTCTTGACGCTTTTGCCGTCTAAATAGTCTGTTGAAATACTGTTACTAAGGTCTGAAATCTCGCTTAATATTTGTTAAAGCATGAACTAAGTGTACTAAGCATAGTTAAAGTGTAAGAATACGCAGTTAAGTTAATCTGTAACCAGCCTAATACATTCTGGGTGCGCATTATTCAGTATGAAAGTAACATGCTGGAACAAATGAGTGTTGTGAAACATAAGTGCGGCAAGCCGTTGCAAAGTGGTGAATAGACAATAATATTGAACGTGTTTAACAAGTTCTGCGAGAAATATCCCAAACTTGCTATCGAAGATGTGATGAAATTAACATCCGTTACAGTGAAGTCATTCGTCCTCTTTGTTCTCCAATATTTTTCACTGATGGATGGGGCACTAGAAGTGGCTGGGCATATTTGAAGGTGGTCTTGGTCCGTTTCCTCTTGCAGATCACACGGAGGACATTGGTGAAGAATATATCCCAATTCTGTTCAAATGCTTTGCCAGACAATCTTGTCCCATAATCAACCTGAAGATTGTAGCTGCCACTTTTCGAGGATATTCAAGAATTACTATTTGAATGTTTGGAGTTCCCATCTTTTATTTTTTGATTTTTCATAGTAATATTTTGCAATAATTTTTTTTCAATTTGTTGTTAGCTATTGCTGGATTTCTGACAATGAAGTCATTAATCCTCTTGCTCTCCAATATTTTTCACTGATGATATTAAAGAGAGCAATAGCAGTAATAGACAATATCTGACCTTACCTTGGTCATCTCTTGTTCTCTTCCAACCCTGATGCTATTAGGGTTCCCGAGGGCTAGGGAGTCTTTATTTTTCCAACCTCTCCATTTCTCTATAAAACCTTAACCCCTAACATGCTGACCTGTCATGGCATGTAATACGTCCTCTGATTGCTGATCAGAGGATATGGTCGGTGAATTTATTTTGGTAATTCTCCCGGTCAGGTCGGTGAGACCCATAAACCAACGACAGGTGTGGTCCTCCAGACATTCTGGGGGTTGTGACAGAGCGATGTGACTGCCAAAACATAAAAATATGGTGATCTCTAAAAAGCGGTTACTATTACTGCTATTTTTTTCAATTTAGAGTTGACTAATCTTTTAGCTGCATAAAATGGTAGATTAACTATAGATTTGTGTACACTACTGGTGCACTTTTTTGCAAGAAAATCAGCTTTGCCATTACCACTCAGTCCAGAGTGAGCTGGTATCCATTGGAAGATAAAGGTGGTTTTCAAGTGCTATTAGATGGGTAAGGATTTTCCAACATTCTATAATAGTTTGGGTTTCTGGTGACAACTTGGAAGTAATTGCTATAATTGCCGCCTTGGAATCTGAGAGAATAACTGCATGATGAAAATGTGAGGTTCTATACAAAAGATTTTATAGGGCAACTCGAATTGCTTTAATTTCTCCTTCGAAGTTTGTAGTTCCATAACTTAAAGATTTGTAATAGGAAAAGAGGTGACACTTGACTCCAGCCCCTGCTACATCTTGGTTTGATATCAGTGATCCATCAGTATAAAAATGGAGCCATTAATGTTCGAGAAATCGACTGTGTATTGTCTCTAATGTCAATTTTAGAACACTAGTTAGGGTATCACTTTTCTTAACTACATCTGTCGGTGTAAATAATGTGTTGTCTAATGTTTGTGTTGGATTGACTTTTTGTATGAAGTTTTCTTTTGAATTAGGAAGGTCTACATTCTTCTTGATTACTCAGGGGTCTCCGTCTAGGGGATATGTGAATGGCGACCACAAGGTACCCAAGCTGAGCAGAACATTACTTCCACTTACTGGTGTTTTGCTCCTCACTGTAACTTTTCTATCTGACCTTAACTTGGTCATCTCTTGTTCTCTTCCGACCCCGATGCTATTAGGGTTCCCGAGGGCTAGGGAGTCTTTATTTTTCCAATCTCTTCATTTCTCTATAAAATCTTAACCCCTAACATGCTGACCTGTCATGGCATGTAATACGTACTCTGATTGGTGAATTTATTTTGATAATTCTCCCGGTCAGGTCGGTGAGACCCGTAAACCAACGACAGGTGTGGTCCTCCAGACATTCTGGGGGTTGTGAGAGAGTGATGTGACTGCCAAAACATAAAAATATGGTGCTCTCTTAAAGGCGGTTACTATACTGCTATTGCTCTATGAGTGAAAAATATTGTAGAGCAAGAGGATTAATGACTTCATTGTCAGAAATCCAGCATTAGCTAACAACATTCTTCTTGAATTTTGGAAAGGAAATTCTCTTGAGTCTTTAGTATATGTGCAAAATTTCTCTTGTTCCATGTATTGAATGGGAATCTGATCAACCTTTTGTGTTGAATAATATCTGTTTTTTCTATTTCATATTCAATGGGGTCTTCAGGTTGATTACAGGACATGATTGTCTGGCAAAACATTTAAACAGAATTGGGATATATTCTTCACCACTCTTTCCTCTATGTGATCTCCAAGAGGAAATGGATCAAAACCACCTTCAAATATGCCCGGCCACTTCTAGTGCCCCATCCATCAGTGAAAAATATTGGATTAATGACTTCATTGTCAGAAATCCAGCATTAGCTAACAACATATTCAATGCGGTATTGGTTGGTTAGTGTTTCCATAGCTGATGTTGGTGTGGTTCTGATAGT
This sequence comes from Tenodera sinensis, assembly GCA_030765045.1. Classification (NCBI taxonomy): domain Eukaryota; kingdom Metazoa; phylum Arthropoda; class Insecta; order Mantodea; family Mantidae; genus Tenodera; species Tenodera sinensis. The sequence goes on along the minus strand of CM060961.1, from coordinate 154,127,001 downwards.
ACCTGTAATTAGTCTCAGACTTCAGTTTTGAAGGATTCGATTTTTTTCACTGCAGTAAGTAAATAATGGCTTTATATGTATACATATATATACACATACATGCATTGTATGTCATGTTAGGAGTTGCTCTAGAACATCCCCACTTCATTCCTCTTAGACATTTTAACAGTTAAAGGTGTCTTCCTGCTCTTTGTATTACATTTTGTATTTGGTCCATGTAAGTTTGGTATCAAGTATAACTCCCAAGTACTTTGCTTTCTTTGTTTCTGGTAATATTGGATCCTCAAAATTTATTTTTATTTTTAATGGTTTTTTCGTGAGTGAAAATATTTGGTAGTTTGATTTTGTGGCATTAACAGTCATTAAATTTTCTTTGGTCCACTTTTCTAGATTGGTTAAGGATTGTTGCATGGTTTTTTTCTAGTTCTGTACTTCTGTGTTTTGGTTTTGAAATCCACATTACTAAGTCATCAGCAAATAGTGCACACCTGATTCTTGTATTTCTTTTGGTAGATCGTATATTAAAAAGTGCTGTGTTGAGCTCTGTACCCTGTACTTAAGAGGTGCAATCAGGACTGAAAACAACAGCAGTAACCTTGTTGGCATAAGTAAATAATAATCACGGTGTACTTGTTTATATTTTGGTATATTCCTTCCATATCTGGTAGCAATGAAGTGTTGAGTTGGAAATGCCATAGCGATGAAAACTTTTTTTTTTTTTTTTTTTTTGCTTTGTTTAGTAGTCTTGTTCTGCATATAGACTCATCAATAAAAACTAATACATTATCTTCTTTTGTATTGAAGGAGTCTGATTTCTTGAGTGAGAAGTAAGACTTGTTCATTTGTTGAGTGGAACTCTCTGAATCTGGCTTGTCATGGGGAAATTAAATTTTGTGATTCTAGAAACCAATTTAATCTGTTTAACACCATTCTTTCCATCAGTTTTGCTGTTATTCTAGTAAGAGCTATTGGTCTATAATTTTTTACTTCTGGTGCTGTTTTATCTTTAAGAGTGAGACAATTACTGCTTTTTGCCATTTGTCAGGTGCAGAGGTTTTCCAGGATAGATTGTAGGGTTTTAATAGTCTTGCTGTTTTTTGAAGCTTTTTATGAACTCTGGATCTGTGCGATCTGGTCCAGGAGACTTTGTTTTTTAGATTATGAAATGCAATCTTCTGTTCTTGTATATTAAAATTTTGAAAAAAATATATTGTGTGAAGTATTGGATCACATTCTACTTTTGTATTTCAAATCTTTCTTAAATAGTTTACGTTCCTTTTTATTATTTGTTGGTACTCTGTGAATTAGCATAATATTTATTGAAGGTTTCCGCTATGACTGCATCATTTGTTAATATTTCATTGCGTATGATAGGAATGCTATCTTTTTCTTTCCTGTCCTTGACATTTTTATGAATTTATGGACTTTATTATCATCTGTCCTATAATCCATTTTTTCTAAGAAATTATTAAAGTGATTCTTTTTAGCTGTATTAATTTCTTTTTTTAGTGAGACATTTCTTTCGCGATATTTGTGTATCCGATATGCTATTTGTTTGTTAAGCTGTATTTCTAGCTATATCCTTTTGCTTTTTCAGTTCTTCTAACTGGCGGTTCCAAAAGAGTTTGAAATTTTTTATCCTTCCACTAGGAATGTTTTTTGCTGTTTCTAGGATTGCTTTACAAAAATTTTTGTTCATATGATCTGGTTGGTTATGCAGCTGCAAGCTTGTTTGTTCTTTAAATTTATTTTCCAGTTCAGTTTTATATTTATTCCAACCTGCTTTTTTACTTTCTGCTATGTTCAGTAAAGTAGAGAAGGTATTGTATTCCACCCAAAAATTCAATGTCGAGATTTCAAAGGAAATATATGTTTTGTGGCTCCCTGATTCCAAAAAAAGCATTTTTAGAAAAAGGTCCGTGTGTGTGTGTGTCAGTCAACAGCGTAATTCAAACGCTCGTGAGCACCCGTCTGTTGGTCTGGGCCTTACACTGCGGTCAGTTTTAGGCAACGACCCATTATTTGTAAACACAGTGCTGCGGTTTTGTTCCACAATTGATTTTATCAAGCAAGTGTAAGGTTATTCTATTTCAGAGATTTTAGCCTTTTAGATTGCCTGATTTTGGGGTTTTTAGTGTTCTAGCGTTTTTTACTTTGTAGCATTTTTAAGTTTCAGTTTTTAGCATTTTAAATAGAAAGTTTTAATAGTTGTTTAGCTGCTTTTACCTATTTTAACTCTAGAGTTTTTAGTTTTTTTTTATGGGTGATATTTTAACACTTTACGTCTGTAATTTTACTTTTGGACAGGGGCCCTAATGACCAAGTTGTTGATGGGCCCTTAAACCCGACACACTCACTCACTCACCCCCGCATAACTCAAAAGCGAAAAGTTGGTTAAAAACCAAAGTTGGTATTTAAGTTTAATGTCTTTCAAGAAAGTGACACAAAATGTTGAAGAAGATTGCTCCACCTTAAACTATCATTTACGTGGAAAATGTTTTGAAAATTCGTATTTTCTTATAAATGGCTCTTAACGATTTCGATTAAAATTACATGTTTAAGATATTTTTATGACACATGAAATGTATATTTTGAATTTACTGGCTATATCCTGTGTAGTGTTGTTTACTCTGGATGACTTTTGAATAACTCGTAAGCTGTAAGAGGTAGACAAAATCTTACTGTACAAAAATGTAGATCTCACTAAAACACACAGTTTATGTCCGAATAAATATTTTTGTAGAGTGAACCATTTTGGAGATATTCCTTGTTATTTGTGTTAGTTTTGGAGAACTTATACTTGTATCAAATGGAACATCATTATTAAATTTTTTATGGAATTTGAAAGCATTAAAAGATTTGACTATCGCTCAAAGCCTACTGTATTCCCATGTTCCCTGGCATCTACAAGGAAATAAGCAATGATACTTTTTGCAAATGTTTATCTCATCTAACATGAAGAATATGTAGGAATAAGAGTTTGTAAGAATGGTTAGTACAAGAGTAGAGAGTCATGTGAGTGCAACACATCAGATTTTTGAAGTTCAATACAGATTCATGTGATGTTGACTGACATTAGTATTATCTAGTTTAAATTGGCAATTACACCTCTGTGACCAGAACTTGGGTCTTCTATAACTTGTTTTCTTATCTTTGAAACAATATCTGTTGTAGCTGACAAGAGGTCTGGGTTACTGCCTGCCCCACAGTAATGTATGAAGGTTGTGAAATCTTTATTATAAATCAGTTCAAAGGTTGTGGTATTAAAATATTCTTCCATTATCTTCCTTGTAGAACCCACTTTTTCATAACCCCATCTTTTGGAATGTTCATTGAAATCCCCAATTACAATTGTTTTATTTAATTGGTTAATAAGCGAGAGATCTGGTTCATTCCTGGGAGGACTATAAATGTAGACGTGTTTTGTTATCCCAAAAATTTAGCTTTATTAATTCAGATTTATCTGCGTTATGTATTTCTTTAACAATTTGAAAGGAGGATTTAATATCCTTTTTGACTCCCAACTACTTTTCCACTACTTATCTATTTTTGGTTAGTAGGTTTGGTAAAAATCCAGTAAAATTGAAGCATTTAAGTTGATTTGTTGATTTGCTTCTTGAATGAAAAATGTATATGCTATTGTCAAATACAACTTTATTGAGCTGTATTCTTTTTGTTTGTGTGAGACAACCTATGTTCCATTGAAGAATTCTGATGTTAGATCTTCTATTAATATAATGTTTTGAGTTCTCAAGAAGTAGTACCCACCCGAAGTTCTGAATGGGGGACAATTTTAACTCCAGAATATTTTACCCCTCGAGTCATATTTCGTATTTGAGGTCATTTTGAGTCGCTTTTTTACACTTTCACTTAAATTGCCACAAAATATAATACATACATTTCCAAATATAAACAAACACACCGAGGACTTCCACAAGGTGCTGTTCTGAGAACAACACTCTTTAACATATATATAAATGACCTTCCATCAATAATAAAAACTTTAGAAACCAAAATTGCTTTATTTGCTGACGATGTAGTCATTTGGACTTCAGGCTCTTCAAAAAAACCTGAATTAATTAAAGACAGAATAGAAACAGCCCTAAACAAAGTACATGAATGGAGCTCCAAAAACCTCATGACTATCAATGTGGAAAAAACAAATTATGAATTATTTACACTAAAATACAAACCAGTTAATATTAACATAAATTATAATGGTAAACCACTCAAAGCAGTTGATGATGCCAAATACTTAGGCATCACTTTCGACAGAAAGCTAAGTTGGAAAAAACATATAACAAACATCTCAGAAAAGGTTGAAAAGAAATTGCAAATCCTGAAAAGGTTAGCTGGTGCTAAATGGGGCTGCTCAAGGAGAGTCCTTAACACAACATACAAAATGTATATTAAACCAAACCTCTTGTACTGTTCTGAAGCTTTAATAACAGCAGCAAATGCTAACATCAATAAACTTGAACAAATACAAAATCAGGCTCTTCGCCTAATCACTGGAGCAGTTAAATCCACACCTATTGATGCCATGCTTGCCTTAACACGGACCCCATCAATAATAACAAAAATAGAAGAACAAGCATTGCTCCAACACGAGAAAATGTTACGACTGCCAAACTCTAAATGGACAGAAGAGAACCTTCCCCCTTCAATCCTTAAAACTCATAGTAGTTTCCTAGAAAAGGTAACACAGATTAAATCCAAATTGAACATTCCTAACACCAGAGAAAATCTACTTATAAGAGAAAATCCATTGGAATTATTGCAACCTACCTTCAATTTGGAACTAATAGAGGAAATAAGTAAATCATACACACCAAAAGAAATGCAAAAACTTCTAGCTCTGGAAACAATCAATACTAGGTATCCCACAGAAGAATGGCTGCACATATATACTGATGGATCCTCCAAGGAAAACCTTACTGGAGCTGGAGTTACATGTTCACATTTTTCCTTTTATCATTCTGTTGGCAGAGACACAACAAATTATGATGGAGAAATAGAGGCTATATACATTGCTCTCCGACAATTATTAAATCTTCCCTTAAATAAATTTAACAAGGCAGTAATTCTTTCAGATTCTAAAGCTGCAATTCAGGGAATATGTTCAAATACTACAAAGAAGTCAACAAAAATTAGAGAATGCTACAAAATGTTAACACAACTCCAAAAAGTTAATAAGACTGTTCATCTCCAATGGATTCCAGCACACTGTGGAGTCATGGGGAACGAAGCTGCAGACTCACTTGCAAAGAAAGGCACATTAATAAAACAAAAGTCTAAATTCAATTTCTCATATTGCTCAATAAAACGCTTGATCATTAAAAATTTTTCTCATTCATACCTACAAGAAATAGAAACAAATGCCAAAGATAAAAAATGGATTACACTGCTTTCCAACCCAGATATAATCCCCCACAGACCAAGGAAAACAGCGGTTGCAGCCTTCCGGCTACTGACAAATCACGACTGCTTAGCAAGTCATCTCTACAGAATAGGTATCTCAGCCTCACCAATGTGTCCTGTGTAACGATCCAGCAGAAATGAACGAAGACCACTTGAAGACCTGTGAAGCATTAAGATCAGAAGAAACTACAGTTCAAAAGTATTGGAAAGCACGAATGCTAATGGCTTCATTGCCAGATGCAAGGCACTAGAAAACAACAACAACTTAAATTGTTTTAAAAACAGGAAAGGTTTTCAAGACTGTTCGGTCCCATCATCAGCCGTTGAGTGACTGACGCTATCTTCTTGTTCCCCTCTGTGCTACTATGGTCCTGCTGCCATCTGGTGTTAGGGGTGCAGAGCTTTAACACTTCATTTAAAGTTGGGATTTCGAAGTTAATCACTTTACTTTTGTTTTTTTATTATGTAAATTTTTTTCCTAAATGTGCAGTTCTGTTGGTGAATTTAGAGATTTTAACAATTTTATATTCAGGCCAATGTGGTTTTTATTCCTAAAGTGGTGTGCCACAGCAGAGAAATTAAGAAGTGGAAAGGTGGTAAAAATAAAAACTCCCTAGCCCTTGGGTACCCTAATAGCATTGGGTCAGAAGAGAACAAGAAATGACCAAGATAAGGTCAGATAGAAAAGCTACAGTAAGGAGCAAAACACCAGTAAGCAGAAGAAATGTTCTGCTCAGCTCGGATACCTTGTGGTCGTCATCCATATATATCCCCTAGATGGAGACTCCTGAGAGGAGCATTGAGATGTGAATGGAAGCATTTTTGTGATTCAATTTCCATGAGTAGTTTTGCCCCAATTCTGGTGCTTTTTTTTTTTTTCTCTCTCTCTCTATTTCGTTCCCGGATTGCTTCACACAAACAGCGCATAACTTCCAGGTTTTATTCCTTATTGACCTATGTACCACCATAAAGCAGGAACTCGCGATGTACTATCCAATTGTAATCAAAGAAAACAAAAGAACCTTCACATGTGATTGAACTTGTGAAACTTTATTCGGTCTTGGCTCTTCAGCAGTTTCCATTGGGACAATTGGGCCTTGGTTTTGACGTCATACTCATGTTTTGTCACGTGTTATAATCTTAAGTTGTGGGTTGTTGTCGGCTTCATTCAGCAGTTCCTGAGCTTGTGACATCGATTTTGGTCGAAACTCAACGATTTTGGAAGCAACTGTGCTGCCACATGTTTCATACCCAAAACATCCAAAAAAATTGTTTGACGTGAGCCAAAGGATAAGCCAACATCGTCAGCAATCTCTCTGATAGTAATTTAGTGATTTTCCAGAACCATTTTCTTTACTTCCACATTCTTGTCAGTAATTGATGTGCTAGGGTGTCCAGGGCAGTCATTGTCTTCAACATCTTCTCAACCCTCTTTAAATATGCTAATAAGTTCAATATTGCAAATTTATTTCCATTTATCACCTAGTTGGTTAAACAAGGAAGTGCAAAATTTAAAGTACTTACTGCCTTGTAAGTCGTCATTAGGATATGAATTTGTGATCACCAGACCCGGATATGTGGCATATCATAGCTTTTATTTGTGGTTTTTCTCCATGGAAAATATAAACGAAGCATGATTTTATCAACAGTGATTAAAATTATGCAATTCTCATGGATTATATAAAGTCAATTTTGGCTTTTTTAATGTTTTTTTGTTTATTTTATAGTAATTTTTCATATTATAGTCATATTTTCTCATAAATGTTCATATTTGTGTTATATTTTTATATATCTATTTCAGTTTTGCATATGTGCTTGCAGCCAACCCAAAGAGGATTTTTCACATCTTCTAATCCTTGTGTGTAATATTAGGTCTTTTTCCCGTTACAGTGTTGCTTGCAAATATAAGATTGCTGCTTTTTGAAAACTTTAAAATGTATTTAATTTGCTACTGTAATTCTTCTCTTTAAACACCCTTCAAAATGTGACATTTACTTCATTTTGTGCAGAGCTGAGGGTTAGCTCTGGATTGAGCAGTTAAACTCAAAATACAACAATAAAATTAAGATTGACTGTGCTAGATGTTTAATGTTGATTTTCAATGTAGTATTAATTTAAACAGCATTAAATTTTTTTAAGATTTGGAAAATGCACAAAAAAAGAAAAGTCATGTGTATCGTCATATTTTCTAATTTTTTTCGGTCATAAGTGCTTACATATTTCTAACATATTTCTTTTCTTTTTTCACTTTCCCTGCTGCCGTTAGGCGTCGGATTCCTTCAGCCACTTTCTGTATGCGAACCTATCCTGCGCCAACCTGTATATTCCTCTCATTGTCGTCCCATGTCCGACTGCCACTCTTTCCATATATTGTCTCCATTCTATCCTAGGTCTTCCCCTTCTTCTCTTCCCCTCTTCTTTTAGGTAATCTTTCTTCATTCATTCTTACTAAGTGTCCCAGCCATCTTAGTTGATTTCTTTCCATTGTCTTTAGTATACATTCCTGTTTTAGCTTTTCTCTTATTTCCACATTTCTAATTTGATCCCTCTTAGTAAACCCAGCTATTCTCCTTAAGTATTTCATCTGTGTTGCTGTTAATCTGCTTGCATGTCTATCCAATACTGTCCAGCTTTCACTCCCATATAATAAAACTGACTGGTATATCACCTTATATATTCTCATTTTGACTCAGGGGTCCGTCTAGGAGATATGTGAATAGCGACCACAAAGTACCCAAGCTGAGCAGAACATTACTTCCACTTACTAGTGTTTTGCTCCTCACTGTAACTTTTCTATCTGACCTTACCTTGGTCATCTCTTGTTCTCTTCCGACCCCGATGCTATTAGGGTTCCCGAGGGCTAGGGAGTCTTTATTTTTCCAACCTCTCCATTTCTCTATAAAATCTTAACCCCTAACATGCTGACCTGTCATGGCATGTAATACGTCCTCTGAATGGTGATCAGAGGATATGGTCGGTGAATTTATTTTGATAACTCTCCCGGTCAGATCGGTGAGTCCCGTAAACCAACGACAGGTGTGGTCCTCCAGACATTCTGGGGGTTGTGAGACAGCGATGTGACCGCCAAAACATAAAAATATGGTGCTCTCTAAAAAGCGGTTACTATTACTGCTATTGCTCTCTTCAATATCATCAGTGAAAAATATTGGAGAGCAAGAGGATTAATGACTTCATTGTTAGAAATCCAGCATTAGCTAACAACAACAACATTTGAAACGCGGTGCTGCACTTTATTCCATTTATAAAGCAAAATTTCATGCAAGTTCTTTAATCCATCTTTTTCAAAAGCAAAAATTTGCCAAACACTAGCAAGCACATAACTTTGACTGTCAATAAACTAAATGTTCAAAACAGGTGATGACTCAAACATACATCAGGAACATCTGCACCAACGAGATTAAAAGAAAAGTTTTGAAAATCAGATGTATAAAGCCTGCAAAATTTAAAAATTCCTGTTCCTTTTTTATCACACCTCATACAACCAGTGCACAGCAGATCATAACCAAAATCTAGGAGAACAAAATTGTTTTGATGTTCAATATTTAAACCTCTTTTAAAACTGTATGTATAGGTGTAGTCATGTGATTATGAGTGCTGTTTAGTGTAATGTTGGCCATGTTGAACTCTTGGGAACTGCTGATAAACTGTGTCCACTATAATTGTACATTTCAGTAATAATCACCGGATGACCCAACTTGGTAGCCATTTTCCAGCTTCTAATATTTGTTAAACATCCTAATACAAGAGTAAATAAGCAAACATATTGTTAAGTCAAACAGTGTCTACAACTTACCTTGTTCAATGAAAATTTTATGTTTACTTCAGTGTTAAATCACTTTAAAATTGTGTTAAAATTTAACATTGGTTGGTCAAGCTGTCCTTCATTAATGTTTATTGGTGTTTATCTTTTAAACTGTTTTAGGTAGGACCTTGTATGATAGACCCAGTAAATAGTTTATTTCTACTTGTAATTTTAAAATTATTAAGCGGTAGAACTGGAACTTAAAAATTCAATGCCAGAACTGGGATTTGAACCACAGACCTTCTGCTTGCCAGGCGGACGCTCTAACCACTGAGCTATTGTGACAAACTGCCAGAATGGCATTAAATTCTCAAGCCAGTTCGTATTTCTCCTGGTAAACCACTTAAAAACACCAACAGTAAGTTTGTTGGCATAAATAAATAATAATTTAAAATTATTGTTGGGTGTTTTCATTAATACAGTGTGTCCCACTCGCTACCGAACCCGACATGAATTGTAATAATTCAAATACTAATGGAGATATTGCAGTGAAATTTGAAGACCACTTACCTCATTCTACGAGGAATACGGTGACATCATAACAGATGCTGGAAGTGTCCGCCATTTGCATGCAGGTAAGATTGAATTTGCCAGACCATATTATCGGACGTCTTCGCTAAGATGTCCGCATTTATTGCCTGGATCTCTGCGCGAATGTTTTCTTTCAAAGCGTCGTGGTTTGTTCTTATAAACTGTCACTTTCAGATGTCCCCACAGAAAAAAAATCAATTCATTTTCAACTCCAATACTTCTCTTTCTTGTGTGAGAAACTGAACAGAACTTCAACAACGCACACGCAATAATCACAAACAAGATAAAATAAACACATTGTGGCTGATGTCTTCTTTCACAATAATATCTCCATTATTATTGGAATTATTACAATTCACGTTGGGTTTGGTAGCGAGTTGGACACACTGTATAATAAAACTGAAAGATCACATAATTTATAATACTGCTCTACTAAATCAACTTGTTACTTTGTAGTGACTGTTTTTATCATGACATACCATTTAAATTATCTAACGTTTGTTTCAGGCCGTGCATTCTGATTTTTGATTCTCTAGCCGGAGCAAGTAGATCCCGTGTTGTAGCAACACTGAGAGATTATCTCCGTATTGAATATAAAGTGAAGGAAGGCAAAGAGAAGGAATTTTCCAAAGACACCATTAAAGGTGGTACACCCAAGGTTCCACAACAGACTAATTTCACCGATTGTGGTATATATGTTCTTCAATATGCTGAAAGTTTCTTCAAGGTTTGTTGCTATTAATAATGCTGTTTTAAAGTATTTTACCATAAGTGTTAGAATGTAGCATGTTTTTAAATGTTTGGTATGAATTTGGTTTGAGCAAGTGGACTGACTTAAAGGACTATTTCCACCACTAAGATAAACAGAATTTCGTGGATAAAATTAAGCAATGTAAAGCATTTATTGCATACATAAGGAATTTGAGTAAATTTGTTGTATAAACACATTCCAAATTAAAAACATTCATGTACTGCAAATTAAGATTATAAGTATTACAACCAATAATGGGCAGCCAGCTAAAAATTACAGGCATATACATCACATGCAGCAATAGGAAAACTTATTACATTAATTAAAGAAATTGAAGCTATTAACAGTGAAGCAACACAATTCTAAAATAAGAACAAATTAGAAACTAAAAACTTCACTTATCTTAGTAATGTTGCAAGTTGTTGGTGCAAAGCTGACTGAAGTTTCGAGTTGACTCCAACTCATTCTCAAAGCTATACAAACAAATTTGTTACCTAAATTCTAAATTATTATCCATCATAGTTAAAATGGTAAATGTAGCCAGGAACAATTGTTTCAAACTAATTAAGTTAGTTAAAGAAATTGAAGCTATTAACAGTGAAGCAACAAACAATTTGTTGTATAGCGTTGAGAATGAGTTGGAGTCAACTCGAAACTTTAGTCAGCTTTGCACCAACAACTTGCAACATTACTAAGATAAGTGAAGTTTTTAGTTTCTAATTTGTTCTTACTTTAGAAACTTGTTACATTTAGTGTGTATTAAGAGAGGCAATGATTTTTAAGGCAGAGACAACAGCAAAAGAGCTTTGGCTTACATATTAATGTTGTCTGGCAGCATTAGAAAATGAATACTTTAGTGCTACTGTTTCACTTATAGCCTTGCAGTCTGGACACCAGGTTTTTATCATTTCCTGATTTTTGATGCTGCAGATCTAATTACAGGTAAAACCACTCAACCTCTCTTCTCAGCAGCTGGTCACTCATATGTATGCTATCTTACTAACTTTGTACTTATTGTTAAAAGAAGCAAAAGGTAATATAATTGAGAAACAACTACACTGAATTATTATTTATGCCAACAAACTTAATGCTGTGGTTCAAATCCCAGCTATGGCATTGAATTTTTCAGTCCTGATTCTTCCTCTTAAACCATATCGAAATTCGCAGTATGAGCGATACAAACTGGATGTACCTCACATCACGTGTTGCAACATTGTGGCAAACTTTACGAACTGTTTTCACATAACACTCTGGAGATGTCACATCCATTTTCTCTGATACAGCACACTAATGTGAACTAATAATCATCAGTTAACATACTTTGTCACAATTTAACCTCTAACTATATGGTTCTGAAGAAGACGAATAGGACAGAATATAACTTGAGAGTTGGCAACCATGTGCTCCGTATGCAGTTGCCACGTTGTGCTTTAATAGACAAAAACCAATTGAAAGTTTTGTGAAAACGTTAAAGATAGGCATTGCATTTGTTTCCAATGTTACATAATAGAACTGCTTGTACACTTAGTCATTTCGTTTGATAATAGATTTGTTGAAAATTTAAAAAAAGAACTTGAAATATTAATTTTTATGGCTAAACCTGGCAATGATGTGACCTGTTCCCCTCTCACCCGCACTATCTCCTTACCATACCTGCTAATTGCGCTTTGTATCACTCGTAGCCTGAACTTCTGTATATTAAATTATTTAAATCATGTCTACCCCTCCCTCTTTCTGCCTTCCTTAGTAAGGTTGGTGCAGAAAGTTGAACCGATTTGGGAAGCTTAGTACCTCAGCTTGCAAATAACATTTGAAAATGTTGACTACGTGGTCTAAAAGAAGTCCTTTCTCACTGAATTGATGAACAAATGTGTTAAATGATTATATATGGACTAAATCACTTTTTTTGTTCCTGTATAGTTTTAGGCTGCAGGATCTCGTTAAGCTCTGTCGAAATGCTCTCCAGTATTGAATTTATTGCCTCCTTATTAGGAATATTTTCCAATGACAGAATAATATGTAGAAAATAATTGCCATGTAAACTAGATAATGGGCACTATTGACTCACCAAAATAAAATGTTAAAAAATATCTACCATGTAATCTAGAAAATGGGTACTTCAATGAACTAATGAAACAGTTTGAGAGGTAGAACTGGAACTGAAAAATTCAATGCCACAGCTGGGATTTGAACCACAGACACTCCGCTTACCAGGCAGGAGCTCTAACCATTAAGCTACTGTGACAACCTGCCAGAATTACATTGAATACTCCAACCCATTCGCATTTCTCCCAGTAAACTACAAAGGTTCAAATCCCAGCTGTGGCATTGAATTTTTCAGCTCCAGTTCTACCTCTCAAGCATTGCCCACACATGGCTTGTGTGTTTAAAAACACCAACAGTGTTTGTTGGCATAAATAAATAATAATAATAATGAAAGTGTTTATGTGAAATATGTATATATTAATTTCAGATTGTATAGGTATAATGGAACTGCTTCCTACTGAAATAGGCACATGTATACCTGATTTCCGTTGGTACTTCACACTTTAATAACTTGACTTGAAATTCAAACAGTTTTACTTAGCATTTCCCTCTGCTTTCCATGCTTGGGAATAGTTATCAGATGACTGCAAAATAATTGCCACAAAGCTGTATTGACATGCAACTAGCATTGTGATAACAGTGTAACTAGCTTATGCACACAAGAAAAGCACATTAATGTAGGTGAAATATGGCTATCTGTACACTTTCATATAGAAGTTTTCAAAGACACAGTTTTATGTAGTAGCTCGTGTAGTTTAAACATCTACACAATCTAGACCTTGATTTGTCTATATCTTCTTTCAAGGAGCAAATCTAGATAATATTCTGCTTCCTGTAATGCACTAGCTCAAATGCTTCAAAAGTGTGCATAGTTTGTGATGTTGCAGATCAACAAGAATGTAGCAGTGACACCTTCCTTAGCATTTTGAAATAAAATTCAGGACATATATAGCGATCACATCATCAGCTTTATTAACAACCCATAAATAAGTCATGAAGCAATCGCCTAATTGCAGAACATGTCCTGAAGTTTACTAATATATAAAGCATTTTTTCTAATATATAAAGTAATTTTATAAACAATCACTTTAATACAGGTACCTCAAATGCTAGAATTCGCAATGACAGTGTTTGCAGCAACAACTGTGGATGAACTGTGGAATCTAACATAGTTTAATATAGTTCTTTTAAAGAATATTACATTTCTTAGAGCTTTTTTATGTCTTGTAGTTGTAATGCGAATTTAATGTTTCAGGATCCTATAAAAGATTATTATTTGCCTATGAGAAACCTCGTCAACTGGTTTTCAGAAGAGGTTGTAAACAGAAAAAGGGAAGAGATAAAGAATTTGCTTTTAGAACTGATGGAAAAGCAAGATATTGATGTGGAATCATTAAATCTTCCAAAACTTGTGTTTTCAAGTAGTGAAGAGCAGCAGCAGGTAAGGAAGTAATTTTCTAGCTAGTTAATATTGATTAGTAGGATGATACACTTTATGTCCTAGAAGAGCTAACCTGTCGCTTGACAGCCACATTGCTCACATGACTCATAAAGGGTAGGTAAGGGAGCTCAGCTAATCACATCCAATTGCATAACAAATACATCACATGACCAGAGATGTGTACCTACCCATGTTGCAACGTGTGCATGTATTCCCGGCTTCTGCCTTCCATATGTTTTGCTGCTTGCAACAATATATTGTTTGATTGTTTAATAAGTGCAGAGTGAAAGAAAGTGACTTACGGACGAATTACAAAAGTGTATCTGGAGGTATTGTAGTTTTGTTTCATATACTTTATATAGTTTACTGCTGCATATTTCAGTGTTTTGTTGCATTCGTAATAGATTTTCGTGGTCTTGGTTATGCTGCATTTTGTTTAAAAGTGGCTTAAAGGCCTGCTAAGCCAGAAAGCGTGTATTGGGTACAGGAATAACCCTAAAAGGTCAGGCCCGGGAGATCGTATGTGCCGTAAGAGAATACTTTGAAAAGGAAAATGGTGGACCTCTTATTATGGTGGAACCACTGGCTATGGACAGCAAGTGAAACAGTGGCAACGCTGCGACAGAGTGGCTGGCAGGCAGCTGTAACGTCTAGTGTCAGATTAGTTCTCCCAGGGTATAGTTTCACATAGGGTATGTTTCTTTGGACAATTGTTTTGACTGCAACTACAGCCATCGTTTGCTGTACTCATTTTCTCTACTCACTCTTATACAGATTAACCTTAAATGCTTATTCCTTTATCCAGTTCATTTTAATCCAGATAAACATTTTTAGAAATGGTTTCATCACATATTTTCTTGTAGGTGCAGCGGGAATAGGAAGCTATTCCCAGAAAATTCAACATAACTTGATTTGTCATGAAAATATGTTAAACATATTGTATTTTAATCAAAATCATTAGAGCAATTGTTTAGAAAATAAAATATTTTCAACAAATTTTCCATGTAAGAGGTAGTTTGGGGTCAGAGGATTTTCTTGAAAATCGTGTTACATCCTTGGAAGATACTGCACTTAAGTACAGAGTTGGGTATTGGACCATCTTTTCAGTACTAAGATACACTCAAAAGTGTATTTCCACTGAAATCTATCAAATTTTTGAGTGGAGTGCAATACCTTTTCTGCTTGCTGTGTATGTGGTATAGAAAGTAAATATATTGACATATTATTTTAATGAAGCCTCAAGAAATAAGAAATGGAAGTGTCTCAACTCAAGCTTAAATTAAAGCTACTGAGCATTCAAAGAAAACTGCTCTTTAATTCTAAAGTAAGAACAAATTAGAAACTAAAAACTTCACTTATCTTAGTATTATTTGCTGACCCTGGGTTTCAAGCTGTGTCCAGCTCATTCTCAAAGCCATATAAACAAATTCGTTGCCAAGCTCTTTAATTGTTTAAATTAATCACAGGTCATGATTGTTTGTCAAAACGGCTACACTGAATTGGAATTGCTTATCTCCCAATTTGTCCCTTGTGTTCTCTCCAAGAAGAAATGTATCAGAATTATCTTAAAAAATGTTCAATTCTCGTCCAAACACACCTTGTCTGGAAAATACTGGAGAGCAAGAGAACTACGCCAAATTATCAGTATTAGTGAACATCATATAGTGGGATCCTGGCAATCCAAACCCTACTAATCCGAAAATCTGCGTAATCCGAACATTGCTAGCAAAAAATATCTGCCAAATTTGTTTTGGATTTGAAAACAGGAAAAATAAGATTAAGATTAAACTAATTTTTCCAAATAGAAATATAAATTTATTAGCAGAGAAAAACATCAAATAAATGCTACAGGAATAAACAGTGAATCTGTCAGCTATCTTATGCACAAAAACTAAAAAACGGAAGCCTAGAAAACCTAGTAACAGTGTGCATAATAAACTTTGCAATTTTGTTACATTAACGAGAAAGCAAAATGGGAAAGCAAATCAGCACTTAAGAGGTGAAGTCAGTGATCTTTTGACACAATGCACTAAAACAACTTGAAGAGGTAATGTTTTGCCAATGTTACAAACATTACATCATTAGGAGTTGCAGCAGTAGATACCAACAGTCCTTATAAAAACATTACAGTAATTGGTTTTTGAGCCTCAGAATGTACTTGTAAAATAAATTATAGGATACTGTACTAATTTCCTACTTTCAATCATTTTAATACCTAACACATAAACACTCTAAGTCAATATGTTGTCTTATTTGACAGAAATCCACCTAATCCAAATTTTTGCTAATCCAAACAGGGTTCGGTCACAATTAGTTGGGATTAGTGGGATTGTACTGTATTTGGATTATGATATACTTAAATGATTTTCAATGTTTTCTCTTCATTTGTTGCACTTTTTCTTCCATAGTAAATGTTTATAGTGTGAAGCTAAAATATGTTATATGTATGTTTTGTCAACATTAGAAACCATCACCTACATATATCATGCCAAGCATTTTCTATCCCACCCAAATAAATTGCATCATACAGGTGCATGCATGTCATTGGCTACTGGTGCCATGCCAAGCTTAAGCATTTCTTTATCCCACCCACCCATCCATCCCTGTCACTGTCTGCCAATATCCATGCTAACTGGACTGACCTAAGATTCACCAAAATAGTGAATGATGAATATGTCAAACCTCAAGCATAGTAAGTGGGAGCAGGAAAACATGTTAAACAAACATGTATTATAGCATTTAGTAAATTTGGGACTGGAACTTTTATAATTCAATGTTCTATAATGAACGTACTAACGAATTTCCACTGTATCAAGCATGAATGCAGAATCTCAAATAATTACAAAAAAATGTGGGAGAAGATTTGATTTTTCATTGTTGCATACATTATTTGGTTATCAACATCTTAAAATTGTTGCCTTTAGCCTAAATCCTCTTTGCAAACCACGTCTCATAGTCCGTTCTAGTACGTATCTGTAGTTGACAGCTAATCTTTTTAATCTGGTGGTTATTCGTAGTAATCTAATATTTTGAGTAAAGTGTAAATATATTTCCCTCGGTGTTAAATCCTTCCCCATACACCAATTTTACCCTTCATAACACAAATATCCACATATTGTGGTGAATGTAATAGTTTTTCACCATATGGCCAAGATTCTATTAATTTTTCCCCCACCCTTTTTCCATTTTACATATTGTCATGATTCCACTGAAGCTGTGTTGATCCTATCCAACATTTTACACCCATTATGTTGCAGTGTGTAAATATTTTTTACTGGCTTATAGTAGACTTTCCTCTTACAATTCCATTTCTTTTTCCTGCCCCAATTATCTGTTCCATTCATTTTTGTAATTAGATAGGTAGTCATTCTTACTGTCTAAGAAAACAAGAACGCCCCTTAATTTTGTACCATTCTGTCACATTATCAATTTGATTTATTGTAAGTTCTCATTTCGTCAGTATCTCAGTATTTCCTTCAGGGCCTTATTTGTATTAGCTTCTGTGAGTTAAGTCAGTCAGCTGAAGTGTCCTGGAATTTCTGTATCTCCTGTCACAGGTTTAGACTGGACTGCCGTGTAGTAGTAATGAATTATTTTGAAATGGGGGTAGACCATAGTTGTGTGTTGTATTTGAAGTTTCAGTTACTACAATTTTATTACGGTTAATATAGCCTGACAAAAAAAACTTCTTTAGTAGCTATGTCAAAACGTTTGCGGAGTGGCGTTTGGGTTTACCTCCTTGCACTATATACAAACTTTGCCTCTCTTTAATCCCCAGCTGTGCATTGTGTTGCAGTGGCAGTTTGGTTAAATGTATGTTGTGTTTAATTTACGAAAGCAATTTCAAGTCTAATGTGCATCTGTTCATTAGTGACTCCTTTGGTACTACTTTCGTTTAACCTCTTGAGGGATATGGACGTGAAATCACGTCCATTTAAAACGACAGATGAGCGATATGGGCATGTATACACGTCCTGTGCATTTAAGCATTTAACCCTTATTTATCCCTTATCCAACTCAACTTATTTTAATTTTCCCTTTATGAAACATTTTAGTAAAGTCTATATACTGTATTGGCTTACCTTAATATGTTCTTTCTGCAGTGATTTACCTCAAAACAGGGATAAACACATAAGGGTAGGTACATCTCCACATTCGCGAATTCCCTTCTTGCGGCACACGAAACACTTTCGAAATGGGCGGGACTTCTTTGCTGTTGGTGGTATCCTTTTAGGATAATGTTTTCCTTGAAGTCTGAGGGGTGCAGGAGTTTTGGATTTTCAACCCCCAACGTGGTATTGTTCAATTAGGCTGCGAGCTATTTATAGTTGGAAGTCAAGGTCGGTCATGGTTATATCCAGTTGGTGCAAAAACACCTTTTTATACCACTTCTCCCTTCAGCTACAAGCAGGAAAGTATACGTATGTATTTCAACAAAGAAAGACACAGACTCTACTAAGTTACGAAACTCGCGTAAGCAAAAGTTGCAATGTTGCTCTATTCTGATGACTCAAGAGACCACGCATACAGTAGTGCTTTATTACACAGTATGCTGATGCATAAGCCACACATACAATGGGTGTTTCTTTACTGTTTCTTTCCGAGAACTTATATTAGATGCGTTCGACAGAGCAAAGTTGACTTTTCACCACAGTGAAACAAAATTGTGCCATTTCAACGTTTTGTAAATACAACTCAACTTTGCTGATGACGTACATTTATATTGCAAATAATGACTTTTATACCAGTTTTTGTTTCATTAGAATAACTTAATATTTTCACAAAATACAGATGTGTATACACGACGTATTTTAAATGCCCTGCGCTGGATATTGGGTAGCAGTTCTCTGCTCGCGGACGTTTTAAATGGCCATCGCTCAAGAGGTTAAGAAGTCAATCAATTATTTATTTATGCCAACAAACTTACTGTTGGTGTTTTTAAACACACAAGCCGTGTGTGGGCAAAGTTTGAGAGGTAGAACTGGAACTTAAAAATTCAATGCCACAACTGGGATTTTAACCACAGACCTTCCGCTTACCAAAAGAAAAATGAAGTACTTGACATAAATTGTGTTTTAACCACATCCACATTTTTTATTTAGTAAGCTTTTGTCTGTCTCTTACTGTTCACCATTTATGCTAAAATCATCCAGAATGAAGAGGTCTTCTGAGGACATACCAAGAAAATTCAAGGTATGACTTTGAAACATCTGTGGAATCACCTGTTTTTTTCTGTCACTGAATACTGACTGTCCCTCGACTGAAGGAGTGGAGTGCGGTATAGCAGCTCATTACTTAAGATTCTCCAAAGAAATAAGGTTGCCCATCCCTGCTTCTTTAGAATGAATAATAGTTTATTAGCAATCCAAAATAATTGATTTTGATAATATTAAGAATTGGAGAATATTGAAGCGAAAACTTAGGTTTTGATGATCACAGTCAGCAAATCAAATGTGTGTCCAGAGAAGCAGGAGTCACCAAATTAATACCAAAGATATACAGATACAGGAGATATACTAAGTGCCAGGACAAAGACAAATTAATACATTGGATCCAAATACCAAAGTAACCATAGAAAAACGTCCCCAATTGGATGCAGACACAGATATCCAACTAGAGTTGAATTTAGCGATCTTTTTAGATATTACCGGAATAAGTGGCTAAATCAACCTAAGGCCATAAAGAAGAAATAATGAAATCTGTTAATGCAGTAAGGGCCTATTTAATAATGTCATGAAGTTGATTGATGAAAAGGATAAATTAATAAAATATTTAGAAATGCAACAAACAATTCACAAGAAAAACAAGCAGCAAAAGCTTCCACTTAGGAATGTTGTTTAAAAGAATATATAGAAAGAAGAAGAGAACCAAGGATTTAAGATAATTGTTAAAAGCAAAATTCAATATAGTATGAAGTACTTGAAGATGTTAATAACGAAGAAACTGAACCTGTTTTCTTTGAAAGTTGGAGTAGGTTCTTTCAAATCATTGAAAAATTGAAACACAAAACAAGAGTAAATGATTATCTTTACAAAACTGTTAATGAAAAATGTGGAACTGAAACAGTGGCTAAGACAAAATTCCTTAGTAAACCAACATTAATTATTTTTAATGTTCCAGAAGAATTAGAACTAGACAGAATAAAAGAGGTGATGTTTCAGCA
Organism: Tenodera sinensis; assembly: GCA_030765045.1. Lineage (NCBI taxonomy): Eukaryota > Metazoa > Arthropoda > Insecta > Mantodea > Mantidae > Tenodera > Tenodera sinensis. Next base: position 154,106,825 of record CM060961.1, on the reverse strand, counting down.
GAACAATGAACTAAATCTACAATAAAAACATGTGGATCTTAAATTCACATTTATAGGCAGAAGCAAGGAGAGGAATTTAATTTTAGAGGTATCTCCTGAAGTTGGGAAAATCATTCTATCTGTCAGCTAAAAATAGGCTGGCATGTGGAATAGACAATTACACAAGGGTGAACAGGTGTTTTAAGAATAGTAGACAAGCTTAAGAGTACAAGATTGTCACAGAGAACTTACTTGTCCTCAGTGCACAAAAAATCATACAGAAAAATACTGCAAAGCTGCAAAAGAAGAACAGAAATGTATGAATTGCATTCACCTTAATAAATTCAATAAGAATGGTAAGGTATAAGTAAACCACTTATTACATGAACATTGCAGCTGCTACCAAAAGATGCTAAAGAAGGACTTGCATAACATACAATTTTAAATGGGCCATAGAGTTATCTATACCTCGAGGCAAGTAATTTAGTTAACATGATAATGGAATCGAGATAGATACTATAAGAACCCTATACAATTAATTATTACTTAGCAGCAATACCAAAATCATCCCAAACTTACACCAGCAGGATTTAGAGAGAATAGTAATAATATTACATAATAATGACTAAGATGTGCTATTAATCAGTTATCAGATTGCGTTGTGATAGAAATCAGATCCAAGCTCTCAAGTTGTTTATCATAAGTGTGTACTGTGATATTATGAACATTGTGACATTGGTAGAGATATCCAAAGATAAGCAAATTGTGAGCTATACACAAGGGTCAGAAATAATTACACTAGCCTGCCAATTTCAACTCTGTTGCCTAAACTAAATGATGTGATTTTATATAATGTCAATGTATGAAAGGTAGAACTGGAACTTAAAAACCATTAAGCTACTGTGACAATGACAATGTCATTCTGGCAGGTTGTTACAATAGCTTAATGGTTTTTAAGTTCCTGTTCTACCTTTCAAACATTCCCCACACATTGCTTGTGTGTTTAAAAACACCAACAGTAAGCTTGTTGGCAAAATAAATAATAATGTCAATGTGCTGAATTCAAATGTTCAATCTATTTACTTCTATCATTTCAGATCTTTTTTGTGAAATCACTTTGTAAGCTTTGTATGGTTATGTAAATTTCACATCGAACTTGATATGCACTTTTATATTTCAAAACAAAAAACAGTAATTAAAGAAGCAGCTTGCTCAAATTGCGTATATGGTGTTCATGTCACTAGCATGCTTTTACTTAGCTTTGCCTTGTTCACTTAAATATATAAATCAGCACCACTTATCACACAAAGAATTGCACCATTTATTACTTATCTTAGAAAGTCTTCCTGCTTCTCTTTCTTTTATGTTTGTCTTTGGGTATTTCATGCTTTATCATCCTGCAGTAACCAGCAAGTATACTGATGCTCCAGTGTCCCTGATATCTCCTTTCAAATTCCTGCAGATGCTTGTGTAATCGGTCACCTTGCTCTTTGCTAAAAAAAAAAAAACAGAAAATGAACCTTGAGACTCATGTCATAATCAAGTTCTTGGAATACTCCAAGCATGTTCACACAATGTTTCAGCAGTTAGGATCCATGCTTTTAACAAGAAATTTTTAAACAATTTCACAGAAAGATATTGATGTTGCATTCTTCTTTTCACCCATACCATTTTTAAATACTGTATCAGAAATCAGTTCTCTAATATGACTTAAATATACCTCATTTTAATGTCCAAGTTGTAGCAGAAGTTCTTTCACAACACTGCAATAAACGAGATGCTCATCTTCAGAGAATATTGCCTGAAAACCTATTTCACATTGTTGGTACAGATAGAATGATGTTCCTGAATATAATACATATTTTCATGAAGTCTAGAACCTTATAACTCCGCTGACTCTTTGGGGAGGACAAGATACCTAAGTTGTTTAGTTCCCTCTGGTTAAAACACATGCTCTGCAGCACCTGATTCTGGTAGGCACTGTCATTAGTGTTAATTTACCTCATTTCTGCATCAGACTCCGATGAAAACTGCTCAAGGGTTTCCGGTCTTACAGGAAGTGATACATCTGGCCCATGTTGCACAGGTAATATGGCTGACCAAACAACTTGATACGCAAATTTCCTGTTTTTTTATTTAGAATTGTACCCTTTCACATACACTAGCAAAAGTAGAAGTCATTACTATGGTTAGACTGCTCTCTCCAAATCATGAGTACCCAAAAAATAGAATCTTATTTTGCTCTAACTTCCTTATGAGCTGGCACTCCTTATCTGCTAAGAAATATTCATGTCCCCAGTTTTTACTATAAACACTTCAAAATGTTGAATACGAAGGCAGAAGAGAAAGGTGGTGGAGAAGAAGAATAGGCTACTTTTTCTATTCTAACACACTAATACTACATATCAAATACCATATTTCTTTGCCTAAGTCGTTTCCAATATCCAATCCGAGGCTTTGATAAATGCTGTTGAGTTTTTTATGGATGTGGGGGAGTCGGCCCCACAATCCAACCCCCAACGTGGAGGACCAGGTAATTTGTGATCAGGATTGTCTTAGCCTAGCCTTTGTAGATCCAACTACTCACTGCAAGGCAGCAGTAATGGTTTTGGTCCACCCTGGGTATTTTATTTCCCCAGTGCCCATCATATCTGATGAGCGTTCCCTTATCCGCCAACTGGGGAGGCACCTGATGGGAAACCAGCAATAGAGGAAGTATTCAAAGATTTGGAAGGGGGAGAGGAAAAAGTCACTTCAGATTAACGTAGGGAAAACAAAATTTATGACACAAACTAGATAACATGGAATCAGCACACCTCTGCCTGACTCAAAGTTAAGTAAGTTTGGGAAAGTAGAAAATTTTAAATACCTAGGCAGCATAATAAGTGATAATGAGTTAACAGAGATACAAACCCGGATCAGTACTGCAAACAAGGCATATTTTGCACTGGGGAAAATAATAAAATCTAACAATATACACCAGAAAACTAAAATTAAAATACATCAAACTATAATCAGGAGCATTGTGAGCTATGGATGTGAAACATGGACTCTATCAAAGAGAACTGAAACAATGCTTGGATTATTTGAATGGAAGGTACTCAGAAGGATCTTTGGAGCAGTACTAGATAATGCAGTGCAGAGAAGCAGATATAACTATGAGCTGCACGAGAAATATAAAAGTGCTGACCTGGTAACTTAATTTAATGGGCTGGATATGTTTACAGAATGGAGGAACATCAAATACCAAAGAGGGTTATGGAAGGGAAGATATATGGCAAGAGACCAGTTGGAAGTCCTAGGAACAGATGGATACACGCTGTGAACTCTGATTCTAGATTCTAAAGTAAGAACAAATTAGAAACTAAAAACTTCACTTATCTTAGTAATGTTGCTAGCTCTTTTTGCACAAACTGACTCGAGTTTCAAGTTGGAGACAAACTTTTTGCACAAACTGACTAATTTGTTCTTACTTTAGAATCTTGTTACTTCACTGTTAATAGTTTCAATTTTCCTTATTTATCTGATTCTAGAGTTCTTTTCGGTACTGCAGCATACAAAAGACTGACTTTGGACAGAGAAGAATGGAGGAAAAGGATAAAGGAGGCTAAGGCCCGACATTGGGGTGTAACACCATTGTAGAAGAAGAAGAATACATATGCTAAATTATTGCAATTCAAATATGCTCGTAACCAATTATAAGAAAATTAAAATAAGAAAAGGGTGGTACATGAAAGGAACTTTCTGGCTTTGAATTTGATTTTAGCGTGCTACAAATACTCTAAAAACAATCAAACATCTGAGGCAGGAGTTTCATTGCTGAATAGTGTAATTAGTGTTGGCAGCATATGTCACAACGCAATAACAAATATGTGACACAAAATATTTGAAGAATTTATAATAATGATTTACATGTAATTACTGGGATAATAATATTCCAGCGTTTGTAACAAGAAGAGGAAAAGATTGAATAGATCTATGTAACAACTCTTTATTGTTCAGTTTAACAGACGGAGATGTGAAGAAGAAGAAGAAGAAGAAGAAGAAGGCCGCTCTGTGATAACAATAATATTACATTCATCATTGATAAAGTATTCAATAAATTTGGAAGCACCTTTAGCTCAAGTATGTCAATCAAAAAAATTAGGTACATGAAAGAAAATAATGACTAGGAAAGTTGACTTGCTGCAAAAGTTAAAACCTCTAGATATTGAATTAAGTTGTACACAACTATCAATCTTCCATTGTAGCAGCATGCAAGGAAAAGTTTAAGATATGCAACTGATCTAGGCCTCCAAAAGGTAGAGCAGCACCATTGATGGATGCAAGAACTAACAATGCTCGCTATCAAGGTTACTGCACTTCAAAGAGCAGTTCAGAACACTATGGATAATCTACAACTGAAGATGGAGAGTAAAGAAAAATACTTTTAAGAGAAAAGAATATACGAAAATGAAATACTAAACAAAAGAAGGAATTCTGTGCCCGTAAGTGATGGAGCTAGTCCATGAAAAGCTGCTCACAAAATTGCTATGGGAAAACTCAGGAAAGTAAATTTTAACAACTTAACAAATGTCAGACAGTGACATTAAAAGAAGTTTGAATCTTATGATTCAAAATTTTATCCTGGATGATGATCCAAGCACTGATAACCAACATCATAAGTACACTCGAAAACAGATGCAAGAAGTACGCACAAAAGATGATAAATTGGTTGCATCAGAAGAAATTGCAACAGTGCTATAATCAGTGGGTCCCCAAATAGCACCAGCAGAGGACAGTATAACTATACTCGGTGCCAAATAAGAAGGGGATTCACAGTTGCTACCCACGTGGTGGAAGGGCCTAAATGAAAAGGAGGGGATGGGTGCATCATGGCAACAAAAAGAGCAACCAATTAGAGCTAAGGTGTTTCCATAGCAACGCTAAACCAGTGTTGACAATATTTAACACGTGATTAGCATGTCCCTGACCTGTAATCTAGCAGTAACATAAACTGTGCATCTTATCTTGCTTTCCCTGCAATATATACAATGTCTCCCTCCAGCTGCAGCTTGCGATGTTTGTATCAGAGATTGCGTATGTGCTGACAAGTTCGTTTGCATCATTCTATTTATTGTGGTTATTTGCTTTGTATTTACGTGTGTCTGAATCTATGTATTTGTGCATATGTTGTGAGCATTTACAACTGTCTCACTCCTTTAATGAATAATTATGTCCAAAAATATTGACAAAGATAGTGTAGCCAAACGAAAAGCTTTACATACTCGGGAAGCAAATAAAATTGTGCTTGGTAAAGTACATATCGCAATTAAAGAATTGTGCAGTTGATGGTATTGTTGAAGAACATGGTCACAAAATTGTTTGGTTTCACTCTTTCCTAGTGTACTCCGATTTAATTAATTTGGGCAAAGTAAAGGGTTCCGTTGTTTGAAACAAAGATTTCACTGTGTTGTCTGTAATAAAGCTACATCAATAAAAAGCTGAAAACTGTGAACAAGTGGTTACCGATACAAAGGGCAACACGCAATAACTGCAACATGGGAAAATGGAGTCTTAGAAGCAAGGATAGAACAGTTTGTAATTTCCGCAGGTAATTCCAGCAATGACAGCAATAATGCAAGCGATTCGGATATCAGCGGCATTTCCCATTACAATATTTCACAGGTACGTTTCTTTTGTTAACATTAATCTTTACAGTGATATAATACTTCCATATTCCGTTCTTTGTATGCAGATGAACTATTTTACTATTGTTTTCGAATACGAATATAAATTATACCTGCTCTACCTTACAAATGCAATTCAACCGTCTTCTTACACATAATGCTACACGCTCTCCACGTGGCGCGATAAGCGGCAACGTCGCCTCTCGGGCATCGCCAACTGTCAATACCTTTCTTGTTTGGCACCGATAATAGTGGGATTCTAGACATTTCAATGATGCCTTCCAAAATTCACAACCACAATCTTTAATCAATGTTTGATAATAGGATATTTCCCAAAATATGGAAAAGGTCTGTAATCATTCAATAGTTAAACCTGGCAAAGAAGACTCCAAAGATGTTTCAAAATATTAAACAATTATCTTATTAAATATGGGAGGTAAAGTATTAGAAAAAGTAATGATTGACAGAATACTTCATCATATTATAAACAACAAGCAACTGAATTTTACTCATAGCTTCACTCAGAAGAGCATGACTGAAGCTACTATGTATGTTTAAAAATTTTTGGAGGAAAATATAGTAAAAAGTCAAATAGTAATAATAAGAAAAATTATAGAACAATTAGAATATAGTTTGTCTAGCACCCAGGAATATCTGGAAAATAGTCTGGGATTTAAAATCGCACCTTGAAAACAAGGAATTTACCTTAATTTTCAAAAACTACCGTAGAATTTTCCCTAAAATATGTCAATGTTCATTCTCATGCATTTGAGATACACTGATCACAGAAATGATGGTAGGATCATTTACATTCTCGTTTGTGACTTACGGCAGTTCTCCACTTGCACTCCTTCTGACCAAGGTAGAAGTATGGTCAAACCTACACAAAGATTTAACCTGCCAATAGCAGCTTACATCAGCATCGCTTTGCATACACATTAATATGTAATACTTTTAGAGAGAAAGTTCCCATGTGGTTCTCTTCCTTACGGAAATGGTGTCATGTGTGGAAGCAACATCTTAAGTAACTATTTGTATGCTTGGGAAGATTGTGTTGTACCCTGACTACTGCTGGTACTAAATCATGCATGATTTGCACTGACCCGTTCCAAACTAGATTATGGATATATTGTTTATTCTTCAGCATGACCATATGTGTTAAGAAGATTAGACACAGTCTGTAATCAAGGCATTTGCATGGCAGTAGGAGCTTTTCCAACTAGCCCAGTTGTGAGCCTTTACGCCAAATCGGCAGAAACTCCTCAGCAATATTGGCATAAGGTCCTCTTAGAAAATTATGGTTGTATGTCTAAGTACCCAACTTTCGCTTCCTTGAGAGGTAGAACTGGAACTTAAAAATTCAATGCCACAACTGGGATTAGAACCACAGACCTTCCGCTTACCGGGCGGACGCTCTAACAATTTAGCTATTGTTACAAACTGCCAGAATGGCATTAAATTCTCAAACCAGTTCGTATTTCTCCTGGTAAACCACAAAGGCAGTCTCACATCAGAGACAAATTACCCCAATGATAACTTACTTCTGTAAGTACTTTATGTCCCAGGATTAAATAACCTTCAGATGGTTATTATTTATTTATGCCAACAAACTTACTGTTATTGGTGTTTTTAAACACACAGCAAACTTTGCCCACACACGGCTTGTGTGTTTAAAAACACCAACAGTAAGTTTGTTGGCATAAATAAATAATAATTTTGCTTCCTTTTTGAATGTCATGCTAAGAGAACAATAATAGAAAGAGCACCCTTAATCCTAAGCCAGTGGGTTTTTGATTCTGGGAGTTTCTTAAGAAGCTCATTATTGAGATGCCTAACATGTTTCCCAAGGGGAAGAGGCTCTACCCCTTTGGTTGCATGGCACATTCCATTAGATCTTGGGATGACTCCATACCAGAAGTCCACGATGCCTATGTCTAGTGTCTGCACTTGTTTTTTAGAATTTTTGTCAGGCTACACTGACTGATGTTCGATCTGCACCAATGGATCTAAGAGCACCAGCGGTGTTGTATGCGCTTATTTTATGGAACCGAATCATATTTGGTTTTCATAATAGCACTTCCATTTATACTGCAGAGTTGTACATATGCAATATACCTAGCCGTTTTATGTGTGTGGCGTCATAAATTGGGTGACCGCACACTTTTGAGTGATTCTCTTGGTGCACTTCAGAGCCTTCATGAGCTGTAAAAGCTACCATCCTATTGTACATTGTCCTATATGTTTCATATGCCTCTGGTATTAATGGGGTGAGTTAATAGATTCCTGCTCATGTAGGTTTGCTGGTGAATGAAATGGTGGATTGGACAGCAAAGGCTGCAACCACAGAAACAAGCATTACCATTTCTCGTATTACTTAAACAATTTAGGTTTTAAGTGCGGAGAGCGGTGCTGTCATGCTGGCACAAAGAGTGGTCAGCTCTCCATGGTAATAAGCTTAGAGAAGTGTAAGAACTTCCAATAAACTGGGTAACCTTCTCTTGCATATCTTGGTGCGAGGAGATGATTTTGGTTCGGTTATCCATTGACAACTGTAATTTTATGCATGTTTTACCTTTTTAAATGGGACCCTGCTTCTCTTTGCTGTGTGACAATCTTTTGTCAGTCCACCACGTGCTGCTAGAGTGTGTTTCCGTAGCCCACGTTGAGGCGGTCGAAATAATTTTGAAGTTTTTAGCAATGATAAATATAAACCTAAGGATGATAATGTTGGATATCTTTATTTCTTACTTCTTTGACCATTTTATAACTTTGTTTTATTTTGGCTTTTGCCTCTTCGTTTTGTATATTAATGTATATTTGCCTCTTTTACTAATATCTATATTTTATCTCTGGCTTTTGCCATGATCGCTGATGACAAGTACTTGAGCACCCTTAAACTAAACTGTACCCTGACCTTGTGCCATGGATGCAATCTGTGATGTCCTAGCTGTTTTCAGTGTGTTTGGTGCAAATCTGGTCCAATTAATTTGGAATCCATGGGTAGGTCAGCTGTCCAGAGCCATGCTAAGGGGGGAAAAAACACCAGATGTAAACTTGTGCAGCAACTTGCAGCATTTCAACTTTGTTGTTGTCTGCCCCTGGCATAATGCACAGTAAAGGTAAGTTTGTAACTTTTTATATAATACCGTGGTGTTATAAATATACAAAACTTGAAGGAAATTGCTGTTGTTAGGTAGCATATATATGACTTTTGAAATCAAATGTAATCCCTACCTTACAAAAAATACATATCTGATATCCCACAAAACCAAGCTATATCTTATCCTGACTTTGTTTTCATACTTATTCTGGGTTTATGTATTTAAAAAGTTATGTTTAACATGTGAAAATGTGCACCCTCCATATTTTTTCTCTTATTTCACCCGGTTCTCATTAGCATTGTTTATAAACAGTGGTAAATTTTTAGTGTTAGTAACAAAATTTTGCATTTGTTAACATTTTGATCATGTTAACTTGATTGTGAATTTGGAAAGTAGCATATTAACAAATGTGAACATGTCCTCCGAGGTCTTTAGTTGTGGTTTTACCATGTGCAATATTTTACTGGATGTGAAACTAGGCTTCTTAGAATGAAAGTAGGTTGTTAGCTAATGCTGGATTTCTGACAATGAGGTCATTAATCCTCTTGCTCTCCAATATTTTTCACTGATGTGGACGGGCATATTTGAAGGTGGTCTCGGTCCATTTCCTCTTGCAGATCACATAGAGGACAGAATGGTGAAGAATATATCCCAATTCTGTTTAAATGTTTTGCCAGACAATCATTTCCTGTAATCAACCTGAAGGTTGCAACTGCTGTTTTTCAAGGAGACTCAGGAATTACTGTTTGAATGTTTGGTAGTTCCCATCTTTTATTCTTTGATTTTTCATAGTAATATTTTGCAATAATTTTATTGAATTCAGAGTTGACTAATCTTTTAGCTGCATAAAATGGTAGATGAACTATAGATTTTTGTACACCGCTGGTACCCTTTTTTGCAAGAAAATCAGCTTTCTCATTACCACTCAGTCCACAGTGAGCTGGTATCCATTGGAAGACTAGGTGTTTTTGAAGTGCTGTTAGATGGGTAGGGATTTTCCAACATTCTGTAATTGTTTGGTTTTTTGGTGACAACTTGGAAGTAATTGCTATAATTGCTGCTCTGGAATGTGAGAGAATAACTGCTTGATGAAAATGTGAGATTCTATACAAAAGACTTTGTAGGGTCATTCGAATTGCTTCAATTTCTCCATCAAAGTTAGTAGTTCCATAACTTAAAGATTTGTAATAAGAAAAGAGGTGACGTGACTCCAGCACCTGCTCCATATCAGTTTGATATCAATGATCCATTAGTATAAATATGGATCCATTCATATTCCAGAAATCTAGTATGGATTGTCTCTAATACCAATAATTTTAGAACACTAGTTGGAGTATCACTTTTATTAACTTCTTCTGTCAGGTGTAAATAATATGTGATGTCTAATGTTTTTGTTGGATTGACTTTATACATGAAGTTTTCCTTTGAATTAGGAAGGTATACATTCTTCTTGATGTCTTAGATTTTTTAAAGAAAGCTCTCCCGATTCTTTGCTGTATATGTAAAATTTCTCTTGTTCCATGTATTGAATGAGAGTCTGATCAACTTTTCGTGTTGAATAAGAGCTACTTTTTCTATTTCATATTCAATGGGGTATTGGTTGGTTAGTATTTCCATAGCTTGTATTGGTGTGGTCTTAATAGCACCTGTAATTAGTCTCAGACTTTGGTTTTGAAAGATTTGAATCTTTTTTTTTTTTTTTTTTTTTTTTTTTTTTTTTTTCTTCCCATTTGCTGTTACAAGAACTTTGCTGCAGTAAGTAAGTAATGGCTTTATATATACATTGTATGTCGTGTTAAGAGTTGTTCTGGAACATCCCTATTTCATTCCTGTTAGATGTTTTAACTGTGAAATTGCCTTTCTGCTCTTTGTATTACATTTTCTATTTGTTTGGTCCATGCAAGTTTGGTATCAAATATGACTCCCAAATACTTTGCTTCCTTTGTTTCTGGTAATTGTTGACCCTCAAAATTTAGTTTTTTTAAACCTTAGTGAAAAGATTTGGTAATTTGACTTTGTTGTATTAAGTCATTAAATTTTCTTTGGTCCACTTTTGTAGGTTGGTTAAGGATTGTTGCATGGTTTTTTCTAGTTCTATACTTTTGCTATTTGGTTTTGAAGTCCACATTACTAAGTCATTGGCAAATACACTTCACACCTGATTCTTGTATTTGTTGTGTAAATGCCATTATATTGAATTGATTTTGGAAATGTGCTACATTCCTGTTATGGAAATGACAAAGTGGTACTTTGAAGTGAAAATACACCAATCATTAATTCAGAATAAGTTATCATATGAAATAAAATGAGGAAAATATGTATTTTCAAATTTATTTTACATTACTGTTTTGCTGACATCTGTCAGTTGTATGCTTCTATCTTAGCACCTAATATAAGTGAAGTATTGCCTTCAACTCAGATATTCACTTTTGAGTTTCTCCTTTGATGTGCGTTTGTGTTTAATGTCTGTTTCTCCCTCTCTGTTTAAGGACCTGTCCAGTCACTTGGGATGTCCTCTAGTGATGTATCAATTATTGTTCTGATAACTGGCACAGACTGTGTACCTGTTACATACACAAGCTGATGAATTAGCAAATACACTGCCACATCATCAGTGCAACAAACCGAGAGTTCACCACAAGCTTTTAGTTTTCAAGCTTTACTGATGGTGTGACAAAGGAGATGTAATGCCAGCAATGCTCTTGTGTGATGACTAGGATATCTGCAAGAGTTGGAAAGATCATGTCTGCCTGAAATATGATCAAACAGTAATATCACAAAGCAGACTACACTACAGAAGGATAAGGTTACTTCTTCTCACATGGTCCTGCACTTCACATGAAATGGGAGCTCATCTTGAAACTTACAGAAGTTGATCACATGCTCATTGAATTCAAGGAATATTTTAACAAAATTTCATGAAAAGAACAGATGGATATCCATATTCAAATCTGGTATAAGACGAGACAACACTGATAGTTGGCTGTTCTTTCTAACAAATGAACTAAGGCGTTGCTGGATGGCCTCTCTGGTTCTGGTATAAGCACAAAAAAGATGTTGCAGATTAGTATGGTTGATCCATTGGTTAACTTTAAGCTACTGAAGGCCTTGAAGAAAAGTACAAAAAATGATGATTCAGCGATTATGGATGTTGAAAGTTGCAAACTGGCATCTAGAATATCCATTGGCCATTAGTAGATTTCCTATGAAATCTTTATTACTTATTTAAATGGATGCAAGCCAGCTATGCTTGCATTACAGGATCAACTATTTTTCATTCTGCTGAATTCGATGACTTGAGTAAAGGTGTGATTGAGCAAGCTATCAAAATGCTTTCACATCTTAAAAAGTACATATCAGAAGTCACTCTTAAGGCCAAAACATTCAGTATGGTTAAAAAGGCAGTTGGTAAACTAATTGGTGCAAAACGCATGACTCTGTGCCCTTTCTCTAGAACCATTTTTGACAATTTTCCAAGCCAATGGCTGCTTTTTTGTGTGAATATCTGCTATGCCTACTGCAGAAACTATAGAGAAATTTCTCTAATCAGGACTAAGTCTAAAGCTCGGAAGCACACTAGTGAACATAAACATGAATATTGATGCAAATATTTGACCAGCAAAACAAATAGACCTGGGTCAAAACTAGATGAACAATAAGAAAATGTGAAGGAACTATAGACAAAACAAACTTAAATTTAGATATGACATAAAAACTTGTTTGGTGAAGTGAGTGTGTGAAGTTTAAGGGCCCGTGAACAACTAGGCCATTTGGGCCTTTCTAGTGAAGGTGGTTCAGAAAATAAATCCTGTTAAGCCCTTCATCTCTGTTCGTTAATGTCCTCTGTGCTTGTTTTACAGAGGCATTATAACACCTGTCTAAAAAGAATTGGACACTGGGAGTGGAAACAGGTGAAGCAAGGGGAGAACTTAAAATGGTATGCTCTACGCTTGATCCACAAGGACAGATGCAAGCTTTTAATCAAGCTGATGATAGGCTGGGTATTCTTTGGATAAGTATTCTAAACTCACACTCTGGAATGGATGTTATCTGAGGATATTAGGAAAGTCCTAACAAAATATGTTCTAGGTAAATCCAATAAAAAAATGAAGCAAAGAGGATTATTTATTTATGCTAACAAGCTTACTGCTGGTGTTTTTAAACACACAAGCCGTGTGTGGGCAATGTTTAAGAGGTTGAATCAGAAACTGAAAAATTCAATGCCATAGCCAGGATTTGAACCACGGATCTTCCGCTTATCGAGCGGCTGCTCTAACCATTAAGCTACCATGGCCAACTTGCCAGTATGACGTTAAATTCCCCAGCTGATTCGTTCTTATCCAGGACAGAAAGTACTTACAATTGTAAGTCGCCCTTGGGGTATTTATCTCTGATGTGAGATTCCCTTGTGGTTAACCGGGAAAAAGTACGAATTAGCTGGGGAATTTAATGTCGTACTGGCAAGTTGGCCATGGTAGCTTAATGGTTAGAGCAGCCACTCGATAAGCAGAAGATCCGTGGTTCAAATCCCGGCTATGGCATTGAATTTTTCAGTTTCTGATTCAACCTCTTAATCAAAGAGGATTAGTTCAACTCAAAATTATATTAATAGCATCAGTTTGTTTTTACGCTCCCCAGTTTTTACTAGAATTGAATGCCAGATCGGGGAACAGAAGTACTATTAATCAAGGCTTCATGGTGGTTAGCCGTGTCAGATTTTAAGAACATCATGCTTTCGGCCATTGCAGACTCCATTGATTAATAACACTCGCTGGGAAAGCTTCAAATCTTACAGAAGTACTGTTCATGTTTCAGTAAAAATGATTTAGGTCACGTTATAGATTAGAAAAAATTGTTTATTAGAAAGAATATTGTCCATATAAGAGTTACTTCCCATGTTTCATTCTGATAAAGCTTTTTTTAACAATTGGTGTAATCTTTAGGTTTGCATATTTCTTCAACAAAAAAGTGTGACTTCAAATTCAGAGATAGTCTACATCATAGAGCATTGTCTTTATCATTTAGTCAGTATTGTTTATAAGTTTACATGTCTCCTTGAAAAACCTGAAAATTACCTTGAATTTGGTTTCCAAATTTCGCTAGATACACTGAATATATATCACATTTCAAAAGTTGCACAACATAGGATAACTCCATTATTTGTTCAGATACTGAAAAAAAATTATATAGGGCAAAATTGTTGGAACTACATTGTTTTAGATCATGAGCTTAATTGTTGCGACATAAGATTCACCATTCAGGTTAATTATTGGGTAATACTGGTAGTCTGCTTGAAATCACAAACTTAGCAAAACAAAATGACTGTCAAAATGGCAAACTGAAACACAAACAAATCATTGTTATATCCATACACCATTTACAACTTAACAAAAAATTGACAATTGCAACAGGAAACTTACAGAGTGGCAAACTGAAACAAGTTAATGACTTGAACTGCACTGCTTGGACACTACTTGAGGAATTATTCAAACTGATTGCCATCCTATTGACAGCACATCTAATTGCGGTTGCAGTAACTCTTATGCACAGTATGTAACAGTGTAGGTGTCATTGTTGCACAGTCTCGTGCAGTGTTCGTGGCCTGTTTCTGCATCCTGCAAATTTGAGATGGCCCCAGAGGAAAATGTCAAGAGGTGTCAAATTTGGCGACCTAGGCGGCCACTCCACTGGACCCCTTCAACCTATCCTAACACTTGGGTAAAATGTAAATTAGCAGATTGCAAGTTAGTACAAAATATGGTGCTCCATCCCGCTGAAAGAAAACCCTCATCTTTTTTTCTAGGGATACATTATCCAAATGGGGCAGGAGTGTTATATCGAGATGGTCTCTGTACAGTTCAGCAGTGAGCTTGTTAAGAAATATGGGACTGATTAGAACATCCTCTTGTATGCCACACCACATATTTAATCTTGGGTCAGTCTGATGATGGGCATCTACAGCAATGTACAGGTTCTCAGTTGCCCAATAAACAGCATTATATCTATTCATTGTTCTGATCAGATGAAAATAAGCCTCATTGCTGAAAAGAATATCAGCTTCAAGGTGTGACTAGTGTGTTCACTTTAATGCAAACCACTCACAGAACTGCACCCTCTGAGTCATCTTTATGAAGTTTTTGGACAAAATGCACATAAAATGGATGGCAGTGACTTCTGATAGTATCCTGAATATGGATACTTGACTGATGCCGCCTTCTTGAGCCTCTTTTCTTGTTAAACATGTTGAATTGACTGTCAGCTTAGCTAGTATGCCAGCTTAGTCGCAGGATCTGTTGCTGTACATAGGAGTCCAGTTCATAGTTTATCATGGATATTGCCTGTTGCCTTGAACCACTCCAGTAAACTACCAATCATTGCGTGATCTGGGGATGATTGATATGGTGCCATCTGTCATATTACTTTGCAGCTTCCTGTAGACTGATGCTTGCAGCCTGGATAACTACCCCCCCCCCCCCCCTTCATTCCTGAATTTTGTGCACAGACATTCTTGTTGATTACTGAAAAAATGAACAAAAATAAAAGTTCGACATTGAAGTCATAATAATCACACCTGAAGCTATTAACAGCGAAACAATATAATCCATTAATATCACAATAATTTGGAGACTTAACACTTCACTTAACTAAAATTGATGCGTGAACATTTCACAGCCATGTTTCAGCAGTTCCTTTCTGCCATTCTGAAGGTAAACTGACCTTGGCCACCTTGCTATGAAACCGTTATGTGTGAGCGATGACATCACTACCCACCACTGATCTCAAAACAAATTTACTAACAGAGTCAATAGGCAATATTTCAACATTCATAGCACGGTCCTTATTTTTCAAAATGAATATTTTTCCCCAAACCATCAAAACAATGGGCCCATTTAATTGCTTTAATAATTTAACCTCTGGATTTATTTCATGATTAAATGACCCAATTTGATCTGCCACAGCTGATTTCTCTATCTGTTTATATTTGATATTTCTAAAATGTTCCTTTATTGTGGTTTCCAGATGTTTTGTTTTTCCAATGTAAACCTTATCACAATCCAGTCAACTTGATAAATGCCAGACTTTTTGTAATTTGGAATTTTGTCCTTTTTAGAAAAATTCAGCAAATTTTTTATATTACATTTATCTTGAGGAGTCAAAATTATGCCATATTCTTTAAAAAAAATGTAAATTTTTTATTAGCCTAAGGGTGGTAACTAAACTTTTTAAATTTAGTCATCTTTTATTTTTTGAGAGTGGAAGCTTCATTTACAGCCTTTTGATATTTAAATATCTATCTTTTTATGTATAAATTCTGTACTAAACCATTAAGTAATGCCATGTTGATAATGTAAATTCTTCCTTATTAAGGGGTATAGAATATGAACACGTTATCAACACAGCGTTACTTAATTCATAAAAAGATAAAGAAATTTAAATATCAAAAGGCTGTAAATGAAGTTTCCACTCTCAAAAAATGAAAGATGGCTGTAAATTTAAAAAGTCTAAGACCACCATTGGGCTAATAAAAAATTCACAAACATTTTTAAGGAACATGCCATAATTTTGCCTCCTCAAAATATAGTATAAAAAATTTGCTGAATTTTTCTAAGGACAAAATTACAAATTAGAAAAAGTCTGGCATTTATCAAGTTGACTGGATTGTGATAAGGTTTACATTGGAAAAACAAAACATCTGGAAACCACAATAAAGGAACATTTTAGAAATATCAAATATAAACAGATAGAGAAATCAGCTGTGGCAGATCAAATTGGGTCATTTAATCATGAAATAAATCCAGAGGTTAAATTATTAAAGCAATTAAATGGGCCCATTGTTTTGATGGTTTGGGGAAAAATATTCATTTTGAAAAATAAGGACCGTGTTATGAATTTTGAAATATTGCCTATTGACTCTGTTAGTAAATTTGTTTTGAGATCAGTGGTGGGTAGTGCCGTCATCGCTCAGACATAACAGTTTCATAGCAAGGTGGCCAACGTCAGTTTACCTTCAGAATGGCAGAAAGGGTTGGTCTCTATATTATTGTGATGTTAGTGGATCATGGTCATACATTTAGAACATATTTCCAACAGTTTTGCCCTATATCGTTTTATGAGTATCTGCACAAATAAAAAGTTGTCCTATGTTACATGCTTTTGAATCATCCTGCACATGAATTGTCAATTACTGGAACAAGTTGATTTTATCAAATAGTTCGGGATGTATATGAATAGTTCAACTTTAATCAATTCACATGAAATGTACTACACAAAGGCACTGTATTAATACATCAATTAGCACGATCTGCAAAACTACATTTGGACCTGGGACATAAAGCTTTAAAAACAATATACACTGCCTGATAAACAAAAATTAACCACCTAGAAGGAGTGGAGGAAACTAAATGAAACTTTTCATGTTGAAGGGTTATGTGACTATATTCCAATGATTACAAAATGGAGTGATAAATTTAATGTTGGCCACTTAACAGTATTATGATGTACTTCCACTGGCCAGAATGCATTCATGAATTCGGTTGGGAATGGGTTGTATAGCCTTTCCTGAGGCCAATTGGACCCAAACTGTTGTAACTGGTCCTCAGCATTATTGTAACAAATGAGAGAACACTGGTTACTGCTATTCACACTTTATTGCCTTCCAGACAGCGTAGTGCTAACGTTACACTTAGATCACTTTTGCACAAACTCAGAGCACAGAACAACTGTCAAATCGAATCACAGTAAAGAACTCTCAGATTACACTCACACTGAACTGCTACACAGGCACTGTCCACTGAACGCTTTGTATACAGTTTTCCTCCAACACTTCACTACAAGAACGACTGGAACAACTTCTCACTACTTCACTTCTCTACTGTTACTACTACTGTCCAGGCAGGAGCAGGCCCCTTATATAGTTCTTTAGACAAAGAAAAAGTTCTGGAAGTGGAATGATCAAGAGAGGCTGTGAGAGAACAGTCCAGACACCGCACTGCTTCATAATAGCTGTTGTTTCCGGAGGCTCTATTATCCCGCTGATGGCCAGCTCTTTTGGGCAGGTAAACACCTCCAGCCTGTTCTTGTTGCTGGATGGAGATCAGGCCCTGACCAGTATTTCTTACCAGCCGCATCCGGGCTGACAGATGACGCGACACTATGGATACAGGCACTGGGATAGAATTGATGTCTTAGCTGGTCACACACATGTTGTATTGGGAACAAATCAGGGGATTGCTAGCCACGGGAATGTGTTAACTCCATGTGGGAGACTTGCTGTGTGTGGATGAGCATTATCCTGCTGATAAATGGTTGCAGGATACTGTTGTATGAGACTTAACACATGAGGATGCAGGATTTCTGTAATGTACCACTGTGCTGTTCCCCAAATCACTACCAGCTGTGACCTAAAATCATATCTGATGGCTTCCCACACCTTAACGCCAGGAGTAACACAGCTGCCTCTGAAACATAGGCAGAGTGGCACCTCTCCCCAGGTTGCTGCCGTGCTCTCACAAGTCATCCAAAATAATGAAGAATCGGGATGCGATGCCACTCAGCAGTCTATCCTTCATGGGCACGGCACCATTCCGAGCGTGGTTGCCCTCACGTTCCCATTCAGTCCAACATCGGGCTACTGTTACATACGAATGCCCAACGTGCCTGGATATTGCCTGATTTGACCAGCCGGTCACATGGATACCCACAATGAGGCCCAATTCAAACTCTGCCAGATGGTGGTAACATTGTCTAACATGAGTACACCGCATTATCTATGTCTTTCACAGTAATCAGTAACCTCTGCATGCTAGCCACGGCCCTTAGATACTTTGTTCCACTCTTAGATGACAGTATGGAGTTAAATGGGATATATCTGTCTCTATCTAGCGCATACAAGTTGCCATTAGCCTCGTCCTTTTCTACCTTCGCGCTGTTGCCAGGTTCCTAATAGCATGGTATAAATATTCAGTTGTTATAAATTTCAGGTTTGAACACATTATCCTATGCAGAATTTTTTCCTCTATTAGTTTATATCCTTTTTAGAGTCATTATACATTTCTATAGGCCCATATTTCTTAAAAAAAACATTTTTTTCAATAGAAGTCTGATATGTGCCGTTTCTATACTCATCACGCACTAACAAACTAACTGCTAGAATGCGTCTATATTTTGTTCTTAGGTAGAGTAAACTATAGTGCTACTACCTGCCCACTTTGAATTTTCTATGTTTACTCAGTTAAGTGTTACAATTTTTTAAATTAAATGTTTTCGGAAAATTTTATACCTGTGCACTGCAAAAGTTACGCAGTGTGAAACTTTTTTGTTATTGAGTTTACATCAGGGAACCAGCGAGAACAAATGTTGAGGGTTGGAGAAAGTTTTTAAAATAAACCAAAAGGCTGTAACTTCTTTCTTTCATCGAGTAGGGCAAACAAAAGGTATTCATCTATTCAGCGTATTCTCGCGCCAGGCCTGACACAGAAGATAGTATAAGGAGCAGCACTAGCATTAGTTCGAAAGAAGTCGGTGTGTAACTGTGTGGAATCTATGAGCTGTTATTGCGTTATTTGTTTAATAGTTTCGTAAATATTTGTAGTTATGGAGGGGCAAGCTAGGAAGAGACGATATATTGGTAAATTAAGAAGTAAGGAACGCCAAATAATTATGAAGGTGTTAGATTATTTTTCAAGTAAAATGCGTGTAAGTAAGGCAGTAAAACAAACAGCTAAGGCTATCAAGTGTTCAGAAGCAGTAGTGTATAGGATTAAAAAGGAAGTAATGAAAGGACCTCTAAGAACGTCATCGAAAAAGAAAGCAAAAAGGGCTGGAAAAAAAAAAGAAGTATATAGTGAATAGTGCAATTTGGAGTGCGGCGAATTGTTCATTCTTGTCAACCCACGCTGAATATAATTTTGTCACGGTTCAACAGTGATGAGACCCTACCAAATTTCTCAAGGGCCACTCTTAGTCGGTTCTTACATGATTTGGAATTTGAATATGAAAGAAGGGGTAACAAGTGCATATTAATAGAAAGAGACGATATCGATATCATCAGATGGCGACATAAATATCTAAAAGACGTAAAAAGGTTTAGGGACCAGGGGAAATCAATTTTTTATACAGACGAGTCATTTGTAAATTTAGGTCATACAGTAACAAAGGCATGGAGGGATACCAAAGTTAAGTGTCCGTCAAGCAGCAATTGAAGGACTAAGTGCAGGACTCGGCCACCTCGGGATCACGCGCGGAGAAAGATTCGCAACTAGTACATGTTGCAACACTGCTCTCCATTTAACATGTACTGTCATCTAAGGGTGGAACGTGCTTTATATCTTGTCAGGTCTGTTAACAGGATCACATGATGACAACACTAATGTGCTCTGTTGGGCATTCTAGATGTCACAAATAGTTGCAACTCTTAATCATAACCACCGATGGTGTGCACGTGTATGACACGTTGACATTGGGCTATTTCTTCCAGGTGCTTATCTTGTTTTGTCAGGCAGTGCATAAAAGAGCTATAGAACCTGTTTTAGTATAAGAAGCATTTGTTTGGGAGAAGCTTTAATCTGGGGAAGGAATATTAAGAAATATCAGAAGGTCCAAAATTAATAAACAGTAAAATAGCCAAAGTATATCATATCCTATCATAAGCTGCATCATGTATTATAGCCTGCAATTCAACCAATAAAAATAACAATTCTTTAGAAGATAAATGTACATAAAGCAACACATGAAATGTCACCAACATTTGAAGAATACATTGTGCTGGTAGACCTATCACAGTGATGCACCTGTAGAAGGGTAGATATACAAGAAGCTCTCAATGAAGATATGAAATAGAAGTATATACTGATTGTAGAAAATTAACGGAAAAGTTGGTTCAGCAGCAGTGATGATAATAATAATGATAAAATTAATAATCCATAAACTAAAATAGAAGCTCAGTGACAGATGTTCAAGTAATCAAATTGAAGAGATAGTAATACTACCAGCATTAAAGAAAATTACTGAAACACACGTTCTACAGAGCATAAAAGGATTATTTACACTGAGAACAGAGTTACCCTTGATCTATTAAGAAACCGTGATAAGCATGGATACATAATACAAGAGATGAGATGGGAAGTAAAACAACTCAAGAGTGGATTATTCATTTCCAGTGGATTAAGGGTTGTGTTGGTGTACATGGAAACAAACTAGCTGACCAATTGGCAAAGAAGCAAACAAAGGGACTGATGCAACAACAGTTTACAAGATCCCAAAAAGTACA
Organism: Tenodera sinensis; assembly: GCA_030765045.1. Classification (NCBI taxonomy): domain Eukaryota; kingdom Metazoa; phylum Arthropoda; class Insecta; order Mantodea; family Mantidae; genus Tenodera; species Tenodera sinensis. The sequence continues at coordinate 154,085,808 of CM060961.1, read as the reverse complement.
TTAAGATAAGAAATGCATTGAAAAGCAGTAACAGGAATGGTCAGATTTAACCAAAGAGCAGTTCCAAGAAGTTTCTTTCATTTGTCCAAGATAAGATAAACATCGCCTCAACAGCTAACTTCACTGCAATATGACTATACAGAAAAACTAGTAGCTATTACCACAGATTTAAAATTATAGATACTTCAGAATGCCTGTATAATGATGGGGATCAATAAATAGGTCACCTTCTATGAATATGCCCAAACCTCAGCCAGGAATTTATAAACTGGAATGCATGTAGCCTGAAACAAACCAGTAAACTGCAGTTATAATCAAGAAATTTGTGTGCTTTGTCAACAATATAAATTTTAATCAAGTGTAACGCCACAATTAAATTTAGAAAAGGTTATAAAATAAATGTATTAATGATGTTAATTTTAATATTTATCTTAAAGAATTTGTATAAATCATGTAAAGTTACTCAGTAAAACAGGCCATGATGTTGAAGAAAAAAAAATTTGTTTTAAATACCTTACATCAGAGTCAGTGGTTTATTAACAAAGTTTCATTAGGAAGATTGGAATTTGGTTGTCCAGTCTACTTACCTCAAGTGATGCAATAGGTTATCTGTAAATAAATTGACATTATTTGCAATCCTGTCTCAGCCCTTTTAGTAAGATTTCTTGCATTCATTTACCCCATATTTGATTTAAAAGAAAATTTTGTCTGTAAATATCTTGCAGTAACTCAACAGTGTTTTTGCTTATTCTCTTCATTGACATCTTATGCCATAAAATTTCTTATTTGAATTAAACTTGTGCAGATCCAGAAAGACTGTATAAACTGTAACACATTTACTTGCTAAATATTTATTCATTATTGGCAGAGTTCAAATTAACAAGGGGAAGGGGATTCCCCCCTCTCATTAACCCAATCACGTCATATTTAAATGTCTTGGCAACTAACCAAGAAGTCAGATTTAGATCCCCTAGCTGTGAGGGTGGTAACAGCTTAATGTTTGCCCCAATTTCTTTTTCGTCATCTTTCAACACTTCTTGTCAGGATTGTTCAACTGCCTTGTGTAAGCAATTGTCAAAAAAAGGTTCCATGTATTCTGAAAAAAATGTAAGTGCAACTGGCACCTGATGCATGCTTATTTAGTAAGTATTTACAAATACCACTATTTGCAGTAAAAGGGTAGAGAATGAGGTCAGTTTTAGTCCAATGCCAGTTACACTGGTTTTTCTGCGTCATAATGCGAATGCGTTTCGTAGGGCCTGGTGCGTCATGATTGGCTTCATAATCATTATATTTGCTGCTTTCTGCACTAGATTCATTATCACTGTCACCAGGATGTCTGCTTCATATTCAGAAAAATCACCACTTTCACTCTCTAGTACACTTTGTATAAGTTTTCTCAAACCCTTGTAATTGGCGCAAATTGTTTTCACCGCCATGATGGCTTCTGAGGTGAGTGAAATAATGCTAAGATAAAATTGTTTTTCCTTGATTAAAACAGTTGGTTATGTCACACTAATCAGAATTACAACACACCACATGTTAGCATTTCATTCCAGGCATACAAATGACATCTATGAGAAGGAACCTAAACTTATGTGGAATTATATGGAGCAATGCAGCAGTGTCATATGATTCATATGCTGAAAAGATGTATGCGAGCCGTGGTGATCAAATCATGCGAATGGGTTAAATAGTTTCCCATCTCGTCAAAAAAAAATTTCTTTTTTCTTTTTAGTATTAGTATTTACTACTATTGCTCTTTGAAAATACAAGAAGACAGAATACTTTTGATGCAGACTGTACATGGTATGCATGTGGGCTGTGAGTAAGCAAAAGTATCATACTGCAAATAAGCTAAACAACAATTTCTCAGATTCATTAGTGAGGTTCGCATTCAGGGTAATAATTTAAGCAATTCTGTGCCACAATGACAATAGTATGCAGTATTCAATTCAGTTTCATGCAACTCACTGTTCTATTGTTCGTCAACATGGACAAGTTTATGACAAGAAAGCGAAAAGTTACAGAAAGTAATGACAGTAATATATTCCAGTTTGAATCTCAGGCTTCAACTTCAAGTAATATTAACACAGCTTCTCAGGTAAAAACTGCAGCAATGAAAGTGACATGTGACATCGGGGATATCTGAATTAGATTTGAAAAATAGAAAACCAATTACCCTGACTTTCATCAAACCATTTTGGTAGAGCTGTAATGTACTGCTGTACTGTACTGCTCAGAAACATAAAATCACGGTGCTCTTACAGACAGTAAAATGCATATTGTTACTGCTATTGTTTTGTGTATACAAGGGTGGTCTGAAAAGTTTCCGACCTCAACATGAAGATGGCAGCACTCGTAAATAAAAGCTAGTGAATTTTGTTGATCTGTTGGCAGTTACTCACCAAAGTTTCAGCGATTTTGGACGCTCAGTTGTTATGTAACAGTCGTTTGAGTGAGTTGATGTGAGTGTTTTTATGAAAATGGACAAAATCGAGTATCGAGCTGTCATTACATATTTGTTTTTGAAAGGCAATACGCTACGCAAATCAAAGATAAGTTGGATTCTGTGTATGGGGACTCTGCACCATCATTTACCACAGTGAAATTTTGGGCAGCTGAATTTAAACTTGGCCGTAAGAGTTTGGGAGATGAACGTTTGGGATGTCCAAAAACTGCAACTACCGACAAAAACATTGCCAAAATTCACCAAATGATGCTAGACGACTGCCGAATTAAAATGAGAAAGATAGCAGAAGCTATGAATATGTCAAAAGAACGTGTTTGTCACATATTAAATCAACATTTAGACATGAGAAAGCTGTCCGCGTGTTGGTTGCCACGTTAGACCAAAAATGTGTTCAAATGAACATTTCCAATGCTGTGTTGGCGCAGTTTAGGTGCAATAAATCCGAGTTTTGGTGCTGATTAATTACTGTAGATGAAACTTGGATACACCATTATATGCCCGAAACAAAAATAAAGTTGCAAAGGGAGAACTGGCTCCAAAAAAAGCAAAAACTGTTATTGTCGGCTGGGAAAGTGATGGCGACTTTTTTTTGGGGGGGAGGAGGGGGGGGATAGTCATGGAGTTATTTTAATTGATCCACCTTCAAAAGGGAAAAATCATTACAGGAGCATACTAAGCATCATTACTTGACAAGCTGAAGGCAGAACTTGCGGAAAAACGGCCATATTTGCAGAAAAAGAAAATCCAGTTTCACCAAGACAACGCACCGCTCATACCTCAGTGGTTACAATGGCGAAAATCCATGAATTATGGCTTGAACTGCTTGACCATCTGCCTTACTCATCAGATCTAGCCCCAAGCGACTTCTTTTTGTTCCCTCATCTGAAAATTGTACTCAGACAGATATTTTCATCAAATGAAGAGACAATCACCTTTGTGAACAATTATTTTGCAGAGAAAAACACCAAGTACTGTTTGGACAGGTTACAGAGATGAGAGCATCGCTGGGAGAAGTGTATAGAGTTACAAGTAGACTATGTTGAAAAATAAAAAAAAAACAAAATTTCTGAAAAAAATTATAAAGGTCAGAAACTTTTCAGACCACCCTCGTATGAGACACCACTGCTATTACCGGTGCTATCATTACCATTATTGCCATAAATATAACAAATTTAAGTCGTCATCCCCCCCTCTCCGTCAGAAAGTCTGATTTGAACATTGATTATTGACTTTATCATAATATTATTTAAAGTCCTAACCCTATGGAAACTAAACTAGCATGGAGAAAATGAATTTAACATTAAGCATGCAACTTGAAACTAGTCAGTTTTTGAAGAACTTGCAATAACACAAAGATAAGTGAACCTTTTAGTTTCTAATTTGTTCTTAATTTTAGATTCTGTTGCTTCACTGTTAGCTTCAGTTTTTCTTAATTTAGCTTGTGTGATTATTAGGATTTTTCACATTCCCTTTTTCTTTGTATATAGGATGAATGATGGCTATTGCCAGCTCTTTGGTATTCTTTGAAAGGTAGAATTAGAACTGAAAAATTCTACATTTCAAACTTTGCCTATGCACGGTGTGAGTGTGTTAGAACAGTGGTACTCCGTACAATTACTTGCCACAATGTGTGTGGTGTAACTTCAGCAGCTTCTAAATGAACTGCAGTTTTGAAGCTGTGAATGTCACAAAGGATATGGCTGGATCTTACCCTTAAGATACCTCCACTAAAACAAGTCTGGTGCAGGTCAGGGGACACAGATGGCCACTGAATGTCACCAAATGTCACCAAATTTGCAGACAAGTCACCCAGGGAAAGCAGCACAGGGTGTCTTCATTGAGTTATATGCTGTATGGGATGTGGCTCCATCCTGTTGAAACCACAGGCAAAACTGAAATCAAGACAATGCTAGACGCAGAGTACTGGAAATTTGCCCCCACCAAAAAATACACAGTATTAACCAACTAAAAATTGGAAATGCTAAATGCTACATCCTGCATATGGAAACTTATTCGTTTAGTGAGCTTAATGGCATTCAACAACTCTGTTAAACAATTAAGTATGTCTAAATTTTGTATCATTTTTAAACAAATTGTCCTATCTGTGTTTTATTCTTACTGATATTCTTAACTTGCTTAAATGCTTCAGCATTTGAAAATGGCTTGCTTCTTAAATGTAATTGCACTCCCCTTCAGGGATCATTTTCCCAAACCCTTGAGTTTAAGTATGTTTTTAAACAGGTGTAATATTAAAATTTAAAAGTTTGGAACTTGCACACAGTGAAGCAAATAAATTATAGAAAATGAATTGAACATTAAGCATTCATGTTGTTCCACCTACTAAATTACCGGTAAGACATGGTTCAGGGACCAACTGTCCCTATTTTTGGCTGCTGGTTGACTAATGGTGATCCCAGGTCTTCTTCCCTGTATATCTATAGCACATCTGATAGTTCAATGCTCAAAACTCAGCAGTAACCAATTACTTCTGGAAAGAAAATGACAATATAGAATGAAAGGTCAAGCTGCTAAAATCAATGCATAATCTCATAGAACTGAGGCTTTGGGAAAGAATATATATCAAGAGTTTTGGGGAATCACCAGTTAGTCAACAACAGTCAAAAAATAGGGACATTGTGTCTTCGAATGACGTCTAGTCCGTCATTTGGTAAATGAAACCATATGAGTGCTTAACATTAATTTTCTATAATTTGAAGTTTTATATTGACTACATATATGTGAAGTCCGTAATATTTTCTTAGTATTTTATACCGTAGATTTATTCCTATCTGATTCAGTTTTTGTTTTGGTTTAATTTGCTTCCTCTACATTCTTATTTTCTTTGTTAACTTTACTTCTGTATAGTTCCTTGAAATTCAATATCTTTAAATCATATCTTCATGTGAATAATTTTCCTGTAACACTGTTTCCTTAACCAATCTTATCTTGTTGGTCTTCATCAAATCAGTGACTTTCAGCCTTAACTGGCTTTATAAACTTTTAGCATAAGCTAAAGCATTTTTGACATATTTTGAACAATGTGTTAAAAACTATGCTTCTCTACAATACATTCACATTATATATAATGTTTTCTGATAATGCTGCTCTAAAACCAAACTATACTAATGACAGAGTTACAGAATACAACAATCAAAATCTTACACTGCTTGAATCGTTTACTCCTATCACATCATTATTCCCAAATCACTGAACTGTCTATAGTTGTTGCATAACAGTATAACATTTGCAATGAATAAATATGTACAAGGGCAGTTCAATAAGTAATGCACACACATTTTTTCTCTGCCAATTTTGGTTGAAAAAGCTGGAGATTTCTTGTGGAACATTTTCAAACATTCCCGCTTCATCTCATATAATTTCATTGACTTCTGATAGATGACAGCACTATACAGAGCTGTTTTAAATGGCATCTGTAACAGAGGTATGTTCCAAATAATGGGCAGTGATAGTTTCTTTTGACAGAAAACCAGGGCATCTCAGATATTCGTAAGTGCTTGCAGAATGTCCACGGTGATCTGGCAGTGGACAGACGTGTGGTGAATCATTGGGCAAAGCGTGTCATTGCCACAAGGTCAGCAAAACTGTCTGATCTCCCACGTGCTGGCCGGCCGTGCACAGCTGTGACTCCTGCAGTGTCGGAGCGTGTGAACACTCATTCGAGATGATCAACATATTGCAATCAAACACCTCACTGCTCAACTTGATGTCTCTGTTGGTAGTGCTGTCACAAATGCTCACTTGTTGGGATATTCAAAGGATTGTTCCCCCTCGATGTCTAACCGAAGACCATAAAGAGACTTACTTGCTCGTCATGAGGCTGATGGTGACAATTATTTGTCAAACATTGTTACAGGCAATGAAACATGGGTTCATCACTTCAAACCCAAACAAAACAGCAACAGAGTGGTAACACACCCACTCCCCTACCAAGATAAAGTTTAAAGCCATACCCTCAGCTGGTAAGTCATGGCTACAGTGTTCTGGGATGCTGAAGGAGTTATTCTGTTCGATGTCCTTCCCCATGGTCAAACTAACAATTCTGAAGTGTATTGTGCTGCTCTTCGAAAATTGAAGGAACGGCTTCAGCGTGTTCGTAGGCACAAAAGTCTGAACTTCTCCTTCTCCATGACAACGCAAGACCTCACACAAGTCTTTGCACTCAATAGGTGCTCTCAAAACTTCAGTGGACTATTCTTCCTCATCCATCCTAGAGCCTCAATCTTGCACTGTCGGATTTCCACACGTTTGACCCAATGAAGGATGCAATCCATGCAACGCACTACGTGGATGATGAAGTTATTGATGCAGTATGACATTGGCTCCTACATCAACCAGTGGAATGGTACTGTGCAGGCATACAGGCCCTCATTTCAAGGTGCCGTAAAGCTGTAGCATTGAATGAAGATTACGTTAAAAAATAGTGTTGTGTAGCTAAAAGATTGAGGAATAACATGGTGTATTTAAATGCTAAATAAAACAACCCCTGTTTCAGAAAAAAAAAAAAGTTGCATTACTTATTGAACTGCCCTCGTACATAAGGATAAGTTAGAACAATCAATATTCACTGATAAAATGAAAATTATTAATTAAAAATTTTGAGGCCCAGCACATAAGTACTTAAGATTGCAGGTCGCCATTGGGGTAAGGTCTCGAATACAAGGGTCCTTTGCTGTCGACCTAAGTACATACAATTGTGAGTTGCCAGTGGGGAAAGTGCCTCAAATATGAGGCTCCTTGTGGTTTACTGGGATAATGTAAATCAGATGAATGCAAGGCTGTGCCGGCTTGTTGCCGAGGTAGCTCAGTGGTTAAGAGCAGCCATACATAGAATAGATGATCTCTGGTACAAATCCCAAATATGGCATTGAATTTTTCAATTCTGATTCTACCTTATAAGCTTCTGATAGTTTGTGTAACTGCATAAAAATAAGTATTAATATACGGAGAAACTTATGTGAATGTAAATATCAGAGCTTTAATTAATGTGCTTGTATAGAAATTCATTCCCATATATTCAGCTCTTACTAATATATCTTTCATTTGCAGGAAGGTATTGCCTCTGAAGCAGATGCTGCAGTAGAACACTCAGCAGCACCACCATTTAATCCCAACACAGAAACTGTAGAAGGCAGCCTGCTGATTGGTTGTACTGAAGAAGATGACTATGACGATATGGAAACTGACGATGACACAGAAGATCCAGCAAAAATTTCCGATTCTGCAGAGTTCAAAAAGAAACAAATCAGCAAGATTGTTGTAGAACCTAAATTTAAGTCGAAGCAAAACGATTTAAATAGCAAAGTGGACAATGTAATCAGTTATGGTGAATATAAACAAAGTTTAGTGAATTATCCTGATACAGACAGTGATGAATCAGGTATAACAAATAATGCTGTACAAGGGAACACTACAATTTCCACTCCTGCATCAAGTTCCTCCAGTGAAATCACACCTGGAAAAACCAATAATACTATGAAGTATCTAAAGTCAAAACGAATAGAACGGCATTTGACCCGCAAAAGTGAGGCAACTTCAGTTAAAAGATTAAAAACAGGAAATGACGCAGTTTCAAACAATGACAGATAATTGGTATCTGTTTGTGCTGTGGAAAATATGTAATAAAGACATTTTGCATCTAATTGTAGCCATACTTGAAGTTAAGTTTATTTCTATCATTAATAGACAACATACAGGATACATAGGTTTTCAGTATTTTTTACCTGCCTATTAAATCCAACCTTTTCTCTTTTCTTTTTTTCTTCCCTTCAATATGTTGCAAAAGAATGTAAAAAAAGGTAACTTATTTCATTCTGTTGTTAAGCACTGCTACTAGTGATTGTTAATCTACAAAAATTTTAGCGGTAGGTTATGTTTTAAGACCGTGTGGTACGAATGAACCATGGTGCAACATAACCCCAATTTGTTTTCGTCTTCGAAATGACGTCTGGTTGTCTAAATGCAACAAGGCGGTTGGCTACCACGGCTGCCTTGATGTTCTTTCCTACTTTAGTAATCAAGGTGGCCGTGATACAAAATTTATACAAATTCGTTTTGCAGATTACGTTTAAATACGTTAATATATTTATTATTGAAAAACATTTTTGTTACAATTTGTTCTTTGTATTAAAATTGATGTGGTTCCAATTTATACGGCGTGATTTTACTGGATATCGTAATATGCTTGTCAGTTTGATATTGCAATCTAGGAAGCTTAGACCGCCTGTACAGCAACTGCTAAAAATGGACTGAATTTGTTTCTCTTTGGATATGGGAAGATCTATAAAGATATGTTGGAATCTAAAGTTGGCAGCAAGCTCATAGCTTCATAATTGAAGTGTTAAATTAGAACAGTTTACTTGTCCAATATTAAATAAATTGAAAGCATAGATATCTATTTATTTCCTAACCTTGAACCTACCTATCCTCGAAAACATTTGAATATGCATAAGTATCAAGGAAGCTTGGCTGGTCTCATCATGGAGCATCGGCAACAACGGTAGGTATTCCTCGGGTCATTGCTTACTAGACACAGAACACCATACGCGAGGTTAATGTATTCATGCTCTGAACAGGGTCGGTACAAGCGTAAAGGTCGCTAGAAACGCTCGATCATGCCATAAGGTAAAGTATAATATATATATAGCCTAATTGGCAAACTGACCAACTAAATTACGAATTATGTTCACATTACAGAACGTGAAAAGAAATACCGGATATACTTCGATAATTGTGTGTACTGTAGATAGTGTACATATCATTAACATAATAATTGCATTAGGCGGTTGAAGTAGCATGTAAACATAAGAGGAGTTGAATTATATGTAGATTAGAAAAGTTACGAAGTACTCTTGCTGTTTCGCAGTTGCTTTAGCATTATTAATGTGTTCGCAAATATATTGCACTGGAATAGTTAAGTGGCTCAATCTGCTAAAACTAGCGATGTTTGGAAACCTTTTTCTTCTGTTTTTGTCTCTCATTTCTGACGTCGATGCGCAAGCTTGTAACATCTAGTAAGCAGTGCATGTTAGATAACCAATTCTATTCATCTTCACAGAACATTTAACTACCACACAGAGTTTAGACTACTTATACATTCTGTGGTTTAGCCCGTTGTTGTACTGTTCCAACTCCGGGATAAAGTTGCTTTATCCATCATCGCTTGTTTAAAACGTCCTGAAATTCCTCCACTCCCGAAACAAAGATGCTTAATAGCACTGAGCAGTGCACTTCTATAAAAGAGAAGTGGGGATCAGTCTTCCAGCTGCCGTGAGAGTGATAACTTCATGTGTTGTATATGTGACTGCCTGCAAGTTATAACACCCCCCCCCCCCTTCGCCACACTTCACCGTATTTCTCCTCACTTGCGCATAGGGAGTGTCACGACGTTTTAGACAAACAAACTGTATAGTAGGTCGTTAACTTAGTTGTCAGATTTGGGTATTAATGGTGGGTTCTAAAGATTCTCCGAGAAGGATTGAAGTTCGACAGACAAGTGAAGATAACCGAGAACAAATGGGAGTATACGAAATAACGGACAAAATAGCAGATTACAACTTTTTATCTTATCTGCTGTTGAAATTACATGTCAATTTATGGCATCCTCAGCATATTTACACGACCACGTCTCCATTCTCTAAGGACTTCTTTACGTTGGGAATTAAAATAAAGCACCAAATTCCTTTTCTCGTGGGTATGTATGTAATCATCTAGAGTATAATTTTGTTGTTGTTTAATGACGCTGTCAATGACAGACCAAATGTGTATAGTGACTTTTGTATAAATTACGTGGGGCTATGCATTGGTGCTAATGCTCAACTACCAGCAGAAACTTATAGTTGTACATGAAATTATATTTTTAATTATAACTGAGGAAGAATATGTTCCGTTTAATAAAAAAGTTGCTTCGATCGGAAACTGATTAGAGAATTAACTAAAATTTTGAAATGCTAAAATTAATCATCTATGTATGTACCTACGTAGGAGCACAATCCTTTTAAGAAAGTTAATACAGGAGAATGTTTGCAAACTGTGTGTATATATATATATATATATATATATATATATATCAGTGACGTGTGGTCCATGTACGCAAGGTAGGCAGTGCTTACCCTGTACAATGATACAAAATTATTTATATTACATCATCTAGCAGTGCGTTCTGATTTTGTGTTAAGAGCTTTGCTACTGCAGTTGACCTGAACTAAGATTTCCGTTTTATGTACAACGATACGCTCTCAATATGTGCAATCATGCGTGCAACAACGTACGATGTCCGTGAGGATTCGTTTCCGTAGGTTTTCGGGTCAGCTGGGGCCCCATCGCGGCATCGGCTCAAGAGAAGCACATGTGTTCAGTGCGGGACTAGGCGAATGACCTTCCAGCATTGTCGCAGTTTAATAAGTGTATTTCAAGCGAATACACAAGTAACGAGTGACTTTTTGCAGTGAGTTTAGCTTTATTATTCGATGACAAGTGCGATATCACTGATATCTTATTAACAATTGATTTATGATAGATTTTCAGATGGTTTACCACATGCCGTGATAGAGCAAGGTAAGCAGTTTCAAACGCTGCGTACACTAGTGCTTGCAGCTTGGAGAGGGTACAAAACATGGAATCTTCGCTTTCTTTGGAGAGCAGAACTGCAGACGCGGATGGTTGCATTGTGTGCAATATTATCTCACGAAGTTTTTCTTCTAGAAATTATGAAGAAAAGATTAAAGTTGTGCAGGAAGGAAGACTGATGCCTGACCTAAACTTTACTGCTCCAATGAAAAGCTGTGTAAGAAAATTCAGTTCACAGCTATATATTACTAATCAATGGCTTACTGGTTGTCAGTACAAACAAAAGCTTTATTGTTGGTGTTGTCTCCTGTTTGCTAACAAAAAATGTATGGTCTAGTTGCGGGTTCAGTGACATGGGGAACATCCATAAAGCAATTAAAAAACACAGTTTGACTAGCACTCATCTCAAACCATCATTCTACTGGAAATATTCGGCAAATCCAGAATTGACTATTTACTGGATACTCACAAGAAAGTGAGGGAAAATCAGCACAACGAACTAGTAAGAAAAAATAGAGAAGTAATGAAAGTAATGAAACACCTAATTGACATTGTTTGTTTTTGGGGAAACAGGAATAATCAGAATCCAGCATTAAGGGGAATTATGTAGAACTGGTAAACCTGCTTTGTCTGTATGACGACAAGTTAAGAACTTTCATGGAGCAGGGGACAGTGTTTACTGGGCTATCAAATCTGATCTAGAACGACTTAATTGAGTCAATAAGTAATGTTCTAATAATGGAAATAAAGAGAGAAATCAAAGAGACCAGTTTTATTGGCATTTGTTTGGATGAAAGTACAGATGTTGCAAATTTATCCCAACTTTCTGCAGTAATGAGATTCGTTGTACCTGACGGTGACGCTCAAGAAAGGTTTCTCCGCTTTATAAATATTTCAGATGATCGGTCAACTGGTGCATTATAAACAACTGTAAAGAAACTCATGGGTGAATTTGACTCTGGGGAAAAGCTAGTTGCTCAGACATATGATGGTGCGGCTGTTATGGCCTTCAGGCAAAAGTACGAGGATCATTTCCCCAAACTCTATTTGTGCACTGTTTCGCCCATTGATTAAATCTAGTCCTGTCACAGGCGGTTTCACACATTCGAGAATGCAGGATATTCTTCATGACTGTTAATGGAATAGCAACATTTTTGGAAAAGTCTTCTAGGAGAACTGAGGCCCTGGATAATGAGATGCACAGAAGATAGCCGCGTGTTTCGCAAACGCGCTCGAGCTACAGCTCTCGTTTGGTGGAAAGAATATATGAATTCAGAAAAGAACTTTTTCCACTATTGCAAATGCAGATAAGAACTGGAATCAAGATACTTATACTGCTGCACGCGGTTTCATAAGTACAATGGAGGATTTCACCTTCAAATTTGTTAGAGATGTTTGCTGTAACAGGTGTTCCCTATCACGGACACTGTATGATATTCTCCAAGCAAAGTCATCTAATACTGGATATTGCTTATTGAAAGTTACGGAATTTCAGAGGGCCTTAGAAGAGAAGCGCAATTCCGTCGATGAAGTATAGGACAAAGTTGATGAAGTAATTGGTGATCCACCGCCTATGAAACGTCATACCAGCAGTGATGGTTTGAATAGGAAAATGCACTATAAACGTTTGTATTGTGAGGTTCTGGATACGCTTCTACTCCATCTAAGAGAAATATTTAGTAATATTGAGTCTCTGTGTTTTCTGGAATTGTTATATTTTAAGAACTTCAACAAATACAAATCGTCTTTTGCAGAATTGTCTTTTCAATCACTAAAATAGTCCTATGGGACAGTCTTTGAACTCTCTGTCACTTACTTGTCTCGAGACATGTATTATAAATCTCGGAATGATCTTCTAGCCTTCATTAAAAAAAATAATGAACTGAACAGAGCGTATAGTGAAGTGGCAAAACTGTGATACTATTGTTTTTAATTGCATGTAGGTACTATGTATCAGCATATTTTCGTTTAACCATTTACAATGAGATTGCTTACCCTGGACAATACATTCACCACACGCCATAATATATATATATATATATATATATATATATAAAATACCGAGTTTAGGGGACATTAAATTGGTTAGCACGAAGCTAATACTCGTATTAATTTTAAACAGTAATTGTCCGGAAACTTACGGTGTGCAAATTGGCTATCTCATTGTCGAAATATATGTAGACAGTTCTGTGGGTATATTATAAGCGATTACCCATCGAATTTTATTTCTTGTAAAATATTGATTGAAATTAAATCGTTATATTAGGCGGTTTTCAATCATTCAGTTGTATAAGTCATTCTCCATCTCCCTCTTCTCACTCTCTAGCTTACCCACTTCTTCCCTCCTCCTTTGACACTTTATCTTCCATTATAACTCAACTTCCCTTCTAACTCAACATGCACCTTTTCTGTCTATACAGCGTGCAGTCATCTGATGTCCCAAAGCTTATCATTCATTTGACTACTTTGGGTGTCAATAAAATTTAAAAACAGAACTAACAGGTTTGATAACTAGTACTACCATTCGCAAAAGTAAATACCCAACTCCAGCGAGGTCTACGCGAAGGGTCACCCAATTCTCAGGCGTTCCTAAATAGATTGTATGAGAATCAAATTTTTATTAATGCTTTCCTTTCTGTTCAGAGAGCATGGCCAAGGCCACCTCTAAGTAACAGGCCTGGATATGCGATTCGTGACGTCACAACGCGAGGCCGACGTTCCAAGCAATTCATACGAAATAAACATGTTTTACAGCATTTCTGCGCTGGAAGAAGCGTGCACTCATTTATATTTTCACATTTTGTATAAAAAGTTAATGTGTGTTAGTCATGGGCGTCCCGAAGGGGGGGGGGTAAGGGGGGCCGCGGCGCCCCTTGGAAAATAAATGTAATGTGCAATCAATTACTGTCAGACTATTGCTTTAATTTTGAGGTAAAGTACACTTCTTATTTAGCATACATTAATATGCTTATCCGTAACAAATACTACAACTCAATTTTTAGTTTTTGGCTACAGAATAGTGAATTAATTTCAAACTTCCAACATGCGGCCCCTCCATGAAAAGGTCTGCCAACGCTCATTGTGTTAGTATGTTACTGGAAAACATGCTTTGCATAGTTGTTAATGGCAGAACATGATTCTTACCTTCTCAATGCGAATATATCTCCAGTTTCTTTCTTTTTTTTTCCTGTAGATAATACAAAACTGTCTTGTTTAATAATACAGAAGTTTTTCAAGAGGATGTTGGTTATTACTTTTATTATTTTCCTCGTCAAAACAGCACCCGGTAACTCGCAATCACTAGCATTACAGTCAGCACCGATATTATTAATATCACATGTCTCAGCACCTAAATGTTTTCTAATTTAAGAAATTCTTGTTCATATGTCTCAACAAATTTACTAGTTTTTCGAGATCACCAAGCATTTTCACCTTCTGTGATAAATACTTTAAATGCAAGAGTTTCTATCAGGACTGAGGGGTTGAGAAAGTTGTCTGACGTAATCAGGATGGGGTAAAGAAAGAACACTGGAATCACGTAACTGTCGGTGCCGGGTGAGAAAAATAAATTGAGCACGTCCATAACAGGGTATCGGGCGTATATTTAATTTACTTTTGACTGACCAATTTTAACTGCTCTTCTAAGAATTTAGGTTTTAGATATTCTGTGGAATCTTCATTCATGTCCTCTCAACATTCCTTCAAAATGTGGGCAGCCTGAAGTAGTTTATGTTCTGTTTGTTCACTTGCTATTGTGAACCAAAAGAGCATCAAATTTAGACCATTTATCCAATATTTGTTTACCGAGAATCCATTTAAACTTACTATTGGGTATTACAATTTTACCCTATAGGACCTAAATAATAAAATTGGAATTCAGTTTTAATTCTGCTACAATTTTAGGAATTTCTTCAGTATCAATTTTCACAAAAATTACATCGTTTTCTTTTATGACCACGGTGAATCCCTTTAATTTCATGTCACTATTTCTATTTTTAAAGTTCTGAAAATCAACAATTTTGTCATCTTCGAGTCATTTACGAAATGCTATGGATTTTCAGTAAGTGGGTGCTACCAAACGCTTCCATCATTTCGCGTAGCAGTAAATTCCTTCACTATGTGCTGTTCAGAAAAATGTTTAATACATACCACACCTGGTTCATAAATATCCCTGTGAATAGCATGTACCCACTGGTCTCTCCTGTGTGTATTCTTTGCAAACGAAAACACTGTAACCTACTTTTGTACACTTGTTTTATAGTTTGAGGTATAACCCGGCACACAACATTTCCTAGGCATTTTGTACTGAAAACTACACCACTTCGTAATTTAATTTTTCGCTCACTTAATTGTTTACTGACACATTGTAAGGCACAAGCAACTTCTTAAAGTTCCAACCACGTACTGATGTGTTGCATTCCCGTAATAAATAGGTGATAAACATAAGCCTCCCGTGATGACGTCATTAACGTAATCTCTTTCCGTATACAGGCCTGTTAGACAAAGATGGCCTTGGCATGGCAGCCATTGGCTTACCTCGCAGCTTTGAAAAGCAACATTTCAACAGTCATTCTACACTAACACACACATATTGCAAATTCAACGTTACCACATCTGCAGAAAATATATTATCGGGTTTTGATGAAATAGTGGACCAGAGGTAACAACGTTGCGAGTGTGGAACCCTTTGCTTACCAACGTAAGCTTAATCGTCCACACTGAATTTCTGTACTCAGTAATAGCTGAACGGTGAAACCGGGTTACTGCAAACTCAGAGTGATACCCTGAACTTGGATCAAATCCCATATAGTGCATGTCATTATTTATATAACCTGTGCCAAATATACTATTATACAGTATCATTATATTGCTGCAATACGATTGAAATTTTGAAACTGAAAGCTTTAGAAGATATAAATAATGTATATCTGTTCTAGACAAATCAGGGACTACGCGTACTTACACTATCAGCTATTCTTCCAGAAATGATTACCTAATTGCAAGAAAGTATATCTTGTTCATGTTAGAAAATATTGATATGCACGAAAACCAAATGGTTTCAGGCACAAGAAGCAAAAATAATTATTCTAAAAAATGTCATCACTGAGCATGATTACATTCACTTATACTTAGTTGTGCAGTAATACAACACAAAGGGAGAATACGAAGCATCGAAGGAAAATGAATCTAGTGTATTACGTATCATACAAAAGAAAATGTGAAGAATACTAGTAAATGTAGTTAATGATATAGTAAACAGAATGCAATTCAATGGTACATTAATTCAGCGTGAGGCAACTTTTGGACCAGGCAGCATTATTTTACTTCCAAACACTATACAATGTTGCTATATGTCCGTTAACTCAATTTCTAGATACGTATGTGCCGCTATCCTGATTATTCGTTGGTGATAAAAAGCTCTGGAGAACTAAACACGCTGGTTCATCTTCCATTTAAGAAAATAAGCACGCAAGAGGCGAGGTTTGAACCACCAACACTCAGTACTTATGTACAACTCCTACCGATAGCCACGCTCCACTCATGTGTTGTTAATAGACATTCTATCGTTAAGTTCGTAACAAATTTCTTTCCAATGTGGAAAGTTCGTAGCACCATTAGCAAGAGTTTAAGTAGTTTGCTTTTGTTTCTAGATATTCGTTTACAATTATTTAGGAAAAAAGATTATCTAGAACAAACATTAGCATTGCGGTGTTCAGTGTGCATGGTAAGTTTCTTAAGTTCCTTTTACTAACGACAAAGTTGAAACGATAAGAATGATATACTATACGTTCCCATTGACAGACGCTTCAGATTCCGTCCATACATGACGGTGGATTGAATACTGGGGTGATTTACTGATGTAATACATTCAAAATATGATAGGTATACCTAAAAGTTATTATAGTTCAAATTAGGTTATAGTCAAACACTCCACCTTGTGTTGCAGTAGACGCTTGCTCTGCAAACTGGGGGTTAGAATCCAATCTGTTTTCTAACTTTATCTTTCTTCCGTGGTGCGTCGCTAGTTTTAGGATTCAAATGTGCCAGCTGTTGCTCTTTCCATTCCGGACTTATGCAACTTTTTTCCTTCCAAAATGAAAAATTCACAAATGTCTTTAATTAGTCTAGAAGTTTCTTTATCGGGAATGAAGAATCAGGATAAACTCACACTTTAAAATCTGAGCTAATGGCTCGAAATGAACAAAATGGCATTGTGCATTGTGCAAACATTTGCTTCACATGCAAGTAATCCACAGCTGTATCATGTTCTGTTTAATATACAATTAACCACTTTATTCCCTGACATTTACCACTACCGCTACACATTTATGACAAATTATACCATATTTTATAATACTGAACACTTTCCTATGATAAACAATATATTAAATTAATTTTGTTTCGGCACTTGGGTCTCCTCGCTTAGTGTGATATTTGTGTCTATTACTGCATAATTAAGTAGTACCTGAGCGACCGAGCTTCGCTCGGCGTTTTTCGCCTCTGTTTTGTGAAATCTTGTTTTTTGTGGGAGAAGATACTTATTTAGATAAACTGAAAGTCAAAACGTTAACTAAATAACAATTTTAGTCGCAATTGTGAAGAGTCATTTCCGAGATACAAATATTTCATAAACACCATCGTTTCAGCTGTAAAACATCTACTGCTGAACGCAGACTTCCCCCATAGATATCCACCCAGTTTGACGTTTTCGTTGAGCATTTGTTCCATTATGGAGTTCAGTTCCTTGCTGCTGCGATTGACTTCAGGGCGCTAACACATTCGCCAAGGTCCTTCGTATTTCCGTCGAGCTCTTCCATGGCTTCCTTTACCCTGGCCAGTCGCTCGTTAGTATTCTCCGATAGATCCATCTTCATATTAGACATTCTCGTCTTCATCTTTTCTGTTTTGGAGTTTACATTTTCAATTTGCCTTCCATTTTTGTTTCCATTTTGTCCATTTTTGTTCCTATATTTTCTATTCCGTAGTTTACATTTTTCCAATTCGGTTTTCATATTTGTTTCCTCTGTCGCATTCCGGAATTCCTTTCATTTCCCATTATGTCCATCTTGACTAACATTTGTTTCATCAACTGTTCCAATCAACTTTTCGGCGCACTCCTGACATCAGTAATTGTGATTACTTTACTTTTTTTTTAACTATTTCCTTATTTTTTCTTTAAACACCGGAGCAACACTGAGCAAAACCACTGTTGAACAATAACAAATACTACAGGAAGAAAAGCTGGTTGATAAAGCCATGTGAATGTACTATGCATTGCTGTTTCAATCATATAGAAAATTGTATGAATTGTTCGTAATTGTTCGCCAAAGCGGGAGTAGTGAAAGAAATGTGATTGTATTTCGTAAAACAAAAATGAGTAGAAAAGCGCGTGAATTTTATGCGTTGCACTTATATTTCAAGTGTATGGAAAAATGTATGGATTGTTTGTAGAAGAAGGAGTAGTGTGTTAGGGAGCAGAGAAAAGCATATGAACGTAATACGTTGGGTGGTAAAATGGATTGCATAAAAACCTTCGCCATGAAAACAATTAGATATATCACTTTTCATGGCGATCGGTCAACCTGTTTTGGAAATTACCCACTCTTCAACGTACGATATGTATAGGAGTTGGTATGTATGAAGTTGATAAAAGATAGGGAATAACATGTGAATTGTTACGTAAAACAAAAGTGAGTAGAGAAAATAGTATGAATGAACTACATTGTATTTCTTTTTCAAACATATCAAATTGTATGAATTATATGTTGAAGGGCGAATAGCGAAAGAAGACTGATGGTGTCTCGTAAAGGAAGAATTGGTAGAGGAAGTTGTGTGAATGTAATACGTTGCATTTATATTTCAATCATAGAATATTATATTCATTGTATGTTGAAGGGCAAACAGAGGATCAGTGAATGTGCTACGTAAAAGAAATGCGAGTAGAAAGCCATTCGAAAGTAATATATTGTGTAGTAAAATTGTTGCCATAAAAGTTTCCCCATAAAAAATACATATACGTACCGAATTTTCCGGTGATCGGTTAAGCGGTTTTCGAGCTTAGCAGTTGGATATATATATATATATATATAAACAACCAAGTTGTATAGATGATATGAATTGTTTCTAGAAGAGTGAGTGGAGAAAGAGATGTAAATGTGTTACCTAAAAGTGAGTATAGTAAACAGTGTGAATTTAATGTGCAGGATTTCTATTTCAAACATGCACAGAATTGTATGACTTATTTCTGGAAGAGTGAGTAGAGAAACAATTATGAATGTATTTCCCAAAAGCAAGTAGATAAAACAGTGTGTATGTAATACTTAGCATTTCTATTTCAAACATGCACGAAATTGTATGACTTATTTGTAGAAGAGTGAGTAGAGAGAGATGTGGATGTCTTACCTAAAAGTGAGTGGAGAAAACAGTATGAATATAATAGAGAAAGAGATGTGAATGTGATAGCTAAAAGTAAGTAGAGAAACCACTGTGAATGTAATATGTAGTATCTCTATTTCAAACATACAGAAAATTGCATGGCTTATTTGTAGAAGAGTGAGTAGAGAAAGAGATGTGAATGTGTTACCTAAAAGTGAGAGGAAAAAACAGTGTAAATGTAATAGCATTTCTATTTCAAACATGCACGAACTTATATGACTTTTGTAGAAGAGTGAGTAGAGAGAGATGTGAATGTGTTACCTAAAAGTGAGAGGAAAAAACAGTGTAAATGTAATAGCATTTCTATTTCAAACATACAGAACATGGTATGACTTATTTTAAAAGCGGGGATTAAATTGTTTTTTGGTGCAAAATCACGTTTTTTATGGAAAATTGTTTATAGAAGAGTGAGTAGAGAAAGAAATGTGAATGTGTTACCTAAAAGTAAGTAGAGATAACACTGTGACTGTAATATGCAGCATCTCTATTTTAAACATACAGAAAATTGTGCATTTATTTGTAGAAGAGTGAGTAGAGAAAGAGATATGAATGTGTTACCTAAAAGTGAGAGAACAAAAGAGTGTGAATGTAATAGCATTTATATTTAAAACATATAGAACATGGTATGACTTATTTTGAAAGTGTGAATAAAAATGTTTCTTGGTGCAAAATCACGTTTTATATGGAAAATTGTTTATAGAAGAGTGAGTAGAGAAAGAGATGTCAATGTGTTACCTAAAAGTGAGTAGAGAAAACACTGTGAAGGCAATATGCATGTATACAAAAATTTAATCAAATCTTTAGAATCGTTTCTAAAATACCGGGAATATTTATATAGAAGAATTGCGCAGTAGAAGCAGAAATAAAAAATGTTATTTTTTATGCAAAATCGCGTTTTTTCGGGAATTACACCTACATAGTTGAACTTGAAAAGCAAAACTCTATCTGAATACAAAATTTGATCGAAATCGTTGGAGCCGTTTCCAAGTTGCCCGGAATAAATATATATACAAGAATTGCTCATTTACATATATAAGATAAACGATTATAGCCATGCTGAGTTATTAAATTTTCTAAAAGAATTATTTCGTTTCTGAGCATCCTATGTCCATTGTAAACCAATGTGTTAACAGTGCATGGTGGAAGGTAATACTCTTCGATATTAATAGAGATGGCTTTGAATGTGAGTATGTAAGAGAAAATATTAGGTGTTAATTTCTGGAGGTGTGAATTGCAGTTGCAGTAGGTGTATTACCTGTTTTATCTACAGCAATTGTAATCGGCATTTTCTAAACCGTACAGTTTTAAAATTTCAACTGTATTGCAGCAATAAGGTAATATTGTATAATGGTATATTTGGAACAGGTTGCATAAAAAATGATGTTCCTCTTACGAGAGAATGGAAGGAAAAAGAAAAAAAGACCCGCCATATGGGATTTGATCCAACTCTATAGATCTGTGGCAACGCATTTTAGCGTGTTCGGCTACTACTGAGTACGGGAATTATATATGGATGATTAAGCGTACGTTGGTGAGCAGAGAGCTCAACACTGGTATCCTTGTTACCTCAGGACCACTATTTAATCAAAACCAAAACTGTAATCAGATTCGATTCTAACCTCCAGATTGCAGAGCAAACATCTACTGCAATACAAGGCGGAGGGTTAGACGATGAAGTTAATAATTTAACTATATTAACTATTAGTTATATCATATTTTAAATGTATTAAATCAGTAAATCACATCAGTATTCAATCCTCCGTCATGTCTATGCGTGAATCTGAGGCATCTACACATGTACTATACTAACTTTATATAATTCTAATCGTTTTACCTTTGTTTGTAGCCAGTAACGGCAACTTAAGAAACTTACCATTCACATTGAACAGTGCGATACTAATGTTTGTTCTAGATAATGTTCTTTTTTTTCCAAAATAAATGTAAACGAATACCTAGAAACAAAAGAAAAATGTTTAAATTTTTGTTAAAGGTGCTACGAACTTACCGCCTTGCAAAGAAATTTGTAGCTAACTTAATGAAATAATGTAACTTAACAACGCATGAGTAGAGCGCACATTGTCTAACCTGAAATAGCCGGAGTCATTGTGTAGTTATCGGTAGGAGCTCAAAGCACAGAGAGTCGGTGGTTCAAATCTTGCCTCCTGCATCCTTATTTTCTGAAATGGAAAATTAACCAGCGTCTTTAGTTCTACATAGTTTTTATCACCAACGAATAATCAGGATGAAGGCACACGTCTAGAAATTGGGTTAACGGACACATGGCAATATTGCGTCGGGCTTGGAAGTAAACAAAATGACAACTCTGCCTATTCCAAAGGTTGCTTCAGTAGTAATCTGACATTGAATAATTGCATTCTATTTAATACGCCATGAACTACTTTATTCACTGGCATCAAGTTCTTCTATGCATTTTTTGTGATTAATGATGCCACATTTTCTTTCGTACGGTATGTAATACACTAGATTCAGTTTCTTGCGATGCTTTCAGGCTTATTCTCGCATAGTGTGATATTTGTGTCGTCTTACTGCATAACTAGGTATAGTTATTTTCGCTTCTTGTGCCTGGAACTTTATCATTTACGTGGATGTCAATATTTTCTAACAAGAACAAGATATAATGCTTTCTTACATCCGTTGTAATTAAACATTAACAGTGCATAACGGAAGTATATTCTTTAATGCGGTAATGATCTTCGACATGGCGACTCTGAAGACGGGGTTCGTAACATTCCCACAGAAGTGGTAAACCAGGCGGCCATGCCCAACACAGGTAGCTGTCGACTAAGGGATATGAACAACTAGGTGGTCTCAGAAGGGACACTGGAACACTTCAGCGGGAGGCCAATCAGGCAACCTCACCCGAAAATAGGGTTGCCAGGTTTTGTTTACAAATGGACGAAAGATTCTCCTTTTTAGGAATAAAGAGGAACATTTTTTACCGGCACAACTAAACGCCAAGATAGAATTTTTGAAACTCGTTTTGGTCATGAGCACTTTTATTGCTGGTATTTATTTTCAGAGTTTGCCTTTTTAAAAACAATTTTCTATCAGATTTTGTAATTTACAACAAAAAAAATATTTGCACGAATATGGAAATTTACAATTCAGACTCAATTAATTCCTAAGGGCATCTGTTTCTCACACCAGTGAAAATTCATTCATTTCGCAAATTAAACGACTGAAATGAAAATCGAAACACTGCTATTCTAAGTAAATGGTTATTAACTAGCTTAAGTCTGTCTGGGTGGCTCCGTTGGTTAGACGCTGGTCTACCGATCCCAAGGTCACGGGTTCAAATCCGGCCCATACCGATGGTTTTTAAGTGTGCTTAAAAACGACAGCTCCATGTCCGTATATTTACTGGCATGTAAAAGAACTCCTGCGGGACAGAATTCCGGCATACCAGAGACGCTAATGTGATCCGGAAATTGACAGCATCGTTAAACAACAAACTAATTGTTTAATTATCGTAACCTTGCATTAGTAATGCAGTTTTGTTCTTCAGTTAAGGGTTTGTTTGCTTCTACGGTCTACAGTGTAAAAAAAACATGTTCATCGACACATTAGGGCAACAAATAGTGGTAAATCATGGAAAGCGGCCAGTGGCTCCCAGCGATTTATTACAAAACGCTAAAAACTGTTCAAAACTTTATAGCATAAATAGACTTGAACACATTGTGAATACATAGTAAGTAACAAATAGATCAAGTACCTATTTTTAGAGTAATAATTAAAGACGAGAATTTCATGCAAATGCATGCTTTTATAGGTACATAAAGCTGAGTGCTTACCCATTTCATTACTTTTCGGTTGTATTTTTCCGTGCATATTTGCATGCTTTGGCATTTTTGGGGATAAAAAGACGCATTGTGCGTATTTAAGTAATTTTTAGCTTTGTCATGCATATGATATACATTATATTCATTTTAAATGCATGTTTTAATGTTTAGGTGAACACCTCAACTTCTCGATTTTGTGGCAATTATTTTATTCGTGTTCCTCAGGCAGAAAATATATATCCTTGCATAATTTCGCGTTCTCCGAATTTTATTTACAGTTTCCTGGCTCTCTTGTGAATTGAGATGTGCTTTCAGAAGTCTAGCGCGAACTAGTTATGTGGGAGAGGAGAGGTGAGCGGGTAAACGTACCCCGTTGACTCATTATCACAGCTCGTGCTGGTCAATGTCCTTTAGAGTGTGAGGAAGCCTGAAGTGGTTAACGAGGTTGGTACCGGCACATTTAAGTATAGCGGCGCGCTGGGCTACGCCCACCTAGCTGGTGATGCCAACATGAGGATTGTAGACTGTGTTTGATGGCTTATATTTTCTCCTTGAGACAGCACATAAATTTCTTTTTGTACAGTATACCCTGCTATATCAAGTCTTTTGTATGTTACTCTGTGGTGTTCGTAGGCTTGTGTTATCCTGTGGTCTTTGCAGACTTGTTTATATTCCCATGTGCAGGGGGCCTCTTCCCGCTTCCCGCGCAATCGCTCTTCCTTATTGTACGGCCAGTGAATCTCCGCCTCTGACGCGAGGCTCGCGCGAAATACAGGCTACGGCTCGATTGCGTCATCTTTGGAACAGCTGATTGAAGGGAACCGACCGAAGCCGAACGTGAATATGACTTCCCCGTTTGGAACAACAGCGTAAGGAAGTGATATCCATTGAATTATCACTCATTATTGAAAATAAAAACACGTAACAAAAATACCTGCACAACATTATAATACGTTACATAAATAATAAATCACATATCAATATAATAAAGATAAACTATCTATCTCAATAACGGTTGTTATTATCATCAAATTGCAAACACGAGGCACATGATTATTGCCAAATTTAATTCCACTGAAACTGAATATATGCATGTAAATGGAAATATTCCATCCTCAATATTTTGATTTTTAATGGCCCATTGTGACTAACCGATATATTATTATAACTAGTCAATCATATCAAAATAATGGTAATATTGATATGTTGCCTACCCCGGAGAAGCTGGAAGACTTATTTTTCAATATCACTTGTATAAAGTAGGTACTTACCAATGTATCCACTTACCTTACATAATATTTATTAATGATGGAATCTATAAATGTTAACTTATTATCAGTGGGGCATATATAGTTTTCTCAGTTTCAGTTTTGTTTATTGAAAGTTTGGCCTGGTCTCACTAATAGGCGAGGCTTCCAAATGTAGCAATGTGTTGCGAACTCCGTTTTACAAGGATCATGTGGTTTGTATTGCTCTGGAGTTTGTGCAGGATCTTTTCGGTAGGTAAATGGTATAACAATTGTCTCCATATTCTACTATTCAGTGATCATTTATGTGCATACTGTAATGGGGTGGACCAAAAGTGGCGATCGGGTAATATTTATATTGAAATAACTTACTTTCCGAAACCGAAAACTATTAATGGGTTGAGAGGGATATTTTTCCGCTTCATATGCTTTTTGTTGCATTAGTTTGTCAATTTTCTGATAGAGCGAGGGCATTGTTATGTTGTAGCGACAAGCCAGATTTCTCGCTGATTATTAGTTGATGTCAATGTGAAACGCTATTTGTGTTGTAAGGAATGGCTGGTAGAAGCAAATATACCATTGAGGAACGTCTCATTCTTAGTGCGTGGGTTCATGAGAAAGAATGAACTGGCGAAACGTACGAAGAAATCTATGAAAACTTCTTTCTTCGTTTCAGTAAAGCAGCTCCCAGTAAAGCCTATCTCCGAACACTGGAAAAGAACACTTTCTTAACAGGCTCTGTATTGGATACAAAAACGCAGCAGAAGACCTAAAAAATATTGCAGTGATGATGTTAGTTATCTTCTGTCCGAGTCATTGGAACGTTCGTTAAAGAAATCAACACGGAAACGATCGGCGAAAATGCACATCCCAAGAACGTCGTTGCGCCGCTGGATGAAAAATGAGGGTCATCGTCTATACAGGCCCACCATCATAAATGAATTAAGTGACAGGGATGTGGAAACACGACGTGATGCATGTAAAATGTTACTTTCTGCTTTTCCCACCTTAGCGGTTCGTCGTAACGTCTTGATGACTGACGAATGCGCCGTGTATCTCAGCTCTCGTTCGCATTATGTTTACGTGTGGGCCAAACATAACCCTCACTTCTTTGAAGCTCAGTTGTTCATTCAAACTCTCTAAGTACACTGTTTGCTGCAATGAAGAAAGTGAATGTGTGGACATTTGACATAAAATCAGCCTTCTTATATGGAGAACTCAAAAAAGAAGTGTACATGCATATACCTGAAGGATATGAGTATCCAAACAAAATATGTTAGCTGAAGAAAGCATTATATGATCTCAGTGTCCACTACAATGGAATAAGAGATTGACAAATTTTCTGAAGTCTGAAAATCTTCAACAACTGAAATCTGATATGTATATTTAAAAACACAAAGAATAAGAATGAAATGTTTGTAGCATGCGACGTAAATTGTTTGAATTTAGGGCGCCTATATATTTATTGATTTTAGTGTTAAATTAATAGTCCTCTTCTTCTCGTCCTTGGGTCCTCTTGTTCTTGCCTCGACTGTTTTCGAGACTCCTTAATGAGTCGTGGAAAAAATGAGTGGTTATCGGAGAGTGGATTGAAAGAAGTATTAATAAATGAAATTATGGGGGAAAACAATTGCACTTTTATTACAATGTTCAGCAGCTAAAACTTGAATACGATGTACATTATAAATATAGACCGACTTTCAATAAATATGCCAAATTATTCGGTATCCTGAGCTTCACTTCACCGTCACCAAGAACGTATATAGCGGAATAAACATAAGATAATATTGTCTAAATGAATCTTGGATGAAATTTAGCCTGACGCTTGTCTTGTAGCACTGAAATTTTTACTCTATCACTTAAAGATACTTTTACGTCGTGTTCTCTGTAGGATTTAGCTAGACTGTCCTGCTAAAACTATTTCAAACCTCCCTACTCTAGCTTGTTAAAATATTGAATGTCTATTGGTTGCCTAGAATGAGGTATATTTTAAATTGGGTTGTTTCGGGATTTCTCATTGGGTAAGCGTGCGAAACTGCTGCTCCCGCCCTCTTGCCATATAACGGTCAATCTAACAGACGCTCTGCCAACAATTTATGATGTTTTATGACTTTTGCACAAGAATAGGTCTACAAAGAAAATGCTATATAGTTTTATTACTCCCGGCGTCAGTATGTCGCTGCCGTTCTTGCATTCTGGTGAAATGAGGAATACTTATACTATGTGAAACTTTTTCTAAAATATAGAAATCTCTAGTTAAATAGAAAATATCTTATTACGCACGGTATACCGTCTCAAGCTTTACATGTAGATGATGGAATAGTTATGAATGAAAGTATTGAAGCTATGGAAAAACTTATGAGATTGAATGAAAGCTTTAAAGTAATAGTCAACATTGAACCAGAGAATTATCTAGGAATAAAAATAAATGTGAGTGAACATGGAATCTCTCTATCTCAAACAAAATATGCAAATCAAGTTATCAGCAAAGATGGTATGGAAGCTGCAAGGTGAGTAAGCCCTCCTATATGTCACCAAGACAAACCACGGAAAACAGAAAAGGATGACAGAGGAAAGAAGACTGAGGAGCAACCAGATGATGCTAAGAAAGAAAAACTACCAGAGAAAGATCATCAAAATACAGTGAAATTCCCATATCGTGAAGCAGTGGGAAGTCTCCTATATTTAGCCTGCAAGACTCGCCCTGACCTGAGTTATACTGTGAACTTTGAAAGCAGAGCAGTAAATGCACCATCTCAGCAGGATGTAATCAATATCAAGAGAACTCTTAGATATTTCAACTGCAAAAAGATCAAACGGTAATCAGATCAAACGGGATGTCGCATTTTGCGATTGTTGCAGTAAGGGTATGCATTGTTACTTTATTTTCGAATATTTTCTTGGTAGTAGTACTTTGTGAAACAATACAAAACAAATTTAAACTAATTAAATTGTACTACCTGGTTTTAAACATTTTCTGGGTCACAGTAAGGCCTGTTTTAATCTCAAATAAAGCGCACTATAAATTTCAGTTAGACAAGCATGTCGCATATTTCGCATAATGCAAAAATGAAAAAAATAACGAATCTGCCACATACAAAATCCAATCATTTATTATTGCTCCTGCACATAAACCACCGGAAAACAATTATTACATGGATTTGTGCGATACCTACTTTTGTAGGGGTAAATAAACCGCTTGAGGAACTCAAGTCTGAAGGACTTTCTGGATAAATATACTTTAAACTTGGTCCCTGAACCCTCGACATAGAGGAAATATTGTGTTTAAAAATCCTATATTCAGGTAGGCTTACATAGTGCATTTGCTTCAAACTTTTATTTTTGTGCAAAAAAAAAAATACAAACCTGTTTTGATACACGCAAAAGTACTGTTTCTTAATTAGCAAGTGCTGGATAATATTCGCGAAGACTTGGGATCTTCAAATATATGGACATCAATAGATCCTATGGGGCGGTATGATGCTGACCTGATTGTAGGAAAATTATAACTCCACAGTTACAACTTTCCTTGATGGTCGTTTGAGTAAGTTTCAGTCAATGGGTTATCTTATGAATTTAGTATTCTCATCTAAAATACTTAATTTTTATGAAAACTTTTCTCACTAACTGCTTATGATATTTTAGGTATTCTTTGGCCAGATAGTTTAAAGACAGTTTTGTTACTATTAAGTGACGCCGCTCCATACATGGCCAAGGCTGGGAAAGCAATCAAGATGTTCTACCTTAATCTAAAACACATTGCGTATCTTGCTTATGGACTCCATCGTGCTGCAGAAACAATACGGTCTAATTATAACAATGTTAATAATTTGACGTCCTCAACTAAAGAGTAACGTAGTCTAAATTTAGGCATATATAAGTTTTAATGTTTCCAAAGCTGTAAACAAAATGTGGCATAAATAGGATAAATTTTAAAATTATACTCTGTTGTATTTAAACATGCGTTTTTAAAATCTCCTGAGTGTATTATAGCTGCTTACAGAGACTACCAGAATTACCGTTACCCTGCCCGTCCTTACTAGATGGGGTCCTTGGCTGGATGCTGCAATGTTTTGCTGTGAAAATTTCAATGTCATTAAATCGGTATGAATTCAAATTGATACTTAGTTACCTAATTCAAACATTAATATTTCTATTATTGAATTTTAAAGTACATTTGTTTTATTTACCTGGTACAGAAATCTATATTTATATTATTGAATTCTAAGGTAAACGTTTGTTTTTGGTACAAACAGTTTCACTCCAGACGATTCATTGTGTATCCGAGATGCACAAGCAGCGTTTGAATCTGAAAAAATCTACCCTCTTCAATAAAAAAATAGAACCTACATGCCTGCCACTAGTAGACTCAATGTCAGTTGTTGAGGAATTTCAAGGATCCCTTAGTTCTGGCCCTGGAAGAGTGGGTGTAATGGCAAAGAAGAAACTGGAGAGGGTCATAAATGCGAACCCCGACTATGCATTCTTGTGCTCAGTGAAAAATATTTTTTATGGCGAACATTCCATTGAAGAATTCGACCTTAAACAAATCTGTTCCCATAACTTCTTGAGATGTAGAAAGGTCATTCTCTTCCTACAAAAACATATTAACTGACAAACACAGAAACCTTACAGAAAACAATGTAGAAATGTTGTTACTTGTTTTTTTCCCCCTTTCACTGATTACCCTCCCCTTCTGTGGTACTTACACCCCATAGGATTTACAAGTTAGTGCCTAGGGTCAGATGCCTGTCTGGGAGCACAGGAACTTATGGAACGGACAGAGTGAGCACCTGGAAGCGAATGATCAGCCAAGCACCAAGTATGATACTGAGGAAGAGGATGATATGAAATGCAAGCGAAATCGATGATTGGAACGGCGATAATGGAGCAATTGGTGGAATGAGTGGCAGGAGTAACCGGAGAACCCGGAGAAAACCCGCCCTGATGGCGCTTCGTCCACCATGGATACCACATGCTAAGGTAGGCGAACGCTCTAACCTCGAGGCCACGGCGCCGCCATTGTTATTTGTTAACTGTACTAAAGAATCTGTGTTGCACTCACACGACTTTCTCTATTCTTGTACTAACCATTCTTACAAACTCATACCTATATCCTCTTCGTGTTAGTTGCGATAAGCATTTGTACACATTATCTTATTGCTTATTTCCTTGTAGGTGAAAGGGGAATATTAGAATACAGTAGGCTTTGAGCCAGTGGCGGCTCGTGACTTGTCGCAGTGGGTGAGCAGTACATTACATCCTCTCCACCTTTACTCCATTTCTTTTATTAACACACACCACACAATTCTAATTCTAAATTCATATGGCCAATTAAGCTCTTATGTTTTGCTATTTTTTTGTTTTAAACGACCAATATCACAAGAATGTTATTTGTCCAGACACAATTTCTCTCACTCGCAAACAATAAGCACGGAAAACAGCTTCTCTTATAAAAGTAAACCCGAAAGATTTATCTCCTTTAGTTTCGACATGTTATTCATTTCCACATTCATAGATTCAAATTTCCCGCTACGCGCAGACACAACTGCATGCAACTTGCTACCAGAACACAAACATAACAAACAGTAATAAACACTGTAACAAAATAACTATTCCAAACTGAAGTATTGGCCTTAGTAAATTACGACATTAAGAGTAATTATATGCATTTATAATCAATTAATAAGACTAGATTTAATATTGTATATAACATTAATATAATATAGAAGATGGCTACATTATATTTAGAACCGTCACGTTGGCTGCCTAGTAAGCTCTGCTAAACGGGAGGGAAATGCTCGTAGCAAGGAAAACGGAGGGACATGTACGAGAACGTAGTGCGCTTACGCGGTAAGAATTGCACGTGTTGGCCTTGTCGATTATGGTACCTTAACTCGCCGTACTCTTAAATACAAGCTTTGCACCTCTCTCCGCGTACCCCTCGCCTAAAAGCTACCTTCTCCAGTCGCAAAATCGGGTTTATGCGTTTCAGCTTGTTGACAGAGTGAGTTGTCATTTGGTAAAGAGGGCGCGGGAAAATTAAACGAGCAAGTTCATATATGTACAAGAAAGTTGGACATTCGACTTTCTCATATGCATGTGTATGCACATTCGCATGCGGAAAAAATTAGTGGGTGTGCAGATCACCCAGGAGCCGCCACTGCTTTGAGCGATAGTCAAATGTTTTAAAGCTTTGAGATCCCGTTCTCTTTGCACGCTTAACATATAAAACATTCTGATGTGCTACACTCACATGACTTTCTCTACTCTTGTATTAACCATTCTTAGAAACTGTTATTCCTATATCTTCTTCTTGTTAGTTGAGATAAACCTTTGTACACATTACTTTATTGCTTATTTCTTTGTAAGTGCAAGGGCGATATTAGAATACAGCTGGCTTTGTGCGATAATCAAATATTTTAAAGCTTTGAGATTCCGTTCTCTTTGCACACTTAATATATCAAAATAAATAATTATAATAATGATAATAATAACAATGATACTGATACTGATGATGATCATTCATCATCATCATCATCGCCGCCGCCACCACCGCCACCATACCACCACCACCACCATCCCCCCATCGCCACCGTCACCGCCGCCGCCACCACCACCACTACCACCACCATCACCATCATCATCATCATATTCAAGATGTTCTCGGGCTTCTAGCCAGGTGTAGTGCCAGTGTAGTGAGAGCTGGCTTCTGCTCTCACTACACCTGGCTAGAAGAAGCCCGAGAACATGTTGAATATGTTCGTCGCCAGGAATGCTTCAAATCATATTATACCGCCACCGCCACAACCGCCACCGCCACCGCCACCGCCACCGCCGCCGCCGCAAACCACCATCACCGCCAATACCACCACCACTCCCACCCCCACCGCTACCACCATCACCATGATCATCATAAGAAGAGGAACAAGAACAGCAACAAGAACAACAAGAATATGGAGGAGGAGGAGTAGGAGGAGAAAGAAAGAGAAAGAATTTGAAAAAAGTAGCCTTGCATGCAAGAGAAATAATGCCACCTAATGATTACGAAGAAATAATAAAAAGAACTAGCACATTTGCTTTTCCGCTGCTCAAATTTTCAGTGGTTGGCTATATTCGCATGCTTCTGTGAATTCCAAGTTCCACCGTTGGCTACAACAAGATTATCCCAGGGAGTTATCCCAGTGTTGCCAACTTAGCCTTTTTATGGTTATATCTGGCCTTTTTGAGAACCTATCTAGCTATAAATTTTCCAAAAAGCTACAAGTAGCTTTCCTGGCCTTTTTTCTAAGCTTCATTAGGCTTTTCGAGCCATTTTCATTTTTTACTCATCTACCGGTACCTTTAAAATAATATTTAATTTAATCTCACTGCTGCAGCTATTGCACGTAATGATACAATCCTTATGGTGAAGTCCCGAATCTTTTGAATCTTTTGAATCTGGGAGTGTGGATTCCATCAAGTTGTTAGATTCTTTGGCACGTTTTAGAAAAAGGTCTGTGTATGTATTTCGAGCCTGTGGACAACATAGCTAAAGAACGAAAAGTTGGTTAAAAACCAAAGTTGGTATTTAAGTTAAATGTCTTTCAAGGATGCGACACGAAGATTTTGAAGAAAATTGTTCCACCCTAAACTACACTTTACATGGAAAATTTCGGTTTTCTTGAAAATGGCTCTAACGATTTTGACGTCGGTCTGGGTGGCTCAGTTGGTTAGACGCTGGCCTACCAATCCCAAGGTCGTGGGTTCAAATCCGGCCCAGACCGATGGTTTTTAAGTGTGCTTAAAAACGACAGCTCCCATGTCAGTAGATTTACTGGCATGTAAAAGAACTCCTGAGGGACAAAATTCCGGCACACCGACGACGCTGATGTGATCCTAGCTATTAACAGCGTCGTTAAACATTAAAATAAAAATATTTAACTGGTAAACCGTTAGAGATAGACCAAATCTTACTATGAAAAACTGTAGATCTTTCTAAAATACACAATTTATGTCTGAATATTTTTTTTTATAGAGTGGACCATTTCGGAGATATGCCTTGTTATTTGTATTTCTGTCAAATGGAACATCGTTGTTCAATTTGTTATATTAACCCTGCAAAGAGAACGGAAGCTTTAAAAGATTTGACAATCGCTCAAAGCCTACTGTATTCTAATATTCTCCTTCCACCTACAAGGAAATAAGCAATAAGATAATTTGTACAAATGTTTATCTCAACTAACACGAAGAAGATATAGGAATAACAGTTTGTAAGAATGGTTAGTACAAGAGTAGAGAAAATCGTGACCTCAATACATCGGATTTTTCATGCGAAGTCCCAGACGAAATATTGAAGTTGTTAGTACAAATCCTACATACATGCAAGAGCCTAAGGGAAATCCCAGCTGCAGCATAGAAATGAGGCAGAGGGGGATGACGAAGACCACGTTTATTTTTGCTAGGTGATCCATGCGTATTTTTTTAATAATGTAGTTTTCTAATGTTTATATATATATTAAAATATAATCTAGCCTTTTTGGCAAGCCGGTTTAGCTTGTTTTATTGAATTATAGTTGGCAACACTAAGCTCTCCTCCCTGTCTTATTCAGGCATATCTGCAGTTAAAGATAATTGAACTAACTAACCCGTTCAATAGATGAGAAGAGGCCGCTATTCTACAATATCGATGTAACCTATTTTACTATTAGATAGTCTGTCGTATGTGAAATAATCTTATTTAGCTGAACATAAATAGAAGCACCTGAAAAATACATAACATGTTACACATTGCAGCTTAGATTCGTGATCACAAAATTGATAGTTCCTTCCACAGAACACTCTATTAGTTCTCTATTCCTTCTAATAATAAATAATAAATTGGGGAATTTGGACATGGTATACACCATGCCCGGGCTGCTTAGGGTTTCCCCTCTTCAGCCTAGCTTGGTTTTTTGTCTGTCGTGTGCTTGGAGATCTTCGGCGGTGGGGCAGATTGTCATGTACGTATGATGTGCATGTGTTTTGGCTATGTATTATGAGAATATATGTTTTTTTTGTGTGTTTTATAGTATAATATAGATATGTATTTTGTTTGTTTGATTTTTTTTTGTTTTTTTTTTATTATTATTTTTTATTAGTGCACATCAGTGACGTTCGACGGCGGGTTTTTTGGTGCCAGGTCTCACAACCATTTGGTGCCGACTGAGAAGAACATGGATTTTTCTTGTCGTAATTGTTGTTTCTTTGTGATGCTGCAATGACTCGCCTCTCATTACTGTTGTCTTTTGATCTTGTTTTCCTGTCGGGGTGTAGGTTTATCTGTTTAGTAGCTGGTTGAGTGTCTGTATGTGTTGTTCTACTTTGTCCAGTTCGTCTTGTTGGTATTTATCATATATCCTGATCAGTGTGAGCAGTGGTGGATTTTTTTCTTCTTGGCCGGGAGGGAGAGTTCTCATATTTTGCGCTGTTCTTATAAGTTGTCGTCTGTGTTTTCTTGTGTGGGCGTTGTGGATATATTTTAGCATTAGTTGGGCTATGTGGTTGTCTATGGGTTTCGTATTTGTGTGGCTATGTACTAGATTTGATTTGTAGTCTTTCTTTAGTATGAAGGCCGTTCTTAGACATCGTCGCTCGAATGTCTGTATTTTTCCGATGGTCTTGTGGTTGATGAGGGGCATGAGGGCGACTGCAGCGTATGTTAATTGAGGCCTTATGAGAGCCATATATACCTTTTTGAGGATTTTTGGGCTGAGCCCCTGGTTGTCGAGGCGGGCGAGGAAGTTTAGCGTAGAGTGTACCTGTCTGGTTCGTTGGAGTAGTTTCGTATAGTGTATTTGTACGGAGAGCTTGTTGTTAATGAGGACGCCGAGATACTTGATTGTTTTTTGGCAGTTGATTTCGGTTTCTTCGAATTTTATGGTGGCATATTTTTTTGTTTTTTTCCGGATTAGGATGACTTGTGTCTTCTGTACGTTGATGTTTATGCGCCACTTTCGTGTCCAGTCCGAGAATTTCTTCAGTTGACGCTCGAGTTGATCTTTCGCCATTGTTATCCTCGCACTGGTGCACCGGGGTGTTCCGGCTCTTAAATGTATGGGGTTTGACAGTTTGTCTTGTATCCTGATCTGTGCTGTCCTGTCCGTGAGAAAACTGGATATCCACCTGATGAGTCGTGCGTGTACTTTATATGTGGAAAGTTTGTAGAGTAGGCCGTTCAGCCAGCATTTATCGAATGCTGACTGAACGTCTAGGAAGGCTGCGGCGGTGGTATAACCTCTGTTGTATCCATCCTGGAATTGTGACATTACCCGTACAAGCTGATCCTGTATGGTAATGTCACCTCGGTACCCTGCTTGTGTGTTAGGTAGTATGTTGTTTTGTTCGCATATTCTACTTAGTCTCCCTACCATGATTCTCTCGAATACTTTTGATAGGGTAGACGTAAGTGATATGGGCCGATAGTTTCTGTGGTCTGATTTGAGTTTCCAGGGCTTTTCAATCAGATGGATGTGCGTTGTTTTCCATTGCCGGGGGTGGTATCCATGTTTCAGCATGAGGTTGTATACGTTGGCTATTGCTTCGATGGTACATAATGGGAGGTGTTTCAGCATGTGGTAGGTGATGCCATCGGGTCCGGGCGCGGTGTTTTTGGTGTGGGATACTATTTTGATGATTTCTTGTGGTGTGACTGGTGTTTCTGTGTTGTCTTCCGGGTTTAGGTCTTCAATGGGGAACTGTGGGGTGTAGAGCTGTTCATTCTGTTTGATGTATTTGTTTACTGTGTTGTAGTGTCCTTTGTGGAAGTGAGGGCTTTGTGGCGTCTGAAACACATCATTGTAGTGTTGGCTGAAGATTTGCAGTTTTTCTTGGATGTCGTGTACATCACGTCCATCCTTTTTGAGTGGGTAAGTAGGTGTGGTTTTCTTCCTTGTGCTTTTTACGAGTTTCCAGAATTTCGCTGGATCTCTGGCGTGTGTGTTGGCGAATTGTTCTAATTTGTTTTCCCAGTGCTTTTTGTTATGTTCGTAGATCCGGTCTTTTACCTCCTGTTGCAGTCTATTTAATATTGTTTTATCCGCCGGGTGATGGGTCTTTAGGTATGTTCTATAGGCTTTTCTTTTTTGTTTGATGAGATGGATGATTTCTTTTGGTAGGGGTTTACTATAAGGGTTTATGTTGATGGTTTTTGTTGGTATTGCTGCTGTTTTTGCTTGTGTGATGATGTGTGTTATTTGTGTTGCTTGTTCTTCCAGTTCTTGCTGTGTGTTGGGTGTGATGTGTATTAGGTTGTTTGTCAGCGTTGTTGCAGTCTGTCTGTAGAGGTCCCAGTCGGCGTTTTCCGGGTCCAGTGTGGTGATGGTTCGCCGGGTTTGTGCGTTCCATGGCCCTGTACGCAGTGTGACGATCACCGGTATGTGGTCGGTGTCTGGCGGCGCGTCCGTCTCTGTTTTCCACTAGGGCATAGGCTCGTTTTGACGCTAGGATTTTGTCTGGGGATGTATTGTTTTGATTGTGGTTGCCTAGTCTTGTGGGTCCAGGTATTAGAACTATTCTTAAGTCCGTGTTATTTAGTACTTTTTTGAGTTCTCGGCCGTGTGGGTTAGTATATTCATCTAAAAATTCTCGGTTGTTGGCGTTGAGGTCTGCAGCTATGATTAGATTTTTATAGTTGTCGTTGAGGTATTTTATCAGATCGTGTGGGAATGTTGCGGTGGGAGGGACGTATATTGTGGCTATGTATATCTTGGTTCTTTTGATTTTAACTTCTATTAGAAGGAACTCTTGTTCTTGGAAGACGGGGGGCGTGGCCACCTGTGTTGGATATAGCTCATCCTTCACAAGTACCATTACCCCGCCTCCTGTTCCTGTTTGCCGGTCTTTTCGGAAAACTTGTAGGGGCTGGAAGGTGAAGTTCCGCCTTTTGGACAGTTTGGTTTCGTTTATTGTGATTATGTCTGCTCTGTGGTATGTCATTAGGTCTTGTAGCTGTTGTCTCTTATTTGTCACTCCATTGATATTTATGTGGAGGATTTTTATGTTGTGTTGGACTTGGGTGTTTGATATTGTTCCCGCCATTTCTGTTTCTCTGCTTCCTCGTGGTGTGATGTGTGTGCGTTTACTGTTGTTTTATGCTGTGTATAAAGATACCTAGTTGGTTGCCTATTTTTGCCGTGTTTATTGTTTTCTTCATTGTCTTTTGCGCTGTAATTTTTAGGTTCTGTAATAATCTGGCTCGTTGGTTTGGTGGTGTTGCGTCATATATAGGTGGGATTAGCGTGGTTAATACTTGTGAGATTATCGTTTCTGTGACTTGTTGCACGTATTTAATTACGTTTGTCTGTATGTCTTGTACTTGTGTTTGTAGTGTCTTTATTTGTTCTTCTGCGTGGGTTATCACATTTTTCAGGGTTGTAACTGTTTCTTTGGCGTTCATTTCTTTCTTGGTGGTTGGTATGTTGGGGAAATTGATTGCGGGCCATTCTTGGTTCTGTGTTGGCTGGGGGGGTGGTGGTGCAATATTGTGGGGGAAGATATGTGTCTCTGCTACTTGTGTAGATGATGTTGGTGCTGTGCGTGGGTATGATTGGCATTTTACCTGTCCGGTGAAATGTCCAAGTCTTTCACATGTTGCGCAATATGGTGCGGCATGTTTAATTGTGTGGCTGCATCTGTTGGTGGGGTTTTCTGCTTCACAGTGAAAGCACTTTGGGCTGTTTTTGCACTGCTCTATCTGGTGGCCGTACTGCTGACAGTTGCGGCATGGGATGTGGCGTTCCGTATGTCGGGACGGTTCGGCGCGGAAAATCTGTTTTTCAATAATTGCCCCTTCGGCGAGGATAGTTTGTATGGTGGCTATGCTGGAGCTGAACACTCTCACTAGTGGCGTGGGTTTTTCCCGGCTGATGATGCGCGAGACGCGGGTGATTTCTGGGTAGTCCTGCTGTATGCTTGTCAGTATTACCTCTTCAGTTATATTATAAGGGAGGCCTTTAAGTACGGCCGTCAGTGTTCTCTTGGGTTTGTCCTGTTTGTTGCCGGTGTCCTGGGGGATTTGCAGGTTTGTGGTGTAACGTGTAGTTTTGCCAAAATGTGTCGTGGGGATTCCTTGGGAAAATGTTACTGCAGACTGGTGGTTTTTGAAAATGAGCGCGTATGTATTCTTAGGGGTATAAAGTCTGTGTGCTCTATACAGGGATTCGAACGTTATCTGATGTTTTTCCATTAATGATTTCACGAGCCAAATATTTTGCTTGTCTGCGTCACATGACAGGATATATAATGCGTGGTGTCCGTGGGGGATTGCCGGTGTCGCGTTGGTCCTGGAAGATTTGCCTGGGTCGGTTGGTGTTTTAGTAAGCGAGGCGTTAGAGTCAATGCTGGTGTCATGGGATGAAGTTGAAGAATCGCTGCAGCTGCTAATGTTATGGCTGTGGGACCGGGTGGTGCGCGTAGTGGGTATC
The DNA here is from genome assembly GCA_030765045.1 of Tenodera sinensis. Lineage (NCBI taxonomy): Eukaryota > Metazoa > Arthropoda > Insecta > Mantodea > Mantidae > Tenodera > Tenodera sinensis. The sequence goes on along the minus strand of CM060961.1, from coordinate 154,047,824 downwards.
TGAGTGTGTCCGGACGTGGTAGCGGTTTCGGTGTCAGGGTCGGGAGGGGGTTTTGAGGGGAGTGTCGCTGGCCCTTGATATTTGGGCATGACGACGGTTGAGTTTATAGGTGGAAGGAGTAGCTGCTAAAAAGCGCGGTTTTTTGCTCTTGACTTTTAGAAAGCCGCCGTAAGTGTAGTTCCAAGGAAACTACAGAACTTTGCAGTCCTTTTGGCAAGGTTTAGGACCCAAAGAGCGTAAAACCTGGCTACGGGATGGGTGGTTAAGGAAATCAGGTTGGGTAGGCTGTGTGGATGGTAAGAGAGCAGGGGCGGTGAAGATCTCGACGTTCTTGAAGATCTTCGCAAGGGCTGTAAAAGAAGAAAGTAGGTAGCTGTCCCGTGCCGTGCTGCGAAGATCGCCGAGAGCGGTGAGTAGTTGACTTGTCGGCTGCTCTGTGGAGAGCGACACTTAACCTTATAATGCACACTGGTCCAGCGGCGAAGAAAGCCGAAGTGTTGGAGTCACGTGACTAAAATGGCTTGGCGTCACGTGACATGCATCACGTGACTAGAAAGTTGAGCGGGAAAGGTAAATACGCGCAAGTGATTGCAAGTGCAATATGGAAGTGATTGAAGTGAGCCAAAAAAACAATTTATGTGCGCTGAGTGTGGGAGGTGTTACAAGCAGAGACATTTGCGACGTCACGCTTCCACAGCTCCACAGCTCACCCTGGGAGAGTGAATGCCATTGCACCTCTCCAAAAACTTCAGTTTAAGTGCAGCCTTTGCAACTTTGGAGGAAGATCAGAAAGTAGTTTATACGAACACTTGGAACTGATACACGATAGTCGTGTAAAATTGGATGAACTGGAATTCTCATCATTTGGAGACTTCAAGAGTTGGAAAGAAGGAACTGAGGTGGCAGAGGTAGCAGAGACACTGAGCATTGCAGTATCTTTGCTGCAAGAGAACTCGCATGAATAAGTGCTAATGTGAGTTATTTTAAATTATACTATTTACTAAAATTAAAATTGCAGCTAACAGTACCTGAGAGTGACGGTTTAACTGAGAAAAATATATCTGTGTGTAATATTGGTATATTCTATTTGAGTGCACCCCGAGCCAGTCCTCCCAGAGGGGATAAAATCCCTATGCTGGTACCGGGGATCGAACTCGGGTCCTCTGCACCAGAGGCAAGCGCGCTACCAACTGCGCTACGGAGGCGGTTTCCGTGTCAGTTCTTTAAAAGAAATGGGGCAAAATTGTATCCACATATGTATGGGCATCAACTGTCGACTCAAAAAAATTCAGCCTAAAACTGTTTCCCCACTAATGGTGCACCATACACCTGGCGAGCTGACTGAGTTAACACATACGAATCATACACAAATGCACATCGTGCAGTAGAAAACAATTACTGAGCTATAATACACTTTGTAACTAAGTACAGGAGTAAATAATAAAGCACACTAGTAGTAATACAGCCACACGATATCGTGTCAACTCAATACTGATTGTGAGCAGAGAAAAACAAATGATACTCGTGACCTTGTGTATATCAGCTGCTGGTGACGCGTTTCTGTGTGCACAGTGGAAAAACACAGCTTACGGTTCACATGTATTTGGATCTCTCTGTAGAATCGGGTGCTGAGAACCATAGCAGTTAGAGAATCCATAAAAGGTCACTCATACTCTATAGTTAAACCAGTTTAGATCAATCAATGTTAATTGTTCTTCACATATGCCATACACAGAACAAAGCTGATAACGAGAGTAATAAGATTGTAAACTTGCTACCTAAATACTTTTTACAACCACTGAAATTGATTATAATCCATTTAAAATTGTCTATATTTTAAGTGAAAATAGATATAACCTAGCCCCTAGGCACACTCATTACTTAGGCTACATAAAATACTGCTATTCATTGCATTGTATTTTTATTTATTTCTAGGACATACACAGTGGGAAGCTGGAGTTGTGATTGTGGGAGTAAAACTAACAAGCTGTTGGCGTCCAGTACTGTATTCCATCGCATACTTGCCACACTTTCTCGTTCTGGTTATCGTTGCTCTTACCGATGGTGTTGAACGAGTCTATACTTATTATTTTGCGATGTGAACTTATAACAGTGTCGGATTTAGGAGTTATGTATGTTCAATATAAATTATTTTGTGATGTAAACTTATAAAATGTTGGTATTCAGGAGTTATGTATGTTACATTTTCATAATTTTCAGACATAAAATGTTAAAACTGTTAATATTCAGAGGAAGTTATGAGTTCAGAACCCAATTATTTTGTGATGTAACTCAAAAAAGTGTTGGTATTCTGAAGGAGTAGTGTGTGTTCAATGTCAATTATTTTGTGATGAAAATTTATAAAAGTGTGTATTCAGAAGTTTAGGACTTGTAAATTACCTATGTAAAACTAGGTAAATAAAGTGTTGTTTATTAAATGGGGAAAAAGTTGTTCATACTTTCTTCATAAAGTGAAAATATACAGCGCAACCATTTTGCAAAGAATAAATTATTTATGAGCGGCTGTGATAACTTTCAGTAGCTAGTGTACAATAATGGGAGTAATTCCGGGATTACAATGAACGAAACGTAATACAATTACTAGTTTAGCGACATTTCTTACTTCACCATCTTGGCAGTTTGCAAACTGATGGCATCAACATTCAAGAATATCTTACAATACGCTAAATACTCTACTTTCTCTGGTAAACTGAACAGATAGCAGTGATGGCATGTTATCTTTAATATTCCAGGTGTTGAGAAATCTTTATTTTATTATGCAGTGATTGCTTGCCTATAAATCAAGTTGGTGTGACTGACCATTATGTGATGTTAGTTACACAAACCTGTGTGTCTGTTTTAAGTATAAATTTTGGCAATCCATCATTTGTTACTTCCTACACCAGCAACAATTCTTCTGAAGTGAGAGGGATGAGGTAAACTGCACTTTAAGCAGCAGGATAAGTAAAAAAAAAAAAAAACAGTGCATGAACATATAACTGAATCACAAGGGTATATTTTTGTTTCATTAACAGAAGCTGTACACACATGTTTATCTTCTTCCTGTTACACAGTGGGTTTTCTCTGCATTTCATGTGCAATATACTCTACCTGATCACATACGAATAGTTTATACTGACTTAAATGACTCACCAGATTTTCAAATTAAGTCCAATCATTACTGAGATTGAAAGACACTGTTGTTATACACACACCTTTTTAAAACACTTTAACTTCTAAAGAAACTAACACTTTGAAACCTACAATGTGCTCAAGCACTGCCATAAAATCACTTTCATACACAAACAGTAAGTAGTTTTCACTTTCAATCATAACAAATGGAGAGAACACCGTTTTTAAAAGTTCCCAAATGACAAAATCTTCTTGTTTTGACACCATTCTCTGAAAGCTACCTCTTCCTGAAGTCTCTGCTATCACCTTTCTCCAGGATCCTTCTGAATTGATGGTAATGCTGTGCTGAAATATTTCGGTTGGTTCTCAAGGATAGTTGGTGTGCATCTTCTTTGAGCTAATAACGTTATAATTTGACTTGCAGCCACAACACAACAGCTCTGCGGCTCTGAAACAACAGAAATAGGTCATCTGGTGATAGCATTTGTAAGAAATACAGGTTATTTCAAATCTCAAAAAAATTATAGCTTACCTTATTTCATAAAAAATGCAGTAAACAAGCCACAGCTCCTTCAATAACAAACTGACAGCCATGATGGCATGATGGACTTATACTGAAACTGTTTCGTATAGGTCTTCCACAATACTTACTAAATATTATTTCTAGTTATCTTTCAAATCGAAAGTTTATGGTCTGCATAGGTGGCACCTCTTCTTCACTGAAATCCATTCAGGCTGGTGTCCCTCAGGGCTCCATCTTAGCTCCACTTCTATTTAACGTTTTTACTTCGGATCTTCCAATCTTCGAACATACTGAAGTGGCTTTATATGCTGACGACACAGTTCTTTATTACTCCAATCATGACCTTCATATTGCTATTGCTACCTTACAAGAATCCTTGAACTCACTTATACAGTGGTGTTCCACCTGGCGCCTTTCTTTAAACCCTAATAAAACAGAGGCAAAAATTTTCTCTCTTCGTATTATTCGTACACCCCCACCTTTGTATATTCATAACACATGTATTCCTTGGTTACCTTCTAATGTTCCAGTAAAGTATCTTGGAGTGTTATTTGACACTAGCCTTACCTGGCGTCCGCATATCAATCGTACTGTTAACCTTGCTTCAGCCCGGCTTTCTCAACTTTATCCACTACTCAATAGACGCAGTTCTCTTGGACTTGATTCCAGTTTATTACTCTATCGTTCCCTTATTCGCCCTATTCTCACTTATGCTGCTCCTATTTGGGGTGGTGCTTGTAAATCACACCTACATCGATTACATGTAATTCAAAACAAGGTGATACGACTCGCTACTAATGCTCCCTGGTTTGTGCGCAACCAACAGCTACATCAAGAACTAGGCCTTCTCCCCATATCACAGTTCATACGCCAAACAGCACGCCGCTTTTTCATACGCCTACAAGAGGTTCCTGGAGCTGTAAAATACCATCTCGGCGTCAGAACACGCCGGCCAACACGCCTTCGTAAACGCTTGCCTCAAGATATCCTGCTCAGTTCGACCTCAAGCTCAGAAGACTCCGACCTTTAGTTTTTTCACAAAATGTTTAAAATGTTCTCCTACACATTTGCCTTGTATATGCGATCTATTATATTACTTCCTCCTTTATGAGACAAATTATGTTCGAGGAGCTACATTGATGTAGCCAACCTTAACAACTTTATAATGTTCTGTATTTTATGTTATTCTCACAGATCTGTAAAAGCATTATTGCTGATCGATCTCAATAAAAATTAAAAAAAAAAAAAAAAAAAAAAAAAAAAAAAAAAAAAAAAAAAAAAAACTGACAGCCATATTTGCAGCAAGTGTCACGTGACGCCCAGCTGTGCGCCCAGCCATGTTAGTCACGTGACTCCAACACTTCGGCTTTCTTCGCCGCTGGACCGGTGTGCAATATACGGTTAAGTGAGAGCGACTGGCCGAGAGGTCCTGCCGGCTGCTGCTGTCCGAAGAGAAGCGGAGATGCTCGACCTGCTGTTGCTGCTACCTCGACGTCCTCTCTCTCTCTCTCTCTCTCTCTCTATTCCTTCTCTGTGATTTTTCGTTAATATATAGAAGGCTGTGTCTTGTTTCACAGCACTGCCTCTATAGTTTTAAAGCAAGAGTATATGTTTTTAAGTTAGATCTTCTGTGGTTTCTTTGTAGTATCAAGTTTGCACTGATCTTATACGTACGTATCAGAGTAGGACGTTCAGGAAAATGGGGTGAGCTAAAATAGATTTTGGAACTGTATTCATGCATTGTAAACATTCGATGCGGACATTTGTCATAGCGACCTGGTTACCAGTTATATTGTTACCATACAACGATTGTAACCGTGCAAGCTTAGTCTTTCGTAGCTGACTCACTGTAATAGGTTAAACCATGTTATTGTTATGAATTTTAATTATAAGCTAGTGCCAACGAAGGAAATATTACCAGAATGGGTTATGAAAATCCTGCATTTGTGGAGAAAAATCGCTCGTGAAATAAAGGAAATGCGTCATAATAAATGTATTGAATATTCTTGTTACAATGTTACAAATGTCGCATTCTAAATAGTTGTCTGTTTAGGTTTAGGTTAGACATTTAAGTAAATACTTTTTCTTTTTGTACCCACAAAGTTAACCTCGCCTATGACCTCCCCTCCAACTAATGCCTTTTCCCCAGTACTGCTTCCTGTGATACCGTGTGAATATCCTCAACTCGATTCACGCACCACTGGCAGGGCCACAATTAACATGAAGCAAATACATGTTATTTATGTTTATCTTAAAGGAACAAATTCACAACAGTGCTCATCAATAAAATGATAAATATGTCATTATTTGATGTCTCACATTTAATATCTATAGATTTATTAGTTATTTACTTTAAATGGATTGGATGACTAGGATCATTTGCATGTGGGACAAATGCACAACAACACATCAATAAAATGATAAATCTGTAATTTGACTATTGTCAAAATAGAACCATAGATTTATTCGGTATTTATTTTAAAGATTTGGGACTAGAGAAAGGATCATGAAACAGACATGTTAATTATTTTAATGTTCCATTTATATGTCACTTTTAACTCCTAAGGTCATATCGGCAGCTTTTTACCTTTGGAATAATTGCCCAGCACTTGCTTATGGTGTGGTAATCTTTGTATTAAATGCATACACACATTCACACGGGCAAACTTCTGCAGACCAACTCCATCGAAAAAAATAATTTTTTATCCCAAAATATTCATTAGGCATGTATAAGTACGTACCCAAAATCCAGCTTTCAAAAATGCCTAAAATGCCCCAAAAAATTCCAGAAGTTCTGCAAAAAACCAAAAATTTTAGAGATAACGCTCACAAAAAAAGACATTGAAACGCAGGTTCTGCACACTTGCCTACTCTCTCTTCTACACTCTCCTTGTCCCTCACCTTTCTTGATTTGATCCTTGAATCTAAAAACTAAGCTACACCTAACATAACCAAAGCTAAGCTAACATGGTGCTCCCAAACATTACCAGTCGTAACGTAAACAATCTTCTACTATAGTTGACCAAGGTAGACAATAAATATCTTTCTCTGATGCAATATTGGGGAACTTTTGGACTATGGGGAACACTCTAGAGTAACTTTTATACCATTTCAATGTCATTTTATTAACTTTTGACAGGGTAGGTCTGCGGAAGTGTGGATCATTCATACATCCAGACTCTAGAGAGGCTGAGAAATAATTGTGGTTAAAGAAACATTCCCACCCTCCAGCTGGGAATCAAACCACGATCCTGATGTGCTTATTTTATTTTAAGGGAATGGGTCAAGGAAAAGATAGTTCAGATATGAAATGAGTATATTATGTTTTGTACATCAAAGAATGCTCCAAGAATGAAACATTCACGCTAGATACATCAGTGACACAAGGAGGAAATATGGGTAGAAGTCACGTGGTCTATTAGAAAGTAGGTACAGTAGGAGGGGAACTGAGTTGCTCAATGGGAGGTGACAAGTGAGGTTAACTCATGCAGACCCAGAAAAATCAGTATTACCTATAACTTTATAATAAAATTAAACAATATTACTACACACGCAGATAAAAATGCTAAAATTGTTCTGTTTACAGCAATAACTGTTCAAAAACATTTTTTTTATAACACACACTATTTGGCTTCCCTTTCATTGCACAGTTAACTTTTTAAACTTGAATGGTATATGAATTAATTTACCTCCTTTTTGCTCTAAATGATTTATGGGCAAAGTTTGGAACTGAACTTGTACCTCCTTTAAATCAACATTCTGATATCCTTTACTAAAGGGTGTCAATTCCACTGTCCATTTGTGTTCTGCTGTTACTGCATCACAGATGCCAAAACAAACATTACTATCCATATGTCATTACAATTGCAAAGCATAGCCCAGGGTTTGAGTGCCCCAAGCTCTAAAGTGTAACTGAGATATTGAGGGCTCTAAGCAGCAATGCGTAGGATGCTTTTTATAAGAAGAGGAGTGATGAACACCATACTAGTGGATTTTACTGGTCCTTTAGTTTGACATTCCCAGTGATCCCCTCTAGTAAAGAATATCAGTGTTCTGCTGTATTTACTTTATAAGATAGGTATACAACCTTTACTGAGCATTTTTATGGTACTTCATCCTGCCCTACCATTTATAATTGTAACATTGTAGAGACCCAGCTATCCCTACAAGGGCTGAAAAAGGCCCAAATATTTACATAAAAATGTGTAGCATGAGCAGAATGTCCTAACTACCTTAACCTTCCCCTCTTTATTGTTTCAAGTTCTGGGAATGCCACGTAGCTTTAACCATGGCCTTTGACAGCAAAAAAAAAAAAAAAAAAAAGCAAGCAAGAAAGAAAGAAAAATTGACTTAAATGGTTGAGCAGTTATTTAGATCATTATAATAGGTGAAATTTTAAACCTTTTGCATGCTCTCTTTGGTCCTGTACCTATTTAATAACATAAAAGCTACATAGTTTTTACATAAGGCAGGAAACCGTAACATATAATAAAATAGAGATGAAGTTGGTGAGTAAGTACAATGAGTATACTGCCGAGTTAACCTCTTTGGAACAGGCACACACTACACACACTAATTCTATAATATCTGGTTAAAATTCATCAACTTTTTAAATCTGCTAAGCAGTTGTCACATCCTATTTAGTGTAAAAACATCTTGTTGAGAGGAAGAAACTTATTGTTAACTGTAAGCAAGAGCCAAGACTGTCTTTTAAGCATTGGTTCTTGCAAAGGCAAGGCATCACAGTGATTGGAATGTCCCCTTGCTTACCAAATTTAAATGCTATTGACAGTGTGTGGGCAGAAGCCAGGAAAGTTTTAGAGCAGACAGGGGCAAAATCAGCAAAAGGGCCACTCCACTGAAATGCAATCTTGCCTCACTCCATCGGCCATCCTTCCCCTTCACTGCTGTTTAGCTCTAATGCACCTCTTCAGTGGCAAGTATGGCTATATTGGGATGTCTATTTCTTGAGAAGTGGCAGAGAGAATTTATATTTTACAAAAATTGCAGGAAAATTTGCTGTTTAATATGTGGATTTCAATTTGCAAATCTAAAGCATGACATTATCAAATGCCACTATGATCTAAACCATAAAGCAAACATTGGTGATCTTACAGGTGTTTATTTTCTTCTTTTTCTTCTTCTTCTTCTTCTGCTTCTCCTTCCCCTTCCCATTCCCCTTCTTCTTCTTCTTCTTCTTCTTCTTCTTCTTCTTCTTCTTCTTCTTCTTCTTCTTCTTCTTCTTCTTCTTCTTCTTCTTCTTCTTCTTCTTCTTCTTCTTCTTCTTCTTCTTCTTCTTCTTCTTCTTCCTCTTCCTCTTCCTCTTCCTCCTCTTTCTCCTCTTTCCCCTCCTCTTCTTCTTTTTGCCTTTTCTACCAGTATCATGGTGTCAGCGGTTTACCTCAGATCTGAGGCTCACATTTTCCTTTTGAATCTGACTTTACTTATGGCTGGGGTCAGTCTGGGTGGCTCAGTTGGTTAGACACTGGCCTACTGATCCCAAGGTGGCGGGTTCAAATCCGGTCCAGACCAATGGTCTTTAGGTGTGCTTAAAAATGACAGCTCCATGCCAATAGATTTACTGACATGTAAAAGAACTCTTGTAGGACAAAATTCCGGCACATCGGCGATGCTGGTGTGATCTGGAAATTGGCAGCATCATTAAACAACAAAATAAAACAGAAATAAAAAAAAAATTAAGGTGGGGGATTAGCCCACTGCTTAAGGTCCTTGTTTTTATCCCTAAGGTACTTGGATAGCTCCTCAGTTCTTGAGGTAGGGATTGGCCATTTTCTCCCAACACTGAAAGGGTTTGGCTTTGCCGCCACTACCTGGGAAGCAGTTTGCAATGGTTTTCCTACCCACAAGCATTTATTTACAATTTCAAAAGGTACTTTCTAAATACTCTTATGTGTAAAGGGACAATATGGTTCCACTTTTTAGGGGTTTCTTATCAGTTTATTTAGTAGTAGTAGTAGTAGTCCTGTTGCTCCTCTGGGAAACATAGGACCTTGTTGAAGGCACGCCAATGAATTCTATTGTTAGCCAGATCCTTAATTTCACACCAGCTTTTCCCCATGCTTTCAGCTTTTTCCTGTATTTTATTTCTTTTGCAATTTAATGTTGAGCTGATATTTTCCACAGATCCTTATCTGATATGGTTTTTAGCCATCATATTCCTAAAATGAATCTTAAGCTTCTACTGTGCGTTCTCGGACAGACCGTACTACTCCGTAGCAGCACCACATCAGGTGAGGACCTGCACACACTCTGGCAGAGTTACAAGTAAAGGACTGGCAAGTCAGGACGTGGAACACTAACTACTGTACTAACTTGTATTAGACCTACCTGAATCACAACAGATGTTGAAATTGATAATCAACTTGAACACATTCCCTATATGTCCGGAAACAATTCTGGTTTGCTCACAAAAGTTCATGTTGACTGATTGCCTGTATTTCTCTCGTGATATTGTTCCTCAATTTTTGTAAGTGTGCGGATTTGATGCTTACACTTTATTGAGTAACATTCCCCATAAATGAAAATCACTAAGGCGTTTAGCACAAGCAATTAACGTTTCCAAGACATCAGCTTTTGTGGCAGCCAAACATCTGAAACTCAAAAGTTCATGTGTTACAACCACAAGATCATTAATTATTGCAATTGGTTTTAGCAGTCCATTCATAATGACCATGTGGACCCACCTTTAACGTTCTTCATTGATGAAGCGTGGTTTTATATTCAAGGTCACATTTCTACTCAGAACAATTGATACTGGGCTACTGAAAATGACTATATTATTCATGAAGTTCCTCACCACACTCAGAATGATCAGTCACATATTTAGGACACAAAGTTGATTCACATGTTTATGTAAAGCCTATTTTAAATTTTTTTTTCTGCAACTAACAGAAATGAAAGATAGTGTGACTGGTTTCAACAGAATTCAACTATAGCACACACTGCTGGTAATTCTATGCATGAATTGTGGTGTGGGTATTGTGACAGAATAATTAGTTAAGGATTGTGGCCATCTCATTCCCCTGACCTATCTGCATGTGATTTTTATTTGTGGGGAATGTTAAAGAGTAAAGTGTTTGCATCAAATATGTTCACATTACAAGGATTGAAGGACAATATCATGAGAGAAATGCGTTCAATCAGTCAACATGAACTTTTGTGAGTAAACCAGAATTGTTTTCGCACATATAGGGAATGTGTTCACGTTGAAGGTCATCACTTTCAACATCTATTGTGATTCAGGTAAGTGTAATGCAAGTTAGTACAGTAGTTAGTGTTCTGCACCCTGACTTGCCGGTCCTTTACGTGTAACTCTGCCGGAGAGTGTGCAGGTCCTCGCCTGGCGTGGTGCTGCTGGTCCACAAAACAACACAAAACCAAAAAGATTTTGAGGGATCAAATACTGAGTGCTTGGGAGGAAGTATCCTCTCATGCAAATTTTACTAGGCATTTGATATCATCCATGCCCTGTAGAATGAGGGCACTAATAGAAGCAGAGGATTTTCATGTGCAATACTAAGTTAATTTCCATTTTTATTTGCTTTTTCAGTGAGGAATATAATTAATATATGCAAGGAAACTGTTGTTGATTTAGTTACACTGACATTACGTATGGTTTACTTATATAACATGTTTTGAAAAATGGTTGTTCCCATCATCAGACGTGTGTTGGCCCTAGTTTCTGGAGTTTCTGTTGTGATCTATTGTAGTGGCATCTTGTGGTGGTGAAATGTGTTTGCAGATGGCACTTGATGGTGGCAAATCAAAGTTTAATAGCTGTGAGGTGTTCGTTTTAAAATGATCTCCCATTTGTCCAACTTTGCTGCATAACTAGTTGGTTTGTTTAGTATAAGTACCTGGGCGACCAGGCTTTGCTCAACATTTTTTTTTCCGTGTTTAAAATTATGTTTTTTATGGAGAAGATATTTAGATGTAATTCAACCATAGAATATTGTGTTAATTATTTGTTGAAGGGCGAGTAGAGAAGGAGATATGTATGTGTTACATAAAACAAAAGCAAATAGAGAGAACCATTTGAAAGTAATATATTGTATTGTGAAATGGATAGCACAGAAACCTTCTCTATGAAAAACTACATATACATGCTGAATTTCTAGGTGATCAGTCAAGTGCTTTCCAAGATCAATGGTAACATAGCGATATAGAAACATCCACCAGTAGAGGATGTGAATTGTTTGTAGAAGAATGAGTTGAGAAAGAGATGTGTATGTGTTATCTAAAAGTGGGTAGAGAAAAGAGTGTGAATGTAATATGTAACATTTCTATTTCAAACGTACAGAAAATTTTATGACTTATAGAAGAGGGAATAAAAAAAATTAATCACATTTTTTCAGGAAAATTCTTATAGAAGAGTGAGTAGAGAAAGAGATGTGAATGTTACCTAGAAGTGAGTAGAGAAAACAGCGTGAATGTAATACATAGCATTTCTATTTTAAATGTACAGAAAATTGTATGAATTATTTGTATATGAGGGAATACTTAATTTCTTTTTTTTTTTTTATAAAATCACTAACATTTAAAGCAAAGTGTTATCTGAATACAAAATTTGATCCAAACCGTTATAGCTGTTTCCGAGATACACAGTACACACACACACACACGCACGGAAAAGATACATAGTAAATAAAGAAGAAAACTATAATCTGTTCAATAATATCCTAAGCTCTATGCTAAATAAGGAATTTAAATGCGGGACAAGTGAAACCAACTTGGAGGAAAATGATAATCTAATCTGTGAAATTATAAAGGAATATCATAATGCTGAAGAGGTAATAGAAAGATTTAACTCCTGCATTACAACAGCATGTGACAGGGCTTTTCGTAAGGCTTTTTCGAAGAAAATATTGACCAATAGGAAATCAGTCCCATGGTGGAACGACCAGCTAACAATTTTAAGAAAAAGGGTAAACGCTCTAGTTGAAGATATCAGAGGACAGTAAATAACCAACAGCTCAGAGAAGAAAGGAAAGCTCTATACATTGCAGGGAAAGGCGAATACCAATTGCAAATACAAAAACAAAAGTTAGACTCGTGGAAAAAATACTGCACCATCCAAGATGGAAGCAACCCATAACATGCAGCATACAAACTCACTGCTGAAAAAATAAAGACTCAACCAACCTTAACAACTATTCAAAATGCAGATGGTACCTACACAGCCGATATCCAAGAAACACTTCAGTGTATGATAGACCACTTCACTTCCGAAGACGACCCAGAAAGTGATTCAGTGCAACAACGGGAGATGCATAGGCTGCAAGAAGAACCCGTAAATACACCGAACGACAGAGAATTCACAACTGCAGAAGTGCTTCATGTTATTCAAACGTTTAACCCCAAAAAAGCACCAGGAGAAGATGGCATAACCCAAAATATTATACTGAGAGCCTTCAACAGTTTCCCTTCATCATTTACGGCCATTTATAATAAATGTCTAAGTGAAGGATACTCTCCAAAAATATGGAAACTATCGCAAATAATACCCATTGTTAAACCAGGGAAGGAGGAAAGTCACGATGCTACAAAGTTCAGACCAATAAGTCTATTAAATATCGGAGGGTAAATACTAGAAAAGTTGATGATAAATAGAATAAATCATATATACACCAACAATTTGCTCAACATGAACCAATATGGATTTATCCCTCAAAAAAGCACCGTAGACGCATCACTGGCAGTCAAAAAGTTCATAACAACCAATTTAGATCAGAAAAATAGTGTGTTAATTACTAGCCTAGATGTGAAGGGGGCATTCGACACTGCTTGGTGGCCTGGCATACTCCACAATTTAAGGAATCTGCAATGCCCAAAAAACCTATATTATTTAACTAAAAATTATTTCGGAGGCAGATTAGCCAAACTTTCAATCAAACACAGCACAGTAGAAAAAGAGGTGACGAAAGGCTGCCCCCAAGGATCCTGCTGCGGTCCAGGGTTCTGGAACATCTTATATTACCCGCTACTCGGTTTACATTATACGAAACGAAGTAAATTAGTAGCCTTTGCCGACGACCTATTACTAATGGCATCAGGAGAAAATAAGGAAGTAGCAGAAATTCTTATAACAAGGAAAAGAAGAAAGGAGTCAAATAAGAGTATATATAAACAACACTCGTAGAGCAAGTACAACAGTTGAAGTACCTAGGTATATTGTTTGACAACAAGATGACATTTGATATGCATATAAAGCAAGTCTCAGAGAATTGCATAAAACTGGTAAATGCATTAGCGAAGTCTGTTAAGTTGAACTGGGGCTTAGGACAACAAGCTTTACGAACAATCTATAAAGGCGCTATACTTCCGATGCTGTTATACGGAGTGCAAGTGTGGAAAGAAGCTGTTCTAAAAAGAAAGAATATGCTCAAATACCAGCAAGTACAAAGATTGATGAACATAAAAATCGCAAAAGCTTACCGAACAGTTTCATATGAAGCGTCCTGCGTTTTAGCAGCAGTCAAGCCAATAAATATAAGATTTCAAGAAATTCTAGACATATACGAAAACGCATATGTGACGAGCACAAATGGAATTCCGACATTAGTTGAAGAAGCACCGAAACTGACCGAGTGGCCTCATCCTGCAGATAGAATGAGTGTTAAAGAAGCACAACAAAGCTTACTGTACAACACAGAAATTTACACTGACGGGAGCAAGATAAACGAAAAAATCGGAGCAGCCGCAGTCATATTTCTAAATGGAAAACTGGTTAAAAAAATTAAAATATCAACTTAGCGCCCATTGCTCAAATAATCAAGCTGAACAGATAGCTATTCTACAGGCTCTTATAGAGCTAGAAGGTAACAATGAACTCAATGTAGGAGAGAAATTAGGTGTAGTTAACACCGGCAGTCAGATTACAGTAGATCTTCTCAAGACTAGCCAAATCCGGAACAGATTAATAGAAGAAGTAAAGGCTAAAATTAAGCAACTACAAGAAAATGGATGGACATTACACATAAAATGGGTAAAGGCCCACGTGGGGCTACGTGGTAACGAACTAGCAGATAAATTAGCAAAGAAAGCCGCGCAAGAAGATAACAGAGAGATTATCTACAATAAGATCCCTAGAAGCCACATCATAAAGGAAGCAGCAGAGAGAGCACTACATACTTGGCAACAACAATGGGACTCAACCACAAAAGGAAGAACCTCCAAAATGTTTTTTTCCCTCGGTGCAAGAACGCCTAAAACAGAAGATACCACTAAATGGACAAATTACAGCAATATTAATAGGCCATGGAAAAACAAGAGAATACTATTATCGGTTCAAAATAGTGGAAAGTGCCTTGTGTAAGTGTCAAAATCAGAACCAAAATGTAAACCACTTGATATACGAGTGTTCTCTGTTAGATACTGAAAGACAAGAACTAAAACAAAGTATTATAAACAAAGGTGGACAGTGGCCGGTAACAAACAATGAACTTGCAAACAAATACAAATAAGGAATTTATATATTTCATAAACAATATAGATTTTGACAAACTATAACGAATATTGCAAATAACATAATCAGCCAAATAGTTTAGGTTATAAACAGTTGCTTCAACTTTGTTAAATAACATATTGTAACATCTAGAATTATGCAAATGTAACTAAGAGCATGTAATATTACTAAGTAATGGGGCATGCTGTGTATTAATAATAAATTAAAAAAAGAAAAACATACATACACACACACACCCGCACCCATGCATGCACACATGCAGGCAGGCAGATGGACAGACAGACACACACCTATATACATAACTTAAAAAGCAAAACCTTATTTGAATTCAAAATTTGATGAAGCTGTTTCCAAGATAGGTGAAATACAGACAGACAGACTGGCAGGCACGCATGCATGCACACACACGCGCGCGCCGACCTTTTTCTAAAAATGCTTTTTTTTTTTAAATTTTTTTATTTTTATTTTATTCAGGGGATCTTAAAACATATATTTCCAGTGAAATCTTGACATCGAATTTTTGGGTGGAATACAATACTTTCTCTACCGGCTTCATTGTTGCATACCTGCTTTTGACCATTCGGCTATCAGCCCTTATTCAGTAACTGGACTCATTAAGAAAGGTAAAAATAGAACAAGGGGAAAGGCCCTTGTACTGACACACTGTTGTGAACTGGCCATGGAAATTATTTGGACTTCGACAAATAGGGGCTTCGAGAGTGTACTATTTCTTTTTTTTAGGTACATTTACATAGAGTTTTTCTCTATTTATAGTATTAGTGTAGATAATAGAGCCTGTTTCCACTAAAAATTATGCTTAGTTGGTTAAGGAAGCGTGGTTGAACATATGAAATGTAAGACACTAATTTTCATTCACTCTGAAAATCAGAGCCTCTTTTTCATCACACACTCTCAATCACATAATTTTAACTTCTTCAGATTCTTCTTCTTCATCTGATTACCCTCCCCTTATGTAGGACTTACACTCCCTAGGACTTAAAAGCCAGTGCCTAAGCTCAGAAGCATGTTGGGGAGCAGAGGAACCTATGAATTGTACAAAGTGAAGATCTGGAAGTGGGTGGTCAGCCCAGCAGTGGATATGATAGTGACGAAGAGGAATGCAGGTGAAATGGATGAATGGAAAGGTGATGATGGAGCAATTGGTGGCCTGGGTGGTGGGGGAAACTTTGAGAACCTAGAGAAAACCTGGCCAGATGCTGCTTCGTCCACCACAAATACCACATGCAGGTCCTTGGGATCAAACCAAGATAGTAGGCAAACGTTCTAACCACTTGACCAAGATGCCGCCTTCTTCAACTTACCTCCTGGATATTGGAAAAGCTTTTAATACAGTAAATTGAGATGTAAACTGTTCATTGAAACACTTATTTGACTACTACAGAAAATATATGATGGAATTAAGTTTTGTGTAAGATGGAAATAAATAAATAAATCAATAGACCACATGCGACAAAATTTAGGTCTGAGACAACATAGTAAACTGAGTCCAATTTTGTTGAGCTTATTTGTGGATAATATTGTCAATAGGATAAAAAAAGAGTAACAGCCTTAGTTGGAAAGAAAGAAATTCCAGATTTTCTTTTTACAGATATTATTATGCTAGGTTTAACTATGGTAGGGCATAAATATTGAAGAGACTTAGCAATAAATGTAACCGCTTTTTAGAGAGCACCATATTTTTCTATCTGACCTTACCTTGGTCAACTCTTGTTCTCTTCCGACCCCGATGCTATTAGGGTTCCCGAAGGCTAGGGAGTCTTTATTTTTCCAACCTCTCCATTTCTCTAATTTCTCTATAAAACCTTAACCCCTAACATGCTGACCTGTCATGGCATGTATACGTCCTCTGATTGGTAATCAGAGGATATGGTCAGTGAATTTATTTTGATAATTCTCCCGGTCAGGTCGGTGAGACCCGTAAACCAACGACAGGTGTGGTCCTCCAGACATTCTGGGGGTTGTGAGAGAGCGATGTGACCACCAAAACATAAAAATATGGTGCTCTCTAAAAAGCGGTTACATTTATT
Source organism: Tenodera sinensis (assembly GCA_030765045.1). Classification (NCBI taxonomy): domain Eukaryota; kingdom Metazoa; phylum Arthropoda; class Insecta; order Mantodea; family Mantidae; genus Tenodera; species Tenodera sinensis. The sequence continues at coordinate 154,030,636 of CM060961.1, read as the reverse complement.
GCTAAGTCTCTTCAATATTTATGCAATATGACTCGAGGGGTAAAATGTTCCGGAGCTAAAATAGTCCCCCATTCGGATCTCCGGGTGGGGACTACTTCTCGAGAACCAAAACATTATATTAATAGAAGATCTAACATCAGACTTCTACAATGGAATGTGGGTGGTCTCACACAAACAAAAAGAGTAGAACTGAATAAAATTGTATTTGACTATAATATCGATCTATTTTTCATACTGGAAGCAAATCTAACAAATGACCAACTTAAATACTTCAATTTTACTGGTTTTCCACTACACCTACTACCCAAAAATAGACAGATAAGTAGTGGAATATTAGTTGGAGTCAAAAAGGATATTAAATCCTCCTTTGAAATTGTTAAAGAAATGGATAACACAGATAAAAGTGAATTAATAAAGCTAAACTTTTGGGATAGCAAAACACATCTACATTTATACAGTATTTACAATCCTCCCAGGAATGAACCAGATCTCTCTCTTATTGACCAATTAAATAAAACAATCGTAATTGGGGATTTCAATGCTCATTCCAAAAGATGGGGTTATGAAAAAGTGGATTCTACAGGGAAGATAGTGGAAGAATTTTTGAATACCATAACTTTTGAACTGATTTATAGTAAAGATGATCCCACAACCTTCATACATTACTCTGGAGCAGGCAGTAACCCAGACCTCTTGTTAGCTACAACAGATATTGTTTCAAAAATTAAAAAACAGGTTATAGAAGATCCAAGTTCTGGTCACAGAGCAGTAATTGCTGATATAAAACTAGATAATACAAATAACAGTCAATGTCACACGAATCTGTATTGGAACTTCAAAAAAGCAGATTGGATCTAATATAAAACTGAACTGGAACATAAATTTAAAGAACAAACAAACTCACAGCTACATGACCAACCAGATCATTTGAACAAAAATTTCTGTAGTCATCCTAGAAACCGCAAAAAAACATATTCCTCGGGGAAGAATAAAAAATTTCAAACCCTTTTGGAACCCCCAGTTAGAAGAACTGAAAAAGCAAAGGGATATAGCTAGAAATACAGCTGAACAAACAAAAAACATATTGGATACACAAATATGGCAGAAGAAATGTGCCTCACTAAAAAAAGAAATTAATACTGCTAAAAAGAATTACTTTAATAATTTCTTAGAAAAAATGGTTTATAGGACAGATGGTAACAAAGCTCATAAGTTCATAAAAAATGTCAAGGGTAGGAAAGAAAACAACAGCACACCTATCATACACAACAATAAAATATTAACTAATGATGCAGCCATAGCCGAAACATTCAATAAATATTATGCTAATTCACATAAAGTAACAAGAAATAATAAAAAGGAACGTAAAGAATTTAAGAAAGATTTGAAACAGGAAAGAGAATGTAATCCTAACACTCAGTGCAATATCTTTTTTCAAAATTTTAATATGAAAGAACTGAACATTGCAATTAATAATCTAAAAAATAAAAAGTCTCCTGGACCTGATCACATACATCCAGAGTTCATAAAAAACCTTGGAAAAACAGCAAAACAACAACTACTAAAACTCTACAATCTATCCTGGAAAACCACTGTACCTGCTGAATGGCAAAAGGCAATAATTGTCCCACTCTTGAAGAAAGACAAAACAGCGTCAGAAATAAAAAATTATAGACCAATAGCTCTTACTAGCATAATAGCAAAAGTGATGGAAAGAATGGTGTCAAACAGGTTAAATTGGTTTCTAGAATCAAAAAATTTAATTTCCCCATGTCAAGCTGGATTCAGAGAGTTCCAGTCTTCAAATGAACAAGTCTTACTTCTCAGTCAAGAAATCAAAGACTCCTTCAATAGAAAAGAAGATAATTTATCAGTTTTTATTGACTTCCAAAGTGCATATGATTCTATATGCAGAACAAAACTACTAAAGAAAGTAAAAAAAAATAGGGATACAAGGTCCAATGTTTTCATGGCTATGTCATTTCCTAACACAACGCTTTATTGCAACCAGATATGGAACAAACATATCTAAATACAAACAAGTACACCGTGGCTTACCACAAGGCGCAGTGCTAAGCACAACACTTTTTAATATATTTATTAACGATCTGCCACAACAAATACAAGAATCAGGTGTGAAGTGTGCACTATTTGCTGATGACTTAGTAATGTGGACTTCAAAACCAAAAAGCAAAAGTACAGAACTAGAAAAAACCATGCAACAATCCTTAACCAAATTACAAAGGTGGACCAAAGAAAATTTAATGACTGTTAATACAACAAAATCAAACTACCAAATCTTTTTACTAAGAAAAAAGCCACTAAAAATAAAACTAAATTTTGAGGGTCAACAATTACCAGAAACAAAGAAAGCAAAGTATTTAGGAGTTACATTTGATACCAAACTTACATGGACCAAACAAATAGAAAATGTAATACAAAGAGCAGAGACGCGCCTTTCACTGTTAAAATGTCTAACAGGAATGAAGTGGGGATGTTCCAGAGCAACTCTTAACACAACATACAATGTATATATAAAGCCATTATTTACTTACTGCAGCGAAGTTCTTGTAACAGCAAACACAAAAAAGATTCAAATCTTTCAAAACCAAAGTCTGAGATTAATTACAGGTGCTATCAAAACCACACCAATAGCAGCTATGGAAATACTAACCAACCAATGCCCCATTGAATATGAAATAGAAAAAGCGGCTCTTATTCAACACGAAAAGTTGATCAGACTCCCATTCATTACATGGCACAAGAGAAATTTTACACATACACTAAAGACTCAGGAGAGCTTTCTTTCCAAAATTCAAGACATCAAGAAGAATGTATACCTTCCTAATTCAAAGGAAAACTTCATATCTAAAATCAATCCGACACAAACATTAGACATCACATATTATTTACACCTGACAGAAGAAGTTAAGAAAAGTGATACTCCAACTAGTGTTCTAAAATTATTGGCATTAGAGACAATCCATACTAGATTTCCAGAACACGAATGGCTCCATATTTATACTGATGGATCATTTATATCAAACCAAGATGGAGCAGGTGCTGGAGTCACATGTCACCTCTTTACCTATTACAAATCTTTAAGTTATGGAACTACAAACTTTGATGGAGAAATTGAAGCAATTCGAATGGCCCTACAAAATATTTTTGTACAGAATTTCACATTTTCAGCAAGCAGTTATTCTCTCAGATTCCAGGGCAGCAATTATAGCAATTACTTCCAAGTTGTCACCAAAAAACCAAATAATTATAGAATGTTGGAAAATCCTTACCCATCTAACAGTACTTCAAAAACACCTAGTCTTCCAATGGATACCAGCTCACTATGGACTGAGTGGTATGAGAAAGCTGATTTTCTTGCAAAAAAGGGTACCGGCAATGCGCAGAAATCAATTACCATTTTATGCAGCTAAAAGATTAGTCAACTCTGAATTCAAAAAAAATATTGAAAAATATTACTATGAAAAATCAAAAAATAAAAGATGGGAACTACCAAACATTCAAACAGTAATTCCTGAGTATCCTCGTAAAACAGCAGTTGCAACCTTCAGGTTGATTTCAGGACATGATTGGCAAAACATGTAAACAGAATTGGGATATATTCTTCACCACTCTTTCCTCTATGTGATCTGAAAGAGGAAATGGATCGAGACCACCTTCAAATATGCCCGGCCACTTCTAGTGCCCCATCCATCAGTGAAAAATATTGGAGAGCAAGAGGATTAATGACTTCATTGTCAGAAATCCAGCATTAGCTAACAACAACAACTATGGTAGGGCTTCAACATGCTGATAAATTAAATAACAGGATTCTGGGCTTAAAAAAATTGCAAGAAGCGGAAAATAATAGTTTTCAAATTAGGGGTAAAATTAAGAAGAGATAAAAGATGGATATAAATGGAGAGCAGATAGAGGTGATTAAAGAATTTGGTTATCTGTGTGTAACACTTTCAAATAATGGAATCTGGGAGGTGCAGGCTAAAGCTCTCCTAGTGAAAGAAAACTTAGCCATAAAAGCAGTTAGAACATGTTCATACAAAATACCTATGTTGTCAATGAGATGGTTAGAACGACTATATGAAGCAGTAGTGGAAGCATCTGATGATGTATGACATAGAAATCCGGGGAATGGCAAAAGCGTGGCAAAAAATTTAAGTTGTGCACAGAATATTGTTCAGAGAGGTTTAGGGCTTGCTAAAAAGTTCTGTAGGTGTAAGTTTGGCTGAACAAGGAAGAACAAGGGTGTATTAGTTGAGAATTTGGAAATGCTGGTTTAGATGGATGAATTTGGATACTGGTAAAATACTAAAAGAATGTGTAAAATACCAACAAGATGTAATGGGGAGAAAGAGTTACTTTGGGGAGATGAAGAAATTGATGGGAAAAGTTGAGCAACAAAATGAAAATAATTGCAATGCATTCTGGAGGAAGGTAAGGTAGCTATTTGATCACATAAAGAAACAGGAGATATGGATTAGTTTTGAGCATAAATGCTACTTGGAATTATATAGAAAAGTTAAAAGGTATTGGGGAATGGAGAAGTACAGTAGAATCCCATTAATTCAAAACCTGCTAATCCGAAAATCTGACTAATCCAAACAGGGCTAGGAAAAAATATCTACCAAATTTGTTTTGAATTTTAAAACAGGAAAAATGTAGATTAAGATTAAACTAGTTTTTCCAAGTACAAACGTAAATTTATTAGCACAGAAAGACATGAAATAAATGGTACAATGGTAAACAGTGAATCTGTCAGCTATCTTATACACAAAACTAAAAAAGCAAAAGGCCTAAACCTACTAACAAAGTGCATAGCAAAGTGTGAATGCAATTTTTTTACATTAATGAGAAAACAAAATGGAAAAGGAAATCAACACTTAAGAAGTGAAATCAGTTATCTTTTGACGCAACACCTGAAACGACTTGAAGAGGCAATGTTTTGCCAACTTCCGTTCTGACTTTCAGCAGGCTACTCATGCTAGGTAGACGCCAACAGTGCTTACAAAAAGATTACAGTAATTGGTTTTTGAGCCTTAGAATGTAGTTGTAAAATAAATTACAGCACATTGTACTAATTTCCTACTTTTAATCATTCTAATACTTAATACATAAATGCTTAAGGTCAATATGTTGTATTTGATGAAAATCCACCTAATCCGAACAGGCTTTGGTCTCGATTAGTTTGGATTAGTGAGACTCTACGTATGTGAATAATTCTGATTAAAGTGCTGAAGTTATAATTTTTTGTGTAACTTTGACTTTTAGCAAAATCATCCAAAGCCCACCAACTGCACCCTATGCATAAGGGAAAAGAAATACCCTTCCCGATCTACATCATAATCATTATCAAGGAAGCACAGCTTTGAAAGACTATAGTTACAGTTGGTTGTTAAATTAAGATATTTTTGTTCCTGTAAGCATTAGCGAACCATGCTTGAATTTTTTCTAAGGAAATAGTTTCATTTTGGAGCACTTGTACTTTCGCATTCACTTTATAGTGTTAGGCCCTTTGGATTCACGTTGTTGTTGTTATTATTATTATTATTATTATTATTATTATTATTATTACTATTATTATTTTTTTTTTTTTAATTTATTAGCCATAACAAGCATGCCCCATCGCAGTAAGCGATACTACATGCAATTACATTGATACGTGTTATAATTTGTTTTATTATTTAATCATATGGTTATTTGTTATTGTCCTTAGTATACTGACATGTTCATTGTTTATTTATTTCTATATTCGCTGTCACTATCACTTCTATCTTCCAGTTATCCTTTAAATTGAACTTGCTGTGTTTATATCTGATCCTTTATTTGTTTATTTCATATCACTACACCATATCACTTCCACTATCTTCCTATTATCAGTTGGAATATACTATTTTAATTCACCAAAATTAATGCTTTGAATAAATGTTTTGAAAGCCCTTATGTTGTTTGTGATTAGCTGCTCTTTAGTCACTGGCCATTTGTTGTTATTAGATTCGATGGCTTTCTTCATTACTTCCCTTTGCTGTTTTAGTTTGCAACATCGATATTTCAGATGTTCTACTATTTGCTCTTCTTGTTGACAGATGCATCTAGAGTCCTGTATTATTCCCAGCCGGTGTAAGTAGGATTTAGTTAGTCTGTGTCCCGTAATCATTGCTGTCAGTGTGAAATTCAAGTTAATTTGTGTTTTCATTCTTCGAACAACTGATGGGATGAACTCCTTGCAGGCTGCTCCTTTCATTGTATTAGTCCACTCTTCTTGCCACTTCTGTATCCCTTGTTCTTGGATTTCGCTGACAAATGTTGTTTTTGGTTTTTTGTTGTACACATAGTCCGTAGCATTATCAATCGCAGCCTCCTTAGCTGGTTTATCAGCCAATTCATTGCCAAGATATCCAGCGTGTGCTTTGATCCAGGCAAAATGTAAGATCCACTTCTGTTCTTTAAGGCTTTTAAGATTCTTTTGAATTTCTTCTATTAAATTATTATGTTTTGAATTATTTCTGATTAGATCTAGGGTAATTTTGCTATCTGTATACACTGCAGTTATTCTTTCTTGTACACTTATGTTCATATCCTGAAGTGTTGCTAATCCTCTAATGATTGCCACTTGCTCTGCCTGGTTATTGGAGCAGCTGTCATGTAATTTAGCCTTGACTTTATGTATAATTTCTCCGTGTTTAAATATTACTGCTGCAGCTCCAACTTTTCCATGGATTTTACTACCGTCTTTGAAGATTTCTATTTCATAATATTTACCTTCATCGACTTCTTCCATAGGTATACACTCCGCTGGATGGGGCCATTTTGCTATATGTAAGGGTGCATCATAATATGACGATTCTGGTGTCATTCCATGTGTTATAAAGTTTTGCTGCTTCTGCTATTTTAATGTAGATAGGCTTCACTCCAGCTACTACACATGACGCTTTAAAAGATATGGTTCTGTATGCTTTGGCAATTTTGATATTAATTATTCTCTGCGTTCTCTGAAGTATCTTTATATATTTTTTTCTTTCTAGTGCCTGCTCCCAGACTGGTGAACCGTACGTTAGTATAGGTGCTATTGCTCCTCTGTAGATAGTTCTCAGAGACTGGTGGCTGAGTCCCCACTGTAGTCTTGCTACTTTGGTTAGCATGTTTGTTAGTAGGAGTGTCTTGTCCGTTATGTTGTTAATGTGTCTATTAAAGTTGAATTTTTCATCTAGGGTTATTCCTAGGTATCTAAGTTCTCTAACCTGCTCAAGTGGTTTGTAATTCAAATATACCTTGATTGGTTCGTTACCAGCTTTCCTTCTCCTTGATATTAATAGAACCATTGATTTTGAGTCGTTAAATTTCAGATTATTATTATTATTATTATTATTATTATTATTATTATTATTATTATTATTATTATTATTATTATTATTATTATTATTATTATTATTATTATTATTATTATTATTATTATTATTATGCAATCCACAATTCCTATGGTTAAGAAAGTTAATTATATAGTCTAATGCTGTTTGTTGTCACTGGTTAGAACTATCCATGTTTGCATGTTCCTTTGGGTTACTAATTACTACCACTACTTTGCCTGAATATCCTTTGGTTGCTGAAAAATGCGACATACATGCACATTGGTGGGTCAATAACTAATTCCAAACTATCCAAATTTATGTATTTAGGCTTTCACGGCCGGTGTCTTGACTATTCGAAATGTTTAGTTCTGCCGGGCTTGTAGGCCGTGGTCTAGAAGGCATGGTAGATACCAACGTTTCACCAACTACTGCGCTTGGCATCATCAGGGTAACACGATCCTCCCTCTGCACTGGTCAGAGTTTGAATGTGGAAGCAGAGAAGTGGTGGAAGTTGTGACTGTTAACGTCCGTTACGGTTATTTATATGAGTGGGGCTGGGTGGGGCATTGTTGTGCTGGCTACTGTAGTGATTGGCCAGTTGTAGGTGGGGTTTTATTATAACTGTTGTGTGCGTCTGAAAGTTTATCTAAAACCGTTATCCATGCTTTATGTACACGTAGTATTTCTTCTTTGCGATTAAAGTTGTCTTTGTGTTTGTAGATTTCTATGGCTTCCCTTTGTAGTCGAGTATAGTAGTTAACTGTAGAAGACAGGACTCGGGTTTCTTTAATGTTGACATCATGGCCGAATAATAAGCCATGCTCTGCCACAGAAGATTTATCTGTATGTCCCAATCTGGTGTGACGCTCATGTTCTTTTAATCTGGTGGCCACACTGCGCATGGTAGTGCCTATATATACTTTGCCACAACTGCAGGGAACTTTATATACACCTGCAGATGTGTGTGGGTGGCGTTTGTCTTTGGCCGATCTCAGGAGGTCTTTGATCTTGTTTGTCGGTCTGTAGACAGTATCAACTCCATGTGAGCGCAGAAGCTTGCCTATCCGGTCGGAGACGTTCTTGATGTAGGGGTGAAAGGCTGTTGCTACTTTGTTGCATTCTTCCTTTTTTGTTGTTGGTCGCTTTGGATGAATTGCGTGCCGGATTTCTATTTGGGTGTATCCATTGGTCTGGAATGCGGAGTTTAGATGTTTGAGTTCTTCCTTTAAGTATTTCTTATTGCAGAGCCGGGATGCTCGTTCTGTGAGTGTTTTTATTATACCTTGTTTCTGCCTAGGGTGATGGTTGGAGGTTTTATGTAAATATCGATCTGTATGTGTAGGTTTCCTGTAAATACTGTATTCCAGGCCATGGTCTGCTGTTCTCATGACTTACACGTCTAGGAAGGCTAAAGTGTTGTTTTTCTCTTTCTCCATGGTGAACTGAATGTTGTCATTTAGGCTGTTTAGATGTGTCAGAAACTGATCTAAGGTGTCTTCCCCGAGACTCCATACTACAAAAGTATCATCGACATAGCGCAACCAGGTCTTTGGTTTTAGAGGTGCCTTGGAAAGTGCTGATTGCTCAAACTTTTCCATAAGGAAGTTGGCGATCACTGGGCTCAAAGGGCTGCCCATGGCAACACCTTCGATCTGTTCATAAAAAGTGTTGCCTTACAACCAATTACTTTCAATGGGACCACAATGACCAAGGTCCATACTAGAGGTAGCAAAAAGTATATTCCAGTACCGCTCTTTGAAGAAAATTTTAAACTCAACTTTCAAAAATAAATAAATGAAAAGTATGATATACTTCCTGGGGTCATACTACCCTCTCTGTGATAAAGTCAAATCTGCAGTGTTTCAGACCGCATTATTTTGGCCTTCTACATACTCACAACTATAACAAAGCGATCCATGTTGACTATCTATGTTATGTTCACCAAGCAAACCAGCTGCATAGTTTAAAGGGCCACATGCTGATTTAAATGATTTATTCTTTCTTGCATTTCATGAATTACTGCATTTTCACTTCCCAAGGACTTACAAGCCAGTGCCTAGAGTCAAATGGCTTTCGGGGAGCACAGGAATCTACGGACCAGACAGAGTGAAGACCTGGAAGCGGCTGGTCAGCCAAGCACCAGGTATGATAGTGAGGAAGAGGATGATACGAAATGCAGGTGAAACTAATGATTGGAAAGGTGATAATGGGACCATTGGTGAAGTGAGTGGCAGGGGAAACCAGAAAACCTGCCCTGATGCCACTTCATCCACTACAAATACCAGATGTGGGTCCCTGGGATCAAACCCAGGCCACCTAGGGGATAGGCAAATGCACTAACCGCTCGACCGTTCTGCTGCCGAAAAATAGTCTGAAATACAAAATAATTTATTATATTTTTTGCTCACCGATGCCAAAATTCCAAGAATAGCACAATTATCGCAGCATTTGTTTACTAGGATATCTATATGATTATTCTGCTGAATCATTTCAAATAATAATAATAACAATAATTAATAATAATGATAATGATATGATAATAGTAATAATAGTAATAGTAATAATAATAATAATAATAATAATAATAATAATAATAATAATAATAATAATAACAACAATAGTAACAATAATAATCATCATAATACACAATTGGGTTGGGCTGGACTTGGACCTGGGCACTTTAACTTTTTCTCCGGCTCAGGCTGGGCCAGCTGAACCTACGAATATCAGCCCATGCAGACCTCTAATGTGGGACGTATGAAGGGATTTTTAAACAGTTAGCTTTATATTAATATGTGAAAAGAAGCTAGAAACATGTGTTTTTGAATTTTCTTTATGTTGAGTCAAAATTAGTAACACACATCACTAATTTTTGAGAGGTAGAACTGGAACTTAAAAATTCAACGCCACAACTGGGCGTTCCAGTTCTACCTCTCAAACTTTGCCCACACACGGCTTGTGTGTTTAAAAACACCAACTGTAAGTTTGTTGGCATAAATAAATAATAATTCACGTCACTAATGTTTTACTTATATGACATGTTTCAGGGAAACAATTGTTCCCATTGGACATAATAGGAAAATATCTTTATTATAAAACCATCCCACAGCTAATGTATTCTGATTTGTCACCAAGTACTCTGGAAGTACATTTCACCACCAAAAGATGCCACAACAATAGAAACTCCAACAACACAGGTCAGTCAGACACCTTCTGATGATGGGATCAACTGTTTCCCGAAACATGCTGCATCAGTAAAACATAAGTGATGTCAGTATTCCTAATTCTAACTCAACATTAAACAATTCAAAAGTTAGCTTTATGTATTTTTCCCCCAAAGGTAACAAATTCTGTATTTTTGTGAAAACTTGAGAATGTAATAGCTGGAAGTGTTGTTAGCTAATGCTGGATTTCTGACAATGAAGTCATTAATCCTCTTGCTCTCCAATATTTTTCACTGATGTATGGGGTGCTAGAAGTGCCCGGGCATATTTGAAGGTGGTCTTGGTCCATTTCCTCTTACAGATCACATAGAGGACAGAGTGGTGAAGAATATATCCCAATTCTGTTTGTTTCGCCAGACAGTCTTGTCCTGTAATCAACCTGAAGGTTGCAACTGCCGTTTTTCGAGGATACTCAGGAATTACTGTTTGAATGTTTGGTAGTTCCCATCTTTTATTTTTTGATTTTTCATAGTAATATTTTGCAATAATTTTTCTGAATTCAGAGTTGACTAATCTTTTAGCTGCATAAAATGGTAGATTAACTATAGATTTTTGTGCATTGCCGGTACCCTTTTTAGCAAGAAAATCAGCTTTCTCATTACTACTCAGTCCACAGTGAGCTGGTATCCATTGGAAGACTAGGTGTTTTTGAAGTGCGGTTAGATGGGTAAGGATTTTTCCAACATTCTATAATTGTTTGGTTTTTTGGTGACAACTTAGAAGTAATTGCTATAATTGCCACCCTGGAATCTGAGAGCATGGGCGCCGCGGCCCCCCCTTGGAAGTTGGTGAACTTAATGTGCAGCCAGTTACTGACTATTAAACTATTATTTTAATTTTGATGTAAAGAACAATTTTTATTTAGCACAGATTAATACGGTTATCTGCAACAAATATTATAAATTTTGACAGTAAAATAATGATTTAATATTATATGATTGCAAATTTCCAACATGTGGCCCTCCCCTGGAAAAAAGTCTGCCGACACTCATGTCTGAGAGAATAACTGCTTGATTAAAATGTGAAATTCTGTACAAAAGATTTTGTAGGGCCATTCGAATTGCTTCAATTTCTCCATCAAAGTTTGTAGTTCTATAACTTAAAGATTTGTAATAGGAAAAGAGGTGACATGTGACTCCAGCCCCTGCTCCATCTCGGTTTGATATCAATGATCCATCAGTATAAATATGGAGCCATTCGTATTCTGGAAATCTAGTATGAATTGTCTCTAATGCCAATAATTTTAGAACACTAGTTGGAGTACCACTTTTCTTAACTTCTTCTGTCAGGTGTAAATAATATGTGATGTCTAATGTATGTGTCGGATTGACTTTGGATATGAAGTTTTCCTTTGAATTAGGAAGGTATACATTCTTGATGTCTTGAATTTTGGAAAGAAAGCTCTCCTGAGTCTTTAGTGTATGTGTAAAATTTCTCTTGTGCCATGTATTGAATGGGAGTCTGATCAACTTTTCGTGTTGAATAAGAGCCGCTTTTTCTATTTCATATTCAATGGGGCATTGGTTGGTTAGTATTTCCATAGCTGCTATTGGTGTGGTTTTGATAGCACCTGTAATTAATCTCAGACTTTGGTTTTGAAAGATTTGAATCTTTTTTGTGTTTGCTGTTACAAGAACTTCGCTGCAGTAAGTAAATAATGGCTTTATATATACATTGTATGTTGTGTTAAGAGTTGCTCTGGAACATCCCCACTTCATTCCTGTTAGACGTTTTAACAGTGAAAGGTGCCTCTCTGCTCTTTGTATTACATTTTCTATTTGTTTGGTCCATGTAAGTTTAGTATCAAATGTAACTCCTAAATACTTTGCTTTCTTTGTTTCTGGTAATTGTTGACCCTCAAAATTTAGTTTTATTTTTAGTGGTTTTTTTCTTAGTGAAAAGATTTGGTAGTTTGATTTCGTTGTATTAGCTGTCATTAAATTTTCTTTGGTCCACTTTTGTAGGTTGTTTGAGGATTGTTGCATGGTTTTTTTCTAGTTCTGTACTTTTGTTTTTTGGTTTCGAAGTCCACATTACTAAGTCTTCAGCAAATAGTGCACACTTCACACTTGATTCTTGTGTTTGTTGTGGCAGATCATTAATAAATATATTAAAAAGTGTAGTGCTGAGCACTACACCTTCTGATAAGCCGCGGTGTACTTGTTTATATTTAGATATATTTCTTCCATATCTGGTTGCAATAAAGCGTTGTGTTAGGAAATGACATAGCCATGAAAACATTGGACCTTGTATCCCTATTTTTTTCACTTTCTTTAGCAGTTTTAGTTCTGCATATAGAATCATATGCACTTTGGAAATCAATAAAAGCTGATAAATTATCTTCTTAGCTGGAAGTGGATATAATGATTGCACCACAATAATAAACATTTTATAAAACTACTTGGATCATTCTGTGATAACATGTGTTACAAAAAGGGCATAAGGATTGCATAACGAAACAATGGTAAACCAGGATTTTTGTTGTAAATGTGATTTGGACCATGACTTTTGCATCCAACAAGAGAGCAGCAAGCAGCTCAAGTAAGCAAAGTTATCTTACAGTGTTGTTATAATTAATTTAATTTAAAAGGTGAGTCAATAACACTAAACAACACTTACAGAATAATTTTCCAGAACGCGTTTTGAAGGTTAACTTTCCTCCATTATCAACCGGACAATAACTGGGTTTCCACGGTGTTTCATGGTGTAGATGGCAATGCTTCTTTTGATGTTTCTTCTGGTAATGGTTCAAGGAACTTGCTGAAAATATCTTTCTGAAGAATGTCGAAATTAAATACTCAGTTTCTATTTTTTAAAATGAAGATTTGTTCCCCTCTCTCACCATTCTTAGCAGATATTTACATGAGTTCATTGGAAATAAGGATCACAAAAGGTTTCCCGTGGATGTTCAAATTCTGGCAGCAATATGTAAATGACATATTTGCTATAGTTCCAAAAAGACACATCAGTGATGCATTAAAACTTCTGAATATACAGGACAAAAGTATAAATTTCACAGTGGAAGTAGAAAAAGATGATAAATTACCATTTTTAGATCTAAAATTAATCAAAAACAAGGATAGAATAAATTTCGGTATTCACAGAAAACCAACGCAGACAACTACATAAAAGCTAATAGTTACAATCCAAGAAGCCACAGACAAGCAATTTTCAATAGTTTAACACATAGATTGGTGAACATCCCTCTTTCAGCAGAAGAATACAAAACAGAATATTACAAAATAATTGAAATAGCACAAAAAAAGGCTTCCCCAAAGAATTAGTAGATAAAAAAGTAAAACGAGCAGGAAAGAAAAAATTATTAAAAGAAGCTACAACTCTCACAGCAGCAAAAACAAAAATGACATTCAAAAAATTCACATATCATCCATGAGCCTTTGATAAATTTAAAAAAGTGTTCAAGGAATACAACATTCAGCTAGCACCTGTAAACCATTACTCCATAAAAAACCTGCTACTTTCAAACATCAAAGATGCTATTCCACCTAACAAAAAACCTGGCAGATACCAAATTGAATGCATTGATTGTAAAGAAATATACATAGGAAAAACCAAAAGAAATTTAGAAATTAGATCCAAGGAACACGTTAGGAACATCAAGCGTAAACAATTAGAAAAATCAGCAGTTGCGTTTCACTTTTGGACAAAAAATCATGACATAAAGCTACAATCGAAACTTCTCAAACACATAACCGGAAAACAAGAACTGTCCACACGGGAACAAATCCTCATTTTAAAAAATAGAAACTGAGTATTTAATTTCGACATTCCTCAGAAAGATATTTTCAGCAAGTTCCTTGAACCGTTACCAGAAGAAACATCAGAAGAAGTATCTCCATCCGCACCATGAAACACCAAGGAAACCCAATTATTGTCCGGTTGATAATGGAGGAAAGTTAACCTTCAAAACGCATTCCAGAAAATTATGTTGTAAGTGTTGTTTAGTGTTATTAATTGACTCACCTTTTAAATTAAATTTAAAAAAAGCAAGGTTATACTTACTAAATATAATGCATTTTAAGAAATACTTACTGGTTTACAAAACCACAAACTGTATCAAATGGTGCCTTGTAGGACAAGTGAAGTCATTGAAGTTTTTATTTATTCTCAGATTAATTAAGGTAAAGTCTCTTCAGAATACTTTAGTTTTAGACTACGTTGTCTTACTACATGGAATGATCCAACTAGATTTACCTTAAAGAACAAGCCTCAACATAAATATTATTTAGTGTTAATTTGTGTCTTTCAGTTTGTAAATCTGGCGTTTCCAAGTTAAAGTTCCACTGTGTAGGGAGTTGCTGGCTGAGTCTTTTTTTAGTGAGTATATATGAGTCTCTTTTTTCTCTTGCATTAACTGTAAGCCATTATTGATGCTAAGTGTATAGGTGCTGATACAAGTTTACCTAATATATGGGTGCAACACTGAACTTTTTTAAAAGAATCAAACAAGGTTTATTTTTAAAAAAATTGAATGATATATTGTTTTTCAAAATATCCTACTTTAACATCAATATATTATTGCAGTCAATGCAGTGGTCCATGGTGCTGAACTTCAGGGCATCCAGATACTCCATTGTTAGTTTTACTGTATGTGACAATGTGTTGTCAAAATGTAAAATTACTTTTCCTGTGGGCATTTTTCACAAACTTTTCAAAAACTTTGCAGTAAACAGACATTTGTAATTGGCAGTAATGATACACCTATCTTCTAATGCTATAGTAGAAATATGTCCTGTTTAAGGGGAAAAAATTAGTGTCTTCTTATCAACAGTGCAAATTCATCAGACTTTTTGTAGGCTTAGGTTCTGTTTGAAAGATCCATTGAGGCAATTGAGTTTTCTTTTCAGAATCAATACAGTAAATCCAAGATACATCATTAGTAACAAATTTCAGTAAATTTGATATGCCACCTTGGAGATTTTCCATAGTTTTTCTGCACTAATCAGTGTTTCATTTTTGATTTGGAAGTCAGTTTATGTGGAATTTATCAACAGCAAAGTTTTCTCACAACCATGACCAATACTACCTGAATAAATTCAGAAGATGTCTGTTGATCTTCAAGCATTCTTGAACAATGGCATATGCAACATGCCACAGCACTGTGTAACAGCAGTTCTTGGGAATCCTTCAGGAAATTCGTCACTACCAAAAAAAACCATCTCTTTTCAATCTGCTGTACCAATTCTAAATTGTTGCTTTAGATGGGGCTTTTTTGCCAAATTCATTTCTAAGCTAATCTTCCCATTTAAAGTTGTGGAAAATCATAGTTCAGAAATGTTCTGTAGTCAAATTCATTTTTTCCGAACACAAAATCTTTAAATGATGATAATTAACTATTAGAGCAAATAAAACAAACTACATGGTAATCAACTTGCAAAGTATTAGAAAGTAACTGTCAAATGTAAACAAATTTCATTTCTTTTTAGAAATAGACCATTCTAAAAATGTTCAGTGTCACCCTTGTAATAATACTAGCATTTGAGCATACAGGAAGTTGAAAACTATGCATTTTAAAGACCAATACAAAGGATTTTGAAATGAGTAAACCATTCCTGAATCTTTTTATATAGTTTTTTATATGGAATTCTTGTACTTAAGAGCTTCTTTTTGCATTGTTTGCTGTTCTTTCCTTTGTGCAGAAGTATAGTGGTTGTTAAAGAAGTCTGAGATAAAAATAATGTTTTAACAATGGCTTATGTAGAAAACTTATGCTTTAAGGTACAATCATGGCTGCAGATGAAGTGGTTGAGGTGGAAAACTGGGTGCAAGAGAGAGTTCTAGGTAGTGGAGGATTTGGCACTGTTACACTTTGGAGAAACAAAACAACTTCTGATCTGATAGGTAAAGTATGCATGTGTAATGTAGTCTTCAACATGTCAAGTGTTATTCACGTGTAGCAGTGTTTTTAATTACCATGTTGTTATGAATACAAGATGGGTCCCTAATACAAGTAGTCCGGAAGTGGGCATACCCCCCTTTATTTTCAATGCTATGGTTGAATGTGGTGCAGTTTTTATAATTAAGCTTCGTTGTGTCTTTGAGCTATTGAAATCTTTGTGATCTCAGGGTGTGGTAACGGATGGAATGAAAAATCACACGATGTTTCTTCACCACAATGTATTATTTTATTAACACTTTTTCTATATTTTACATTAAAATAAATCCTCCTAGCACCGTTTTAAATGATTTAAAACCTTTCCACTTTTTCATTTAGTGGAACTAATGCTTGATGAAAGTCTGGTGAAAGTTCTACAATGTTCACACGTTACATCAACACGTCCTTACGCCTTGATTACACACACGCTAGTGGGAAGATTATGGCGTCATCTCACGTGATATTGCCTTTTTCGTATACATCCGCGTATGCGTCCATCAAATAGTTCCTTCTTGTTAGGGAAGCGACCCCTAACCATTCTCCCTTCGCTATCAAGACTAAACACATATAATTCTAATATTTATACATATATATTAAAATTAAATATGAAAATATTTATGACGTCTTTAAACAAACTTAGTTGTTCGTAACAATGAATATTAGCAGCACGTTTTCGTCATTTAACCAACTCATACCAACATCAAAAAACAAACTACACTTTTAACAAATATTCACATAAACAATTTTCTTTTGGGGTCTTCTAATATTCTGTCTCAAATGTTTGTTATACACAGTTACCTTGAGTCATAAGCATCAGTATGGGCACCATTCATGTCATAACACAGCTGAATTCTGTGCCATGTTCTCGCAGATGTTTTGCGGAGGTACTCCAGAGTCACAAGGGTAAAGGCATATTCCACAGCTACTCATAATTCTTGTGTTCTGTGACATTGAGTGTTTCTTACTTGTTCCTTTATGAAACACCAAAGAGCATTGTCTGGTGTCGTCACATCAGAACTTCTTGGAGGCCAGGCAAAGGGAGCTGGTGAAGCTCCAGAACCTCTTCCAGTCCACTGGCCAGGAAAGGTGCTATTCAGGTGATTGCACACGTGAATCGTGAAGTGCGGTGGTGCTCCATCTTGTTGTAAGATGAGAGATCTCCAATACCATTTTCTTGCAGTTGTGGCACCAAACACTCAAAACATCTCCTGATAAGAATGTCCATTAACATTGCCTTCAAAGAAGAAAGGCCTGACAATGTGTGTTGCACCCAATCCAGCCCACACCATCATGTGTGGTGGGTTTCTCTCTATCTTTTCATAAAATTGTGGGTTTTTCTTACAACACATGACAATATTCTGAAAATGCATACTCCAGTAGATGGCACACTCATCTGTGAACAGGACTGCACCAAGGGCTTGCTGGGAATGGAACACACTAAAGAGAGTTCTGGAGGTCTCTTTCCTCACATCGCTGTCAGCATCACTCAGATCATTCACATGCATTAGACGGTAAACCTTCAGTTTCAAATCTTATTTTATGTGAGTCATCATGGTGGTCTAAGGAATGCCAGGTCTGCAGATCTTTTACATGTTGATTTTAAAGGAGATTGCTGCACTGATGCTTTCAGTTCACTGCACATTTCCCTCCGTTTTATCGGTTGACTGCCTCAGGGAAGGTCTTTCACACTGCCCATAACAAATGCACATTTTTCCCACCACAACATTGTTGCTCTTCTTGGTGGATTAATATCAAAGCAGTGTGTAAATTTCACTTTAGCACTTTCAATGGTGACACCTGTGTGATGTCTTGTGAAACCAAACCACAATAACCAGTCTTTGCTCAATGCTATATGGACTTTGGTCATACATGGTTGATTATAACTCCAACTTAACCACCAAAGTTAACAAACAAAACAAATGAATGGAATATGGCAAGTAATGTTACCAACATGTACCACATAAAAGAAACTTCCCTCCACCATCAAAACAATGTAAGGGGGTACTGCCACTTTCGGACCATCTTGTATATATTATAACATGACAGGTCCAACTCTGAGGGATGCCACAGAAGTACCTGACCTGATGCATAGATAGCAGTTGTTTCCAACAAATGATTATGGTGCTGACCTTTCAAAGCTTAAGTTTGAAGGTTGACAATGCTACGTTGTTTAGTATTGGCAGCCATCAATAGTGAATGATCAGCAAATTTGTTAACATGGATAAAACTGGTCATTGTTAATTGATACAATACTTTCATTTGAAAGGTCTTAGTCCAACTAATATTAACTTTGAACTAGATTCTACTCTGGGGGAGTGTGCTCCTTCATTTACTACAGTAAAGTATTGGCTGTATGAGCTGCCAAGATGAATATCACATTGGTCGACCAAATGAGGTGACTGTGCCAGAAATTGTAAAGAAAATCCACAAAATGTTAATGGAAGACCCTCAACTAAAAGTGTGCAAGCTTACAGACATTGCTGGTATTTCAAAATGTGCTGTACATCGCATACTGACTGAAAATTTGGACATGCAGAAGATGAGTACCACATTTGCTCACAATGGAACAAAAACAGCATCGTGAGGATGCTACAGTTGAGTGTTTGGCAATGTTTTGCCATTATAAAGCTGAGTTTTTACATTTGATTCATAACCATGAATGAAATATGGGATCTCCAAAAAGGAAGAGCAATCCATGGCACATATTAAGCAAACTTGTAGCATTTAGGTGATGAAAACTAGCAAAAACAGCCACATAATAGTGTAAAAGAAAGCTTTGTTTTGTCAAGACAGTGCTCCAATTTACACATTCGTTATCGCCGTGGTTGAAACCAATGAATTAAAGTTTGAATTGCTTCCTCAAACCCTCTACTCACCATATTTAGTCCCTTCTATTATTTTCTGTTTCCAAACTTGAAAACATGGCTTGGTGGTAAAAGATTTGCCAACAGTGAAGAGGTGGAGTCAGCAATTGATGGCTATTTTGCAGAGCTTGACAATTTTCTCTATAAACAGGGCATCGAAGCTATTGAGCATTGCTGAGAAAATTGTATAGAGCTCAAAGGAGACTATGTAGAGAAATAAAGATCTTTTTTTTTTTTCAAAAAATTTTTCAGCTTTCTTTGTTAGGTTGGGTACTTCTGGGAGAGCCCTCATACTTCTTATGTCACTTTATTTCCTCTAAAACTGAAACACATTCACAAGTTGTGACCTTGCAGTTATCCTGTTCTATTGCAACCTTGACACAAGCACTGTTCACAGGTTGCTCTGAGAATTCTGTATCTAAAAACTCATAAACTGACCCAACTCTGATGATAAACTCACTACAACTAAACTAAGACTGATTCCTCTGTCTGTGCTGACTCATTTATGTAGCTGACAAATACCAGCAATTTTTCTGGAAATGACGTTTTGTGAGGTTTCTCATAAGAAGCCCTGGACTTGAAGCTTCTAGAATGTATGAGAACAGCCTTTGTTCTCACCCACCATTGTCGTATGTTGCCTAGCAACATAGTGGAGTGAGATAGCTGACCTTGAGCCTCCTTTGATGTGCAACTGCTGCCACATTGCTCTCTCCTCAGGGCTGGTCATCCCAATCAGTACTGCCATAGGGGGGCAGACAATCCTATTGTACTACCAACATGTTCCTTTGGAGTAGCCTATGGATCCAGTAGATTGATTGCATCGCTGATCCTCTTCTCCACGTGGTATGGTCCTTGCCATGGTTGTTGCACACGCTCCTTAATCCTGGTAGGGCAATGTATGCCATCCTGCTCAAAACCTCTTCTGCTGGCTCCCCGTCATGTCCGGTCGCCCTCCACCCGGTTGTGTTGGTCAGCCATTCTGCACATGTGAAGACAGCCCACAGGGTTCCATGACCACTGACCTTCCTGTGCACCTTCAAAGCCCCTTTGCTCCTGGAGGGCCCAACCACTACCTTCCCAGGGTTACTCTGCAGACTCCGAGGTGTTCTCTGGGGATTGGAGCATAACCCTTGCAATGAATACCCACAGATTTACAACGCTCTGCCACAAGGCCAGCTCCAGCCACATGTCTTCTTACATAGGCAAGGTGTTGACCAATGTCTGGTTTCCTCAAAGGGAAGCCATATGCCTTGTCAAGTCGGATCACAGCCACAGTTTCACCTGTGTCTACCAATACCTGTTGGAGCTCTCCCTGTATGTTGCCATCCGTGATAAGGTTTTCCTCTAATTTCCTGTCCAAGGCATCACTCGATGAGATGACTGATGGCTCCACTGGTCCTTAATTCTTCCTCGCTTGCTTGTGGGCTTTGCTGCTGACAGTTCACACTTGTTGAGGTTGGCCACATCCCCAACACACCCACCAGGAGATCTTCTCAGATATCCCTGGCTCTTTGTCTCCATCATGTTGTACGGCTCTGCTCTCCAAGACGGGCCTAGCGGTTACCTAGGCCGCTAGTTGCTTTCTCCTCAGGTTTTTTGGTTTGGTTTAAGGGCGCTCAACTTCTAGGTCATCAGCGCCCTTAAAAGATTCCTGGCAATAGCCAGACATAAATCTTATTCAAAAAATAAAAATACTAGCAACAAGAAAAGTTTACAAAGGCAAAAGGCAGTGGCAATAGCCAGATATGAAACAAGGGGATAAATGTGTCCAAAAGCAGAAACAGATAATTAAAAAATTTAAATCCTCAAATTGATATTGCACTCCGCTAAAAAATTAAAAACTCTATCAACCGCTGTTTTGTCGTCCGCTAGGACCTCTGCAAGTCTGGCAGGCAGCTGCAGAGAATCCCGAAGGTGCGCTAGAGAGCAACACTCTAGCAACACGTGGCGAACTGACAAAAGGTTGTCACACAGCGGACATAGAGGCGCAGGGTCCCTTTTAAATAGGTAACCATGCGAAAAATTGCAGTGGCCTATTCTTAATCGAGCCAAACTAACCTCCTCGCGACGAGATGTGCGACAGGAAGTTACCCAGTTTATCGGAAGTTCTTTCACTTCTCTAAGCTTATTACCGCGGAGAGTTGACCACTCGTCGTGCCAGGATGACAGCACCGCTCTCCACACTTCAAGCCTAAAGTCTTCCGAAGTAACACGTGAGATGGTAATACTGGGTTCTGTAGTTGCCGTCTTTGCTGCTAAATCTGCCATTTCATTCCCAGGCAAACCTACGTGACCAGGAATCCATGCACACACCACGTCAACACCAGAAGCGTGTAAAACATGGAGGGCATCCTGGATACGTTGTACAATAGGGTGGGGGTTGTACAAATGACAAAGGCTCTGCAGTGCACTAAGGGAATCGCTCAAAATCAGGCAGTCACCTAATTTACGACGGCGAACATACAAAACGGCTCGATAAATTGCATAAAGCTCTGCAGTAAAAATGGAGGTGCTATTTGGAAAACCGAATGTATATGGTTCGGTTCCATAAACATAAGCACATCCAACACCGTTGGAGCCCTTTGACCCATCGGTGTAAATATATCGACGGTCAGTGTAGCCTGACAAAAATTCTAAGAAACACGTGCGGATACTTGAAATAGGCATCGTGGACTTCTGGTGTATGGTCATCCCAAGATCTACATGGGGCGTACCAGATAGCCAAGGGGGGTAAAGTCTCTCGCCCTTGGCGAACATCACAGGCAGTTCCACTCCAAGCTTCACTAGGAGCTCTTGGAAACGGAACCCCGCAGGCTTTGGATTAAGGGTGCTATTTCTATATCGTTCTCTTAGCGTGGTGGTGAAAAAAGAAGCGAACGTTGGGTGCTTAGGCATACATCTAAGCGCACAACCATAATTTGCCAAGAGAATCTCACGCCGATATTGCAGAGGAGGTTCTGCGGACTCGGCGTAAAGGCTCACCACTGGGCTTGTTGGAAAAGCTCCTGTTGCAATGCGGATGCCCCTATTATGGACCACGTCTAATCTTCTCAGCACAGATGGTCGTGCTGACGAATAAACAATACACCCATAGTCCAGCTTGGATCGGACTAATGCGCGATATATTCGCAACAAAATTGTCCGATCCGCTCCCCACGATTTGCCATTAAGGAATCGCATAATATTTAGGGAACGGTCACATCTCGCTCTTAGCTGTGCAATATGCGACGACCAACTAAGCTTCCTGTCCAAGATCAAACCCAGGAAGCGCGTCTCTTCTGCGAAGGGAAGTGAATCTGGACCAAAACGGAGCGAAGGTGGTAATCGTCTCCTACGGCGCCAGAAATTAACGCAGATTGACTTCTCAGTTGAGAAACGGAAGCCGTTTTTCATGCTCCATTCTCTAAGGTTGTCCAAACATTGCTGCAGGCGCCGTTGTAAGAACGCCGTGCGCTGAGAAGTGCAATAGACAGCGAAGTCGTCTACGAATAGGCATGACGAAACTCCAGGTGGAACACATTTCCAGATGGAGTTAATTGCTATAGCAAAGAGTGTGACAGTTAGCACCGAACCCTGAGGTACTCCCTCCTCCTGAACAAAAGAATTAGAAAAAACCGAGCCGACCCTTACTCGGAAAAAGCGGTCCTTCATAAACTCCTGAATGAAAAGTGGTAGGCGTCCACATATGTTCCAGGCATACAGGGAACGTAGAATCCCTGCTCGCCAGCATGTATCATAAGCCTTCTCAAGATCGAAAAATATGCCAACGGTTTGACAGTTCTTCATAAACCCGTCCATTATCTGTGTTGATATTGACACAAGATGGTCAAAAGTTGAACGGCGTCGTCGAAAACCACACTGGATATTAGTCAGTAGGTTACGACTTTCTAGCCACCATACCAATCGTCCATTGGTCATGCGTTCCATCACCTTGCAAACGCAACTGGTAAGGGAAATAGGACGATAGCTGGAGGGAAGATGACGGTCCTTCCCAGCCTTCAAGATGGGAATAACGGTGGCCTCCCGCCAATTTTCTGGGAGTATACTGTCAACCCAAACACGATTATAGACCTCGAGCAGGAATGCCTTACCTTCAGGAG
The DNA here is from genome assembly GCA_030765045.1 of Tenodera sinensis. Lineage (NCBI taxonomy): Eukaryota > Metazoa > Arthropoda > Insecta > Mantodea > Mantidae > Tenodera > Tenodera sinensis. Next base: position 154,007,188 of record CM060961.1, on the reverse strand, counting down.
AGAGCTGTTGTAACATTTGTACATGAATACCGTCCGGTCCTGGTGCTGAACATCGCGAAGATTTCAGGGAATGCTCCAACTCTGCCATGGTGAAAAGGCGATTGTAATCTTCTACGTTTCTAGAACGTAACGAGAAGCCTTGAGATTCCACCTGAGTTTTAATTGGAAGGAACGCAGGGGAGTAGTTTTCCGAGCTAGACACTTGTGCGAAAGCACTGCCAAAGGTATTGGCCACTTCAAATGAATCAACAACAGCTCCTGTGGCTGTTTTTAGTCCCGCTATTGGTATTTGGGTCGTTTTAGCTGCAACACGCCTTAATCTATCCCACACAACCGAGGAAGGTGTGTGTCGGTTAAATGAAGCTACAAATTTGCTCCATGATGACTTTTTGCTATCCTTAATGACTTGTCTGGACCTGGCGCGCATTTTCTTGTATTCGATTAGGTTTTCCAAAGTAGGGTGACGTTGGAAAACCCTAAGTGCACGCCTTCGAGCACGAATGGCATTCCGACATTCTTCCGTCCACCAGGGGACGGGAAATCGACGGGGGTGTGTAGTCGACCGCAGAATCGATTGTTTAGCAGCAGAGAGAATCGTCTCCTTGAGATGCTGCGCCAAATTATTTACTGAGTCGTGCTCGTTGTACGTAAAGACAGCCAACTGGGTGTAAAGGTTCCAGTTGGCATGGTCCAAACGCCATCTGGGCATACGTGTGGAATATGTATGTTGCGTCAAGAGACTAATAAGACATGGGAAGTGGTCACTAGAGTGTAAATCAGAGATGACATTCCATTGTAAGGAGACTGCCAACTGAGGTGAACAAACTGCAAGGTCAAGGTGTGAGAAGCTGTTATGAGAGTCAGAAATGAATGTAGGCTCTCCAGTGTTGAGGAGAGCTAGGTTGTGACTCGCCAAGAAATCGGAAATGAGTGTACCTCTCGCACAAGCGCGACTTGAACCCCAAAGTGGGTGGTGCACATTGAAGTCTCCCACCAACAGAAACGGTGTTGGCAACTGGGAAACTAGATCTTCTAAATCAATGTGCGAGAAATCATGGGACGGAGGCAAATAAACATTACAGATGGTGAAATGTATGTTTGGCAGTTTAATCCATATAGCAAATGATTGTATATCAGAGTGCAAAGGTAGAGTTTGCATATATACGTCATCTCTGACAAGTATCATAGCGCCGCCATGTGCCGGTACACCCTCTTCTGGTGTAACATCACACCGTACTGGGGTGTATCGCCTTAGATGGAAAGCGTCTCGAGGACGCAGCTTAGTCTCTTGCAAACATGCGACCAGAGGTTCGTTTTCTTTGAGCAAGAGCTCAAGTTCTGGCCTTTGAGTTCGAATGCCACGTACGTTCCATTGTAGGATAGTCATATTGCATTGTGTATGGGATAGGTAATTCCAAGGTAACTCTTCATTACTTTGGAGCAGGCGGTTGTCGAACTAATTTAGCCCTTTTCTCTCTTGGGCTGACGTTCTTTTCGGACACTTTTTCGCGCCTCTTTTCCACCGGGGGTCTCCCAGTGTGGGCAGATTGGTCCAAATCCATGTCCTCTGCCGAGGACGTGCGTCTTCCCATAGCAAACTTGGGTTCGAGTGTCTCGAACCGGTTGCTAATGGGGACCGGCGAAGATGAAAGACGCCGGTCTGAGTCCACGCCTGAAGATTCTCCAGAAGAGGATTTTCGAGATCTTCGAGGAGATGTTCGGGGACTCTTATATCCATTAGATGTACTGGGATCGGACGTACCATTTTCCTTGAGGAAGTCGTTTCTTGTATAAGTCTTTTTGAACTTGATCGGTGAGGCATCATATCTTACGGGCTTCCTTCTTTCTTGTGTTGATCTTGATGATTTTGATGGTGATGTGACGCTGATGTTCTTTGCACTTACGGACTTTGTAGACATTGACGCAGATGTGCGTGCCGATGTTGAGGGCTTTGGAATAGAGCTACGGGCAACAAGTGTCTTTTCAGAAATTGTTGCCCCATTGAAATCGCTGGTCTGCGTTGCGATCTCTCTGCTCGCTACCGCTTTAGCTGCAACAGAGCTATAGGTTCCAGATCTGGGAACAGAGGGTTGGCGTAGACGCAAGATGTTCCGGGCTTCTGAGAAGGGCACCTTCTCTTTAACCCGTATCTCTTGAATCGCTCTTTCCTCTACAAAGCGGGGGCAGTCTCGGGAACTAGATGGATGTTCACCTCTGCAGTTAACACATGAAGGAGCTGTAGTACACGCACCATCGTGGAGTTCATCTCCTCATTGAGGGCATGTAGCTAGTCCCTTACAAAGCTCGCTTGTATGTCCAAAGCGCTGGCACTTGAAACACCTGAGTGGGTTCGGAATGAACGGCCTAGCTTCGATGGATTCATACCCTGCCTTAATCCTTTGTGGGAGATCTACCCGATCAAAGGTCAGGAACAGGGTACGAGTAGGCTTCAATTCACCGCTTTCTTTGCGATGAACCCGATACACACAGGTAACACCTTGATCTTCTAGGTTTTCCTTAATCTCTTCAACACTGAGTCCGTCTAATGCGCGGGTATTGACGACACCGCGTGACGAGTTCAACGTCTTATGAAGGTCAACACGTATTGGATAGCTGGCCAACAGGTTTGCTTTTTGTATTTTAGCTGCCTGTTCTGCTGAATGCGCTTCTACTAGAAGCGTGCCATTACGCGATCTAGTGCATGACTTCACTGGACCAGCTATCTTATCCAGGCCCTTCTGGATTACAAATGGGCTCACCGAAAGAAACTTTTTTCCTTCCTCAGTTCTCGAAATTACTAAGTAGCGAGGACCACAGGACTCGACTACTTCCTTTACACATGACTTCTGGTATTTTTGTTTATTTTGAGTTTTTTGTGAACTCATGGCGCTTTAATCCTCCACCATTGCAAATGTCTCCGATGGCATGCTCACATCCTGGGCGCCACCCCGGCTTAGGTGAGAGTCCTGGCCTGGACCTGGCTCACCCTAGGGTCTCACCTCCCAATGTATAGACAGAGGGACCCAATCGCCTTCAGGAGTGCACCAGCTCATGCAATGGCCCCTCCCCGGGACTGACCTTTATCAGCGGATACGCACACAGATCCTACATGATAACCAGGGGCTGGGACTTACGCGATTACCCAGTCACCCCTTGCGTCACCCCATCCTCCGACGACCCGCGCGTAGGTTATCCATCAGACTGTGTACAGGGAGGTAACAGGTGGGAGGTCAAACACAAAAGTGGACCAAAGCTGATTGGGCGTTTGGCATGTGCCCTCTCACCTCATGGAGGAACCCAATCGAGAGTATGGCTCGGGGCCCTGGGTACGCCAAACCCGTACCTACCGTAGTAGGAGCCCCTGGGGGAGTTTGATTTCGGAGTCCTCTTCTCCTAGATGAGTTGTCGACCAAGACTAACGAGCCTCATCTACCCGTTTGGAATGTTCTTTGCTTCCCCTCACCTCTTGCCTACCAGTAATCAAAATGACTCTTAGTAGGCCGTCTGGCTCAGGTACTGAGCCCCTCCGCCACGACAAGGCGACACTCCTTCGGAGGGGTCTCCTCAGGTGTACACTATACTGTCCACCCCTGGCACTGCCTTCTCTTGTGCTTGAAATGGACAGCCCTTTGCTAGGTGTCCTGACTACAACCCAACCCTCTGGGAGATAAATGATGTCCTTAGACTGGTTCTCTGTCCCCAATACTTCTGATTTTCCAGAGAGCAGCAGTTGGTACCTTGACTGTCTCCATCCTTGGCGTAGCCGTCAGTGCATCGTGGATGGTCTTATAGTCACCGAGCATTAGTTGTTGATGTAGCTCAGCACTCCAGAGCATGTTATTTGAATGTGTCAAATATGGGAATGCAGCTGAAGAAGATAGAAATAATCTAAGAGGTTTTCAAGTTGCAGATATTCTGAGAAATCAAGAGTTGTATAAACATCTAGAGATAGTTGCAACTAAAATCAGTGAATTGGCTTGGAATGAAACTACAGGAAATGATATTTCACCAACTAGTATTGATTCAACTGTTCAACCACCCAGAAGATCTGCGAGATTTGCTATCAACAATGATGTCCTGGATTAAGATTAATCAATCAGAACAAACTTTCTTTTAGTTTTCTTTGTTTTTTTTTTTTTTTTTTTTTTTTTTTATTTCTATTGTCATCTGATATAATATCTCTGTTAAAATTGTATTATCAGTTTCAATAAATTTAGAATTTGGAAATTTATTTATTTTGTATCTCAGCATTGTGTGTCCTGTCGATGAAGGAGTAGGCAGGTTCTTGGGATGCATATTCCAGTTGGGAGATTCACCAGAGCCTTGTTCACCTGTTACACACTGGCCTGGATGAACCCCTGCAGCATCTCCGTAGCTGTTGTAATTCCGACTTGAGCTGGCTATGTTAGATTGTGGCCAGGCTGTGGTTTTTGAGAGCCTCCCAGATATCTGGACGCTACCATTGTTGGAATCATGTTCAGTATTTCTGCCGCCAGTTCGTGGAGGCTATCTGCCAGCTGTGAAGCTTCCTCTTTTATTAACCTTCAGTTGTAGGTGGCAGCAAATTATTGGAAGACTTCAAACATTGATGTTCCATTGTACTTGTATTGTTTGACGTGTTGGATGTTATGTCACATCCTGGCATCTCAACTGTCAGGCTCTTACCATGATATTAAAGTAGTTGAAATATGTATGTTTTAAAGTTTTTGTCTAAGATCATCACTGACCTTTTACAATAAATTGGCCACACTCATAAGATGTAGTGTCAGTAAACCAACTCACACATTATATTATCTTTACATTTCATGTGAGTTTAAACAATTTCTATGTATATTTAAACACTTGCTCATTATGCTTTGTGTATAATGGTAAACCCTAAATTAGGAAATCTAAAAGAAAAATCTGATGTGTTGCACTCACATGACTTTCTCAACTCCTGTCCTAACCATTCTTACAAACTCTTATTCCTATACCTTCTTCGTGTTACTTGAGATAAACATTTGCAGAAATGATCTTATTGCTAGGTGCAAATGGAATATGGGAATACAGTACTTTACGTGATAGTAAAATTTATGTATTTATTAGTCCTTTAAAATCAGATACTGTACATGGTACACTGATATAGGATACATCTAAAGTAGTTATATTACATAAACTTATTTACAATAAATACTTGTACAATTATACATAAGGGTATTTGTTAAATTTCAAATATTCTTCTACTGTGTAAAAACAGTGTTCCTTCAAAAAAACCTTCACAAATTCTGTTGTCTTTATATGGTTAACTTATAAGAAAATGAATAATGATATTCTATTTAACAAAAGTTTGTTTTCCAAAACACAAATAACAAGGAATATCTCCGAAATAGTTCACTCTGCAAACAAATTTATGTGGACATAAATTGTGTGTTTTAGCAAGATCTACATTTATTCATATTATTGTATGTACCACAAACACATGCAATAGAATTAATAGGAACAGACAAAGCATTTAACTGCCAAACAAACACAAAATAATAACTAAATAAACTGGAAGCAGCACAGAGCACAACTCAATGTTAGTTTCTGTAAATATTGGAATATATGAGCTAGTTTAGAGCATAAGTATTCATTGGAATTATATAGAACAATTAAAAGGGGTAAGGAGAAATATATACTATAGTTCTCACAAAGTAGGAATGATGGGATATGAAAGGCAGAATCAGAAATGAAAAATTTAATACCATAGCCAGGATTTGAACTATAGTTCTTCCACTCTACATTCAGCTCTTCTTAACCAGTAAACTAGTATGGTAACATGGGGGCATAACCTTAAATTCATCTAATTTGCATTTTCCCGGTAGACTAAAAGGGAATCTTATATTCAAAACACTCACCCTAATGGCAACTTAGAATGGCAAGTACTTAAGTCCTGGAATTTAAGGTTTTTTAGTTAACAGTTTCCATATATCAGACAGTCAACAGTTTTGAGTACATTAGAACAATCAATTATTATTGATTGGCCTCAGGGGTCTCCGTCTAGGGGATATGTGAATAGCGACCACAAGGTACCCAAGCTGAGCAGAACATTACTTCCACTTACTGGTGTTTTGCTCCTCACTGTAAATTTTCTATCTGGCCTTACCTTGGTCATCTCTTGTTCTCTTCCGATCCTGATGCTATTAGGGTTCCCGAGGGCTAGGGAGTCTTTATTTTTCCAACCTCTCCATTTCTCTATAAAACCTTAACCCCAACATGCTGACCTGTCATGGCATGTAATACGTCCTCTGATTGGTAATCAGAGGATATGGTCGGTGAATTTATTTTGATAATTCTCCCGGTCAGGTTGGTGAGACCCGTAAACCAACGACAGGTGTGGTCCTCCAGACATTCTGGGGGTTGTGAGAGAGCGATGTGACTGCCAAAACATAAAAATATGGTGCTCTCTAAAAAACGGTTACTATTACTGCTATTGCTCTCTTCAATATCATTGTGAAAAATATTGGAGAGCAAGAGGATTAATGACTTCATTGTCAGAAATCCAGCATTAGCTAACAACATAAGAGAAATTAGCCTGCCTATTTGATGCTGTTGGGGTAGCGTGTTGCTTCACATTCAAGACGTCCTGAGTTAGAATCTTGGTTAGGATGAGTTATCCAGATAAGTATTTTTCCAGGGTTTCCTTATCCTGAGAAGACAAATGTCAATTAACTTTAACTTCTATGGACCCCGGGTTCATTTGAACATAACTTCACCCATTTCATTCATTCATCTGATGTGACCTACCAGGTTAGAGGATGAGAGAGAGACAGGGGACAGACAGATTGACCAATTTTTACAAGGATGACTAGATTTCCCTGTTGCAAAGAAAATTAAGCAGACCACAAAAGCCACTTGAAACCACTTTCCACTAGCAAAACAAAATTTGGACTGGACCTGAAACTATGTGGTTGTTCTTGAAGGGATGCCATGATCCTTTCATTTATTGTTGTCTGGCACAGAGATTCATAAGGCAATAAGTTACTCATCCCGCTGTGCTTAGCAAGCCACAAAAGGTGGATGTTATCTTCTTTCTTGGAAGTTTGAAAACAGTGTTGTAATATTCAATTTAAACCAAAAAGGTAAGTCGATTAATAGCACTGAACAACACTTACCTATAATTTACCAGAACAAGAGTCGATGTCCAGTTGATAATGGAGGGGCTCTAATGACCTAGCTGTTGATGGGCCCTTAAGCCCTACTCACCCACTCACTCACTTAATAATGGAAAAAAGTCAGCCTCTGAAACATGTTCCAGTAAATTATAAGTAAGTGCTGTTTAGTGTTATTAATCAACTTACCTTTGTGGTTTAAAAAGGTGGATGTTGTTAAATGGGAAAGAAAAACATTAGAAAAGATCAGATCTGTTTCCGAAAGCTGGTTTAGGAAACATTTGCAAGGTCCATGTTTTATTTTTACTTGCTTTTAAAAATGTTTAATGATTTACAAAGAGAATGGAGGGTGATGGAACACTTTCATCTTCATTTTTTAATAACTCATAAAACTTGACTTAATATATTTTCATCTGTATAGCAAAAACCATGTTAATAATCATTACAAAGTACCAATTATGTAATTGGCAAAATACATAAATGTCACTTGGAAATTGTGAACATGTTTTATACAAAGCATTAACACTTAAATTGTTTTTGCAGCACTGAAGAAATGCCGCACAGGAACTGATGTTTTGCTCACACCAAAACATAAAGAGCGATGGGCAAAAGAAGTAGATATTATGAAACGGTTAAACCACCCCAATGTGGTCAAATCAGTAGAGGTGCCATTGGACCTTGCAGGCCTGCGGTCTGAATTACCTATTATGTGCATGGAATTCTGTAGTAAAGGAGACCTAAGGCAGGTAAGAAAGATCTCATTCATAACAGCCTTTCAAAGTTAGCATTTCTAAAGAAGCAACTTTGAAGAGAGTGCAAATCAGGGATAGGAATCACATAGCTTTTTACTCCAATGACTCCCATGTTAACAGACAATCTGGAGCATATCTGTGTGGCTATCCTGTGACAGGTTTATAATATTAATATAATAATGTTTAAATATTTGACATAGAAGCAATGTTGACAGTGAAGTTTCATTCATGTTGAAATAAGAAGAGTCACACTAATTTTTACAATTACTTCACTCACTTGTTTATTAAAAACTGGAACGTTTTCGAGAGATGTCTCATCTTCTGCAGATGGTGACTGAGGTTTGAAGGTTAATTGTAGCCTAATTGTAAAAATTAGTGTGACTCTTCTTATTTCAACATAATAATGTTTATTCACCACTTAGATCATGTTACATGATATGAGCTTCATCAAAAGAATAACTTCTATAAGATTTACAGAACTAATTTTACAATATTACAAATAAAATGTCAAATATTCACTTATTAAATATTTACAGAATAATGACATGTTTACAAGTTACAATGTCAAATATTCACTTACTGAATAAAAGGTATGTTGTAGTAAAAAGGATTTGACTTCTTTGTTAAATTTTTTTATAATAGTTATTTCTTTGATATTTGCTGGTAGTTTATTATATAATTTAATGCCTAAGTTTGTCAGGTTATTTTTTTGAGTATTTGTTCTGGATAACTGAACATGAAGGTAATTTTTCCTTCTAGGGTTATGAGAATGGATAACCGTATTTGTGTCTAGCTCTCCTTGATTTCCCTTAATATGATTTGAAACTTCAGCTATAAAGATACAAGCTAGAGGTAGGATGTTATGTTTCCTAAAATAAGATCTACAGGATGTACTATTGTCTATTCCACTTAAGATTCTTATAGCTCTCTTTTGGATTATAAATATTCTTTCACATTTTTCCCCCCAAAATTTTATCCCATATTTTAGTCGACTATGAAACTGGGCAAAATATACATTTTTCAGTCCAGCAAGATTTATTGTACATTTTAGATATTTTAGCATATAGCACACAGAACTAAGTTTACTTGCTAATTTATGAATGTGGCTATGCCATTATAGGTTTTCATTCACGCATATACCTAAGAATTCTGTTTCTTTCTTGTAATCGATATTATTTCCTTCAAAAGAAATTTGAGGTCTGATACTGTTTTTACATTGCCGTGTATGAAATGACATTGCAATAGTTTTTTCTTTGTTTATAATTAGTGCATTTATCTTAAACCAGTTGCTAAGGTTAGTCATTACTGTGTTAACTTTGTTTTGCAATATAGTTTCATTTTCGCCTTGTACAAGAATGTTTGTATCATTTGTGAACAGGACTACCTCAGCTTGATGAATATTGCTTGGTAAATCATTTATGTACATTAGAAACAGCAGAGGCCCCAGCACTGAGCCCTGAGGAACCCCTCCGGTAATTTCTTTAGTGGTAGATTGGTAATTACTGATGCTTGATAGCTTATTGTGTTTCACATCCACTACTTGCTTCCTATTGGTAAGATAGGATTTAATCCACATATTCATGCTTCCTCTAATTCCATATTTGTTTAGCTTGGATAATAAAATGTGATCTAAAACATCATACGCTTTTGAGAGTTCTAAAAATATTCCTATCGTCGGTAGCTTTTTATCCACTGAATGCTGAATTTGACCTAGTATGAGAGGTAGAACTGGAACTTAAAAATTCAATGCCACAACTGGGATTTGAACCACAGACCTTCCGCTTACCAGGCGGTTGCTCTAACCATTGAGCTATTGTGACAAACTGCCATAATGGCATTAAATTCTCAAACCAGTTCGTATTTCTCCTGGTAAACCACAAAGGCAGTCTCACATCAGAGACAAATTACCCCGATGGTGACTTACTATTGTAAGTACTTCATGTCCCAGGATTAAATAACCTTCAGATGGTAATTATTATTTATTTATGCCAACAAACTTACTGTTGGTGTTTTTAAACACACAAGCCGTGTGTGGGCAAAGTTTGAGAGGTAGAACTGGTAGTAGTTTAGCTATGGCTGTTTCTGTAGAGCTATTTTCTCTAAAGCCGTGCTGCGGATCAGAAAGGACGTTATATTTTTCTAAGAAAGATATTAGTCTATTGTACACTAATTTTTCAAAAATTTTAGAAAATACTGACAATATGCTTATCGGTCTGTAATTTTTCTTTTTTGTCTTTTCTCCTTTCTTATGTATTGGGATAATTTTTGCAATTTTAGGATTATCAGGAAAAATCCCAGATTCAAGTGAGGGGTTACATATATCAACCAAGGGGGCCTTTAAATATTCTATACATTTTTTAATGACATAGTCTGGTATTTCGTCTATTCCAAAGGAGTATTTACCTTTCATTTCATGAACTACTTTCTGTACCTCAGTCTCTGTAGAAGGATATATGAAAATAGATTCCCTGCAATTTTTTATTTCTATGATTTTACCTTGGGTATGTTTAGACTGATTTAAGGTAATGAGTTGGTCCGCTATTTCAGCGAACTATGTATTGAAGCACTCTGCTATGTGCTGAGTATGATACCGAAATTTAGATTTCCAATCGAATGGGCTTGATAAAGACACGTTTTAATTTAATTGCCGGATGTGAGATTTGCGATAAGTGTTAAGTAATAACATAAATAGATAATAGAGCAGGAAGTGTTGTAAGGTGAGCAAGATATGAGTAAATAATAGTCGTTAAATTTGTAGGATAAACGCATTATTGGTTTGAAATTAACGAGTCATGACGTCATACTACATAGTTTAAATTCACGTTTGAAATTCAGGTCTGCCAACCTTAAAAGTCGCGCGATATATTTAATAAAATATAAAGTAAACATCGTTTAATCCTAAAAAGGTAATTATATATTCGAAATTCATAAAAGAACATGTTATAATAGAAAGGGACATTTCTAAATTGCAGGAAAAGGAAATAGCATTTTGGATACGAGGCTTTCTTGGATGACGTCATGACATTCAAAATTGGAGAGAACGGTTTTCCTAGCGTGGGTAAGCTAGAAAGCGTCACCACTCGCCCCAGACCAGTACTGCGGGTTGTGCTATGCGGACGTGAGTGCGATTCCTCTACATATACAATCGGCATAGCTCCCGAAAGTATCTAAGATGCAATAAACAATATATAAAGGTTTTCTTGGGTAGTCTATTCGATAACACCTGCGCGTACCCGAGATAAATAAAGAGATCTCAAGCTGAGCTAGCGGGAAAGAACCAAATCAACGGGCGACAACGAGACCAACGACATTTAAGCATCAATGTCGACACAACGAGAATCACCCAACGACATTCCGCCACAAGTATTTGTGATTTTGTTACCCTCATTACCTAGTTCTGTTACACAATAATTTGAGCTACTCTTCCCTCTTTCACGGTTTATTATCTCCCACAGTGCCTTTGTTTTGTTTTTCGCATTTTCTACAATTCTTTCACTTTCTTGCCTTTTAGCTTCCAGTATTACTTTTTGATAAATACTTTTATATTTCTTTACATAGTTCCTAATGTTGTTGTATTTCTCTGCTTCAATTGTCTATACAAGAATTTTAACCTATTACTTGAAGTTTTGATTCCTTTTGTAATCCACCCATTTTGAGGTTGATTTTTTGTTTTTATACCTGTTAGTGGGAATGCAGCGTTTAACCAGTATAGAAATGTATTTAGGAAGATATTGAACTTTTCATTAGTATCACTTTTTTGAAAGACCATCTCCCACGTTTCCCCTTTAATTAAGTTTTTAAAACTTTCTATGCTTTCTGGATTGAAAATTCTTTTCGTATAGGTTCCTGTTTGCACGTTTGTGGCTTCCCTTTGCCTCATTTCTCTTTCCAAGGGGCGGTAGCTTGCAATTGACCCATGCTGGGTCGCAGTAGGCGAGGAGTCCCCTCTACCTCAATACCTCATACTCTCTACCTGCAGGCAAAGAAAATAGCTTCCTGAATAAATTAATTGACATGGCATTTACAATTTAAGGTATTGAAACACTTCCATTTGTTTAGTAAAATTATAATTTCTATTATGGTTTGTTACATATTTTGAATAATGATTTAATAATTATTTAGTAAAGAAAACCTCTCTCTCTTTCTCTCACACACACAAATACACAAACACACACACACTATTTTTAAATACTTTGACTGATAAAGAAACCATAATACATTATTGGTAAACATCTGCTCCATGGTGTTTATGTTTTATGGCAACAAACTTACTGCTGGTGTTTTTAAACACACAAACCATATGTAGGCAATGTTTGAGAAGTAGAATCGGAACTGAAAATCTCAATGCCACTGCCGGGATTTGAACCATGACCTTCTGTATCGCACATGACTCCTCTGACCACTGAGCTACCATGGCAATTACCATCTAAAGGTTATTTAATCCTGGGACATAAAGAACTTACTATTGTAAGTTGCCCTTGGGGTATTTATCTCTGATGTGAGATTCCCTTAGTGGTCTACTGGGAAAATAACAATCATTTGGGAAATTTAATATCATAACGGCATGTTGTCATGATAGCTCTGTGGTTAGAGCAGCTGCATGGGAAATGAAAGGTCTGTGGTTCAAATTCTTGGTGTGGCATTGAATCTGCTCCACATTTAGGCTCTATTAGATATATTAACGTTTGGCATTATCATTTGTATACTAGCAAGTCGCAAAGCACATCCCAAGTTTTGATCAGTAAGGCTGCTTCTATGTTTTTTTTTTCTTTCCCTGATTACCCTCCCCTTATGTAGGACTTACACCCCCTAGGACTTGCAAGCCAGTGCCTAGAGTCAGACGCCTGTCAGGGAGCAGAGTGAAAACCTGGAAGCAGGTGGTCAGCCAAGTACCAGGTATGATATTGAGGAAGAGGATGATATGAAATACAGGCAAAATGGTTGATTGGAAGGGCAATAAAGGAGCAATTGGTTGAATGAATGGCGGGGGAAACCGGAGAACCCAGAGAAAGCCCGCCCAGATGCCGCTTCGTCCACCACGAATACCACATGCAGTTTACACCTAGGTGGTAGGCGAGTGGTCTAACCACTCAGCAACGGCGGCACCATTATACTTCCAGACTCAGGGAAGGATGATCTACAAATCTTCACTAGTAAAAAAAGTTGTTCGCTGATCAGGCTTGAACGTAGCATAGTGCAAGAATAACAAAAGAATCTTCACTCACTGTTGAAATTGAGATGTTTGACATCATGCACTTCCCCTCCCTACTCACTCCCGCCACTCCAAAGCTGATGACCTCTGGTTATGAATATAAATAAGAAATAAAATATGCCTCATATCTGCAAGCTAGTTGAAGAATAATTTAAAAAGATAAATACCTTTTATCAAGAAATTGCAAGACTGTTAAACAAGTAAGATTTAGATAATTAGTACTTAAAACAGTGTAATGTGTGCTGTGTCAACAAATATATTATGTTTACAGGTCCTTAATAAAAGTGAAAACTGCTGCGGCCTGCAAGAAAATGATGTGAGGGCGTTGATTTCAGATGTGAAAAGTGCAGTGCAATATTTACATTTAATGAAAATAACACACAGAGATCTCAAGCCTGAGAACATTGTACTTCAGGAAACTGATAATAAGGTAAATGTATAACTTTATTTCAACTTAAAATTAAGTTATTTAAAGGTTATTTTGTAGAGAAAATTAGAAATAGTGGGAAGCTGCCGAAACAGCTGCCTTCATCAGAAGTCTATGGTAATTATTATAATTACTAAATGAATAATAAAGATAAAAACAATTTCATGTTTGACTTTCTATTTTTATGTGCTTCTTTTACTTTCTCAACTATGTACCTAGTATATAGAGGAAGAATTACAAAAGTTCCCCATCAATAAAAACCACTGAGACGTTAAGTACAAGAGGTTTAAACATTTCCATGACGTCAGCTTTTGTGGCAATGAAACTTCTGAAACATAAGCAGGATAAGGTAATTGTAGTTCATACTTTACAAGCACAAGATCCTGTAAGTTGGGTTAATTATTGCAATTGGTTTTTGTAGTCTGTCATAATGAGTACGTGGACCCACTTTTTATGTTCTTCATTGATGAAGCATGGTTTTCTTCATGGTCGCATTTCTACTCAGAACAATTGATATTGGGCTACAGGAAATCCCCATATTATTCATGAAGTTCGCCGTGCCGCAAAAGTTGGAATTTGGTGCGCTGTGATTGTGCATAGAGTTATCGGTCTCATATTTTATGACACAACAGTTGATTCACACGTTAACGTAAATTCTATTTTAAATAATTTTTTTCCATAACTCACAAGAAATAAAAGATTGCGTTATAAAAAATTGAATTGGTGTTGAAACATTTAACATCACTTACGTGTAAATATTTGTCTTGACTGGTTTCAAGAGCTTAAATTGCTCCCATCATCAGAATTGCCCATTGATTCTTGTAGATGCTGTCTGATGTGTATTTGTTTGAATAATTAGGTGCCAAAATAAAATCAGTTTTGATATCTACAGAAGGCCTGCACATTCAGAAAACTACATAAAAAGTAACAGCTTCAAGCCAATCCACACAAACATGCTGTCCTAAGTAGTTAAACCCTCAGATTGGTTTACACTTCCTTATCAGAAGGAGCATACAAGCAAGAATACAAACACACAGTCAACATAGCAATTTACAATGGCTTCAACAAAAAAATCATTGACAAGAAAATAATGAAATTTAAAAAAACAAACACACTCTTAACAAAAAGCAGAATCATTTTCAAAAAATTCACTTTCCATCTAAGTAAGCACTACAAATTCCACAAAATCTTCAAAAAATAACAGCATCAACTTGCTCCACAAAATAATGTCAGCATAGAGAAATTACTTTGCAATAACTCAAAGGACCAAATACCACAGAACAAAGAAGCTGGAATCTATAAAATTAGCTGCCCAAATTGTGATCAAATTTACATAGGAAAAACTAAGAGTAATTTAGAAACGAGACTAAAAGTACACATGAGATGCATCAAATACAAACAGATGGATAAATCTGCAGTTGTACACCATTTTTGGACATCAAATTACATCACACTGAGCATAACACTTTTAAAAGCTACAAAACATGGTGCAGAGTTGGATACTTGGGAGAAGATTCTTATAAAAGCAAATTCTGCTTAAGGAATTTTGATTAGCCACCACCAAACCCATTGTGGAAGTTCGTCAGTCCTCTGCTAGACAGTGCCACACATCAGACAGTATTCACAAGAATCAATGGGCAATTCTGATGATGGAGTAATTTAAGCTCTTGAAACTGGTCAAGATAAATATTTACATGTAAGTAATGTTAAGTGTTTCAACACTGATACAATTTTTATGATGATTTAGACTCACATAACTGTTACCAGCTTATTCAAATATATGCAAAAAATGATTATGTGTTTCCGCAGAATTTAGCGACATTGCATACTGCTGCAAATTGTTGTTTTCTAGTGCCTTGCATCTGGCAATGAAGCCATTAGCATCTGCTGCAAATTCTATGCATAAATTGGGAAGTGCATATGGGGACAGAATAATTGAACTGTGAAGAACTTTGACCATCTCGTTTCCATGATCTATCTCCATGCGAATTTTATTTATGGGAATGTTAACACTAGAACCCCGGCACTCGCTAGCTACCATTAACTACGGTAGCGGTCATTTTTGACCGTTCGCTTTTTCTTTGCCTTTTCCATGTACAGTTTACAACTTATTTCTTACCAGTGTGATATTGTTATTATTAGGTAACTAGGCCCAATATGTTGTCACTGTGTATGTATAAATTATTGGAAAATTGCCTTTCTAGGGCATACATTCGAATTTTCTATGCTAAATGCTTTCTCTAATGGAGAGTTAGGAGAAAAAAAATATTTAATTTGGTAGTATATATAAAAACAGCCCGTACGATGAACATATGTCCTTTATTTATCTCTATTTTTCAACAGTATGTTTATTCAAATAAAAAAATAGCTCAAATTCTCATAAAGACGAAATATAGTGTAATAGTGCAACTAAGAATATTTAGGATTATGAATGTGATAACACAACTTTGTGTATAATAGGACAGTAATATTGCAACACATATCTTTATTTTAGTAAACCTATTACAGCATGACAACTATGTTAGCACTTACACAGAAAGTTCCTTCCATTGTTATGAGCATCCACTTATGCGTTGCATTTTACACACGTAAGAACTTTTCCAACTTCTGCTGTGCATTTCCCACATACTGGTTTCTTGCAAATATGATAGGAATTTCTTGCTTTGTTCTGTGTGCAGTTATGACCTATTTGACACTGTCGTCGGCGATTAGGGGTTGGATGTTCTTCGGTTGGATTAGTCTGTATACAATGTTGTCTAGTTCCCCAGTAGGTTTCTCTTAGCTCATCAGCGAGTTGAAGGATGAACCTGCGGCGTGAAAGTTCCTTGCCAGTTATTTCTCGAAACACTATCCAAGCGTTGATGTAGCTAGGTCCAATACATATGTTAGAAAAAAACATGCATCGGCCATCTGCGGATACCAGCACGAACGGAATATAATCGTGCCATCTCATCAATCATATCCACTCCATATTTACTCTTGTAAAACTGAACTGTCTCAGGAAGCTTCTTGGAGACTGCCGATATTGCACATGAGTTGTGAAGTGTACTCATTATAATTACATTCTTCTGTGACTTTCCTTGGTAGCTGGTTAGCAAAATACCATCGTTTTTCTTCATGAGAATGGTATTATAAAGAGGAACTCTGGAATTTCTAAGGTGATCAGGAACTTCTTGTCTCGATCTATTCACAGTTCCTACGATACTAGTGCCCGACTCCTTCAGTGTTTTAGCTAGTGATAGTGAAGTAAAGTAGTTGTCGGTGGTGACGTTTTGTCCCTTTTTTAGAAAAGGATTTTTTAGAGACATCACAACATATTCTGGAACAGATTCGTTCTGAGGCCGCTGATTATCCTTCCCCAGGTATGGGATATCGTTGCAGAGTTACTTTCAGTTCACATCTCTAGGCATCCAGTAGTATATACCAAATTTATCAGGCTTATTGGCCATGTATTGAATAAATGGACAGCGACATTGTGTAGGATAAAGTTGTTCATCTACTGTAAGGAATGTACCTAGTATGTAGAGCAAGCCTTACAGTTTTCAATAATTTTGTTCCAAATAGTTGAAACTAGTGCAAACGCATCCGTCTTTAGCCTTTCAGAACGGGATGACCTGACATCAAATCTTAAAAATCTCATCAGCTCCACAAATCTGTCCCTTGCCATGGTATCAGAAAATATAAGTGGCCCCCACTTTTTGGACCATAGTTCAACTAGTTCAAGGCTTCTGCACCCAAGTGCACCCTGCAAGTAAATTACGCTGATGAAAGCGTCTAACT
Organism: Tenodera sinensis; assembly: GCA_030765045.1. Classification (NCBI taxonomy): domain Eukaryota; kingdom Metazoa; phylum Arthropoda; class Insecta; order Mantodea; family Mantidae; genus Tenodera; species Tenodera sinensis. Next base: position 153,989,887 of record CM060961.1, on the reverse strand, counting down.
CGTCCAAGGAAACAGTTCATTTCTCTTCATTTTTCTTCTCTCTTGCTTCAATCTCGGTAGATTTTTTGATATGTTGAAGAATCGACTCATCAATGAACAACTTCCAAGCAGATGCATGGCTGCTGTCCCTTACATGTCTCTTAGCATAAGCAGTAGGGCCTCCTTTTTCTTCAACAACATTATGTTGCTCTGTTCTACCAGGATTGTGACCTGGATCGATGATCTGCCACTCAGTACCCTTATCTCTACTAAGAATTTTTGTAAGTGCAGGAAGTTTTTCCTCTTCATGTTGCCTTTTTCTGCCTCTTTCTTATTATTGGTTGTGTTGAAGTGGTTGCATTACCTGAAGCTTTAGTATTACTAGTAGGCATTCTATTTTCACTTGCCGCTTGTGACGCACTCAAATTGCATGGAGTACACAGTGCTGCAAGTCATGTTCAAATGATGGTTCTATCGAGCTATGCCCATACCTTCTTACCTCCCTCACAGCACGAAAATTACAGGAAATGTTATCTTAAATCTGATTTTCTGAAAATAAATAAGCAAAGCAAATATATGTGTATATTGTGTATAAACAAGGAAATGACTAACTACTTAAATGCACCTATTAGGAATACAGTTTCATGTTATGCAATATCTAAAGAAAGCAGAATAAAACTTACCATACAAATAATCTTCACTGAATGACTCATCTTCCGATTGTGTGATTCAGCTAGAGGTTGATAATCATCTTCACCACTACCATCTTCTGATACATCGTCTGGTATATCATGAAATATAGCTAGGATTTCATCTGGTTTCAAACCACGAGACATATTACAGGCATAGATTCACAACGTACACTGCTATAAGGAACAGTTGGTATGAAGACGGACAAAGCAGATTAGTGACAGTGAGAAATCCAACGACAGTGTGAGCGAAAGCCTAACAAAATTGTAACGGTCAAAAATGACCATCTCCGGGGTTCATGGTCAAACATGAAAAAACGCCCACGTAAATAATGACATGCCGAAAATTATTATGCTATATAAATCTAGAGGTTATATCAGGAAAAGTCATGAAAGGCCAAGCTTCGTTTTTAAAAACCGGCGGAACTAAACTTATTTAAATATCAAGAACGGTCAAAATGACCGCTACCGGGGTTCTAGTGTTAAAGTAAAGTGTAAGCATCAAATTCACACACATTATAAGAATTGAAAGAGAATATCATGAGAGTCATACCTATACATAAAAAAGAAGACAAGAGCGAAACAAGTAACTACCAGCTGATAACACTTGTCTCGTCACTCTCCAAATTGGTGGAGAGAATAATAGCTGATCAAATCATATCGTTTATAGACAAATATGAAATTCTGGTCAACTTTCACTATGGATTCAGAAAAAATAAATCCACAAAAAATGCCATATCAGAAATAATCGACCACATAATTGATAAACTGGATAGCAATGAAATCAGTAGCAGTATATTTTTGCATCTTTCGAAAGCGTTCAATTGCGTTGAACATAAGCTCTTACTAGATAAACTGAATCATTATGGGATATGTGGAATACCGAACAAATTAATTAGAACATATCTGAGCAAACGATCCCAACGAATAAAAATTACACATGCTAGGAATCAACATGTCGCTGAATACTTCTCAAATAGTAATCTAGTGACATATGGAGTACCTTGAGGTCCTGTTCTCGGCCCCTTCTCTTTATAATCTATGTAAATGATATCCCAAATATCTCCAATGGAAAGATATTTATCTACGCTGATGATGCATCAATAGTAAACAGTGATAGAAGTTCTCAGGCTCTGGAAAATGCAACAGTAGATAACACAACACAAATTATACAATATTTTAGGTCCAATAACTTACACATAAACTTTAATAACACTAATTACATCCAGTGTCAAACTCCACAGAATAGGTCAACAGCAAATACAAATATGGTCATTGAAAACAGAGAAGTAAACGCAGTCGATAAGACAAATTTTCTAGGGGTAATTGTGGATAAAAACCTTACATGGAACGAACACATTAATTATATGTGTAACAAAATAAGTTCATGGTTATTTGTAATGGAAAAAATGAAAATACAGTGGATGTTAATACACAATGTAATCTTATGGTTTAATCTACCCACACCTATCATACGGGATAACAGTGTGGGGATGCGATGCTAAAATGTACACTAACCGAGTATTCTTTCTCCAAAAAAGAGCGTTAAGACTAATTTTGAAAATGAAACAAACAGATATGTGTAGGCAAGTCTTCAAAGACCTAACAATTTTAACTCTATAATCTCTATATATGTATGAAGTAACAGTACAATTGTTCAACAGGCAAGACGTAGGTCAAACAAACAAATACATGAGCACTACACCAGAGGAAATACAAACTTTCATATTCAGTCACACAGGCTAGAAATGTATAAAACCAAATCTACTACTGCAGCTCATAAACTGTGTAATAAACTCCCTGCTTATCTGAATAATAATAATGATGATGATGATGACGACGATGACGACAATAATAATAATAGTAAATATTAATAACTTAAACGTATTCAAGAAAGAGTTAAAGAAGTTCTGCATAGGAGGTTGCTACTACTCAAGTGACGAATATCTTGGATAATATGGACCAAATAAATAGGGTTGTTACAATATTAAGTTGTAATAGTGTGTAGTAAGTCCATTATTGTAAATATGTTACTATAAAATTTATCTATGTATATATAAAACTATATGATGTTTTTGTACATGTTTCCTTGATGATGCTTTGAATATGTATGTATTCAATTTAATTTAAAAGGTCAGTTAATTAATAACACTGAACAACACTTACAACATATTTTTCCGGGACGCGTTTCGAAGGTTAACTTTCCTCCATTATCAACCGGACAATAACTGGGTTTCCATGGTGTTTCATGGTGCAGATGGTGATGCTTCTTTTGGTGGCGGTTCAATGAACGTACTGAAAATGTCTCTCTGAGGAATGTCGAAATTAAATACCCGGTTTCTATTTTTTAAAATAAAGATTTGTTCCCATGTGGACAGTTCTTGTTTTCCGGTTATGTGTTTGAGAAGTTTCGGTTCTAGCTTTATGTCATGATTTTTTGTCCAAAAGTGAAATGCAACCGCTGATTTTTCTAATTGTTTACTCTTAATGTTTCTAACGTGTTCCTTGGATCTAATTTCTAAATTTCTTTTGGTTTTTCCTATGTATATTTCATTACAATCACTGCATTCAATTTGGTATATGCCAGATTTTTTGTTAGGTGGAATAGCATCTTTGATGTTTGAAAGTAGTAGGTTTTTTATGGAGTAATGGTTTACTTCGAAACGTGTCCCGGAAAAATATGTTGTAAGTGTTGTTCAGTGTTATTAATTAACTCACCTTTTAAATTAAATTAATTACAACAACACTGTTTTCAAACTTCTATGAAAGGAAGATGTATGTATTCGTTAAGCAAATAAATAAGTAAACAGAAGAATAATGCTGAATAAACAGAGTCAAGTTAAAAAAACAAAAGAGAAATACAGGCAATCAGTCAACTTTTGCAAGTAAAACAGAGTTGTTTTCACTGGTCTGGTTGAGCTACAAACGCATTCTATAAGGTGCTAATGGATTGCATGTATAACCTAAATAACCATTTCAATAAAGCTTTTCAAAATTAAAGGTTATTCCATATAAATAAATTGCCTAAACTTTATGAAGAGCAACCTTTTTCAGTAATCCAAGTCATTAGCAATTGAGACAGGATATTGTAAGACCCCAAAAGAAAATCGTTTATGTGAATATTTGTTAAGAGTGTAATTTGTTTTTGATGTTGGTATGAGTTGGTTAAATGACAAAAACATGTTACTAATGTTCATTGTTACAAACAATTAAGTTTGTTTAAAGACGTCATAAATATTTCCATATTTAATTTTAATATATATGTATAAATAAAAGAATTATGTGTTCAATATTGAAAGCGAAGGGAGAATGGCTAAGGATCGCTTCCCTAACAATGCGGGAACTATTTGATGAACGCATACGCGGATGTACACATGGTAGACAGAATGCTAGACTCGCAACCAAAAGAATTTGGGAATAGCATCTGTGTCTTTGGTATAGATGGACGCATTTTTATGTGTGCGCGTCATAAAATAGTGAAAGTAAATTTACTAAGTGTTTAAAGACCGTTAATTTGAGTAAAATAAGTGAAACATTAGCTAACTTTAATAAGTTAGTTAATACGAAGTGTGCAATTAAATGAAAGGACGTAAAATAGACGAAGTGTAAAGTGATAGAAAACACATTTAGCAAAATATTGCTAAATTTTCAGACATTAAATATCGGCGATGCTAGGGAAGTCGATCCACTGAAATAAAAGACTTGCTACTGTGATACGATTTAAATACTGTGAACAAGAAGGTGCGAATAAAATATTTCACTAAAGTTAACCCCGAGTGTGTGTTCATTCCACCCAGTACCACGAACCGAAATAACAAAAGAATCAAAAGCTCATCAACATCACCATCACCTTCGTTAATTATAAAAAACAGCACCAAATGGCTTGCCCAACGTGGAGCACGAATTTCGGGTGGAATGAAAATCTACGGGAAATGAACTTACGCGAAATACCAAGTGACGCCAAATCTTCACGCCAAAAAGGAAGAAGACGCCATTAGACAATCCTTTGAGATTTACGACTTCGGAGACGTTACCAAATTGGAATTCAACGAAGGAAGTGCCTAAAAACGCCGATGAACGGATAATCAACGCGGGAAAACATCAGAGATCGTCTAGTGAAGTCAACCGCCCAGGGGATGCACATAACGAGACCAATCAACGAGAAAAAGTAGGACCAAAAATTTTTATTTTTATATTCATTTCATTTTTATGTTACTGCGAAGTGGCAAAATAGTAGGACTTTTTGCCAAAGTGAACTGAATAAAAAAACGAGAATGTCGCGGAAAGAGAGAGGGTAGGAACAGGAATAGGGAAAGGGTAGATAAGCCTAGTTATCAGATAGAACCAGAAAGTGAGGGAGAGGCAGCAATAGGAAAAGACCAAAGGTTACTAATGATCATGTTTGAGAAATTAGAACAAAGTTTAGGTCAGATGAATGGAACAAAATAAGGTAGAATTAAAACAGGACTTAGAACATAATAAAAAAGAGATAAGGCAGGATTTAGAACAAAATAAAAAAGAGATAGGTCAAAAAATGGAGGAGGTGAGACAGGATTTAGAACAAAATAAAAAAGGTATAGGTCTGAAAATGGAGGAAGTGAGACAAGACTTAGAACAGAAAATAGAATTAGGAAGACAGAACTTAGAACAGAAAATAGAATTAGGAAGACAGGAGTGTAAAGAAAATATGAAAGTAATGGAAACTAATTTGAAATTAGTACATAAAAACATAAATGAGACAAAGGAAGCTTTAGAAGCTAGGATAGAAATCATAGGAATATTCTAGGTGTTCTATTGTGTGGTAACTGAATATGTAAAATTTATAAAGACATGTTGTGTCATGCCAAAACAAAAGACAAAAACATACAGCAAAGAAGACTGTAAAGAAAAAAGGGTATTGTACAAAGTATTAAGTATTAGAGGAATAGGGAGAAGTGTTGTATTGTGTTTTAAGATTGTAAATGTAGGTGACAACTTGAAAAACAAAACAAGGGGCATGTGAGACAGGATATTATAAGACCCCAAAAGAAAATTGTTTATGTGAATATTTGTTAAGAGTGTAATTTGTTTTTGATGTTGGTATGAGTTGGTTAAATGACAAAAACATGTTACTAATGTTCATTGTTACAAACAATTAAGTTTGTTTAAAGACGTCATAAATATTTCCATATTTAATTTTAATATATATGTATAAATAAAAGAATTATGTGTTCAATATTGAAAGCGAAGGGAGAATGGCTAAGGATCGCTTCCCTAACAATGCGGGAACTATTTGATGAACGCATACGCGGATGTACACATGGTAGACAGAATGCTAGACTCGCAACCAAAAGAATTTGGGAATAGCATCTGTGTCTTTGGTATAGATGGACGCATTTTTATGTGTGCACGTCATAAAATAGTGAAAGTAAATTTACTAAGTGTTTAAAGACCGTTAATTTGAGTAAAATAAGTGAAACATTAGCTAACTTTAATAAGTTAGTTAATACGAAGTGTGCAATTAAATGAAAGGACGTAAAATAGACGAAGTGTAAAGTGATAGAAAACACATTTAGCGAAATATTGCTAAATTTTCAGACATTAAATCTCGGCTATGCTAGGGAAGTCGATCCACTGAAATAAAAGACTTGCTACTGTGATACGATTTAAATACTGTGAACAAGAAGGTGTGAATAAAATATTTCACTAAAGTTAACCCCGAGTGTATGTTCATTCCATCCAGTACCACGACCCGAGACAACGAAAGAGTCAAAAGCTCATCAACATCACCATCACCTTCGTTAATTATAAAAAACAGCACCGCAATGAATAAAGTATGTCATTTGTCCCTGCAGCACTTAGTTATTTGTGCAGTAACAGATTAAATTTTTCAAACAAGACACTTTGAAATATTATTTATTTATGCCAACAAACTTACTGTTGGTGTTTTTAAACACACAAGCCGTGTGTGGGCAAAGTTTAAGAGGTAGAACCAGAACTTAAAAATTCAATGCCACAAATTGACAAACTGCCAGAATGGCATTAAATTCTCAAGCCAGTTGGCATAAATAAATAATATTTACCATGTGAAGGTTATTTAATCCTGGGATATAAAGTACTTGCAATAGTAAGTCACCATTGGGGTAATTGTCTCTGATGTGAGACTGCCTTTGTGGTTTACCAGGAAAAATACGAACTGGCTTGAGAATTTAATGCCATTCTGGCAGTTTGTCAATTTTTGTTGGCATAAATAAATAATATTTACCATGTGAAGGTTATTTAATCCTGGGATATAAAGTACTTGCAATAGTAAGTCACCATTGGGGTAATTGTCTCTGATGTGAGACTGCCTTTGTGGTTTACCAGGAAAAATACGAACTGGCTTGAGAATTTAATGCCATTCTGGCAGTTTGTCACAATAGCTCAGTGGTAGAGCGTCCGCCCGGCAAGCGGAAGGTCTGTGGTTCAAATCCCAGTTGTGGCATTGAATTTTTAAGTTCCGGTTCTACCTCTTAAGACACTTTGATTTTGCTTTTCACCATTTACCAATGTACTACATGTTAGGATATGTTAGAAGAAAGAAAATGGAATAATAAATAATTTAGTACATTATTATTTATTTATGCCAACAAACTTACTGTTGGTGTTTTTTAAGTTCCAGTTTTACCTCTCAAAATTTAGTACATTTTACAAAATTTTTAATCACACAATAAAAGATTTTTATTACTTGCTCGTGAATGTATAAAAGAAGCTGGAAATACATCTTATAATTCTGTTAAAAACTATTGCTGCTATTATTATGGAGTATTTTACATTAAAATTAATCTAAAACAGCAGTGTACAAAAATCTGTAGTTAATCTACCATTTTATGCAGCTAAAAGATTAGTTAACTCTGAATTCAAAAAAATTATTGCAAAATATTACTGTGAAAAATCAAAGAATAAAAGATGGAAACTACCAAACATTCAAACAGTAATTCCTGAGTATCCTCAAAAAACACAGTTGCAACCTTCAGGTTGATTACAGGACATGATCGTCTGGCTTGTGATCTGCAAGAGGAAATGGACCAAGACCACCTTCAAATATGCCCGGCCACTTCTAGCGCCCCATCCGTCAATGAAAAATATTGGAGAGCAAGAGGATTGACGACTTCATTGTCAGAAATCCAGCATTAGCTAACAACAACAACAACATTAAAATTAATCCATCTCAAGTAAAACTTAATACACATTGTGTTATTATTCAACTGATTAGTTGCTGTTGACACTTCTGCACCCACATACCCTGAGAAACACCTGTACTTTTAAATATAAAAAGTGCTAATCTATTACCAAGTTGCTTCCTGTTTGGTAGTGCTACAAATATAAATCCAACATTAAAAAACAAGTCACTGAAACATCAATAGAAGGACAAAGATAATATACATTGCATCCCATTTTTATGGTGTGCCATGTTGGATCTCAGAGCAGTTAACTACGACATATTTGATTCCCAAAACCAAACTGCTACATATTTGGCTTCCAAATGTAGTGCTACCAAATCTGAAGTGCTGCATGGCTGAAACCATTTTGATTAGAATACCATATACTTAAGAGTAAACGGGCCAGGGCCCAGCTTAGGGGTAGCCCAAGATGTGTAAGATTTGGTACTCAATAAATAAATCATTCATTCATATACTTGGTGCTGTTTTTATAATATAGCTTCAGATTGAGCAATGAGACTATTTTTTCTCTCAGGGCGTGGTACTAGATGGAATGAATAAACACTCGATGTTATTTCACTGTAATATATTACTTTATTAACACTTTTTTCATCGTTACAATTGAATTATCTTTCGTCGCACCAATTTATATTATATTGATAGTCTTTTCACTTTTCTAAAGTCTTTTGTACCCACTTCCACACGCGTTATAGAAACACGTCTTCTCATCTCAAACACACAGACGCTATTAATAATTCCAGCGTCACTTTACGTGATGCTATCTTTATTGTATACATCCGTGTATGCGTTCGTCAAATAGTTCCCGTATTGTTAGGGAAGCGATCTTTAGCTATTCTCCCTTCACTTTTAATATTAATATATATATAATTCTTTTATTTATACATATTAAATTTAAATGTGGAACTTAACATTTATGACGTTTTTAAACAAACTTAATTTTTTTGTAACAGGTCGGTGAGACCCGTAAACCAACGACATGTGTGGTCCTCCAGACATTCTGGGGGTTGTGAGAGAGCGATGTGACTGCCGAAACTTAAAAATATGGTGCTGTCTAAAAAGGGGTTACATTTACTGCTAAGTCTCTTCAATATTTATATTGAAAAATATTGGAGAGCAAGAGGATTAATGACTTCATTGTCAGAAATCCAGCATTAGCTAACAACAATTTTTTTGTAACAATGAACAATAGCAACATGTTTTTGTTACTCAACTAATTCATATGAACACTAAAAATAAATTACATGTTCAATAAATATTTACATAAATGATTTTCTTTTGGGGTCTTACAATATTCTGTCTCACATGCCCCTTGTTTTGTTTTTCAAGTTGTCACATACATTCACAATCTTGAAACACAAAACAACACTTCTCCCTATTCCTCTGATACAATCTTTTTACTTTATACAATACTTTTTTTTTTTTATTTATTTATTTTTTTTTTTTTAACAGTCTTCTTCGCTGTGTGCTTTTGTATTTTGCTTTGGCATGACACAGCATGTCTTTATAATTTTAACATATTCAGTTATTACACAACACAACACCAAGAATATTCCTAAGTTTTTACATTTGACATTGACACAAATATAATTTAAGTGTATCATGGTTTATTATGTGCCTTTTGACTTACGTTCTTTGTTATGAGGAGAGAAAAACAGGATACAAATCTTGAGCTAATGATTATGATCATATTTATGGCAATTTTATTCAGTTCGTTGTCTTCTTTGTCTTGCAAGCTTATTATGTATAGGCAGGTCGTTGAGTCAATTCTTAAACTCTGATGTTACTAACGATACTATTATGACATTGGGTTCTTATTCACTATCGTTAAGTTCGACATTTCTTTAAGCTTAACATTGGCTATATCCATCTTAATTTATGGGCATTGCTTTTCTGACTATGGTTTTTCTCACTTCACTAATTGTGATCTCTTTATCTCTTATCTCTATAAGAGAAAACTTCTATATTTATAATTATTCTGCAACTATATTATTTTTATTCTTAATTCACCCTCGACACCCTTGTGTCAAAAATATTTTCTCTTTGTCACCACAATTGATTCCTTTTTATTTTTGTTCCTGACATCTTTATGTCAAAAACACATTTTTTTTTCTGTCGCTATAATTCGTTTCTTTAATGACAATCAGTATTCTCATCTGTCTTTGTTGACAATGCTCTCGGTAGTCATTATAGCCAATGACTATGTTGATTTCCTCTCCTGTTGTATTTTCCAACCTGTATATAATTTTCTATAAGAAACGCATTAAAAATTATTATTTTTCATCATCTCTACTGTTCCTGCCTTACATGTTTGTTGGCAAAGACTATTTGGTCCGTTCTTTGTATGGTTTTAATTTGTTTTTATGGTATCTTCCTACCAACTTGCCATTTGTATTCTGTAGCTCATATGTATGGTCACCCAGCTGTTTTGTTATGACCAGCGGTCCAGTGTACAGTAGTTCCATTTTCCCTTTGTGTGGCCATCATGTGTCAATATCAATTGTAAATCGCTTAGGTTTTGTGTTGGTCATCAACTCGATTGGGGCGAACTTAGTCCTGGTAATTTCCCTGGGTGTTAGTGGTGGTTTTTATTTCTGTATTCTATGCAACATCGGCCCCATTCAGCACATTTTCATCTATTTCCTGTTTAATGTTGCCGGTGTTCCATTGGTTTCTGCCCCTTTGGTGTGAACCCCTGTTGCATGTCGATCTTCGGTTGTTCAAGTATTCTCTACAGAATCGTATATGATTCACTTGATGGGTACGATCTCCTGGTCTCCCATGATCATACGTATATGTTTGGTATCTCGATTCACCCCTTGGTATTGTGTCGTGGTACCGCTATCTCGTGTTCTCCATCCTTTCGCCATGATTGTGTGGTTGTGGGAAATGCTGTATCCCTCTTCCCCTGTCATGGGTGCTCCTAGTATTTCTATCTTCTCTCTCATTCTGGTTGTTTGTAGTCGTGCTTCTGTTTAAGATAGGTGAGTTTGGGTGACAGCTGTGTCTATGCTCATTAGGCCGACCATTTTACGTTTCGAAGGCTGTTAGTAATTCTATCATGTCTGCAAAATCTACTGACCTCGCAACAATTAACCCTGTTCTCACTGTGTATGGGAAATGTCTTGTTATGCTGGTAATTAACTCTGCTTCCGACAGGTTAGGGTCTAATAGCATCCCTTTGTTGGCTACTTTAATAAAATAATCGACTAGCGATAACCCTTTGGCCGGATCATATTTTCCTGTCACTAACTTTACCCTTGTCTGGTTCTGCTTAGCTGGGCCCCAATACCTTGATAGGAATAGATTTCTGAATGAGCTATACGATTCATGACCAGCTAATGTTAACCTGAGCCATTCTAATGCTTTGTTTTTCAAGCTTTTCTTGACTATCATCATTCTAAGCTCATTTGGTATCCTTTTCACTTTAAAATACTCTTCCATCTCTTTAACAAAGAGTTTTGGATCGTCTCCCTTCTCCTCATTAAATGTAGGTGGTGTGATTTCATGTAGTATGCTGTTGGTGTAGCATGTGTTATGTGTTGTGTCATTGTTTAATTGTGAACCTCTTTCTCTATATGGTGAGTCAACATTTTGAGCATTATTCAAATAACTTTCATCTTGAACATTGCTTGGTACATCTAAATCAATCATTTTGCCTTTGTAGTGCATTCACAACATCATTTACATTAGCCAAACTTTCTTTTCCTTTTCTCATTTCTTCACAAATTAATTTTAAATAATTATTTATTTCTAAGTAACTTTGTTTCATATCATTCATAGCATCTTGTTGTGATTGTACTACATCAGCCATAGTCTTAATTTTAGGAATGACAATTTGTTCTACAGTTTCACTAATAATTCCTTTCTTTACTACCTCAATTTCTTTCCTTAATTCCTCAGTTATTTCTACTTTTACATTTGTAATCTTAGAACAATTACAGAACAAAAAATCTCCTGGACCTGACAAGATTCATCCAGAGTTTATTAAACACCTTGGCAGGAAAGGAAAAGAAATCCTACTTAAACTGTATAACACGTGTTGGAGAATGACTGTACCTTCCGACTGGAAAAAAGCCATTATCATCCCGATTTTAAAGAAAAACAAACCCTCAAACAATATTAATAGTTTCAGACCAATATCTTTGACCAGTGTTATTGCAAAAGTGATGGAAAGAATAGTGGCATCTAGACTTAACTGGTTCCTAGAATATTACAACTTAATTAATAGTTCACAGACCGGCTTCAGACAGAATCATAGTACAAGTGAAAATGTACTCCTACTAAGCCAAGACATCAAGGAAGCTTTCAATAGAAAGGAGGATACCTTGGCAGTATTCATTGATTTTAAATCAGCATATGACTCAGTCTGGAGAAATAAATTAGTTGAGAAGTTGCAATCAATAGGTGTGAAAAGTAACATGCTTAAGTGGATAACTCAGTTTATTTCACAAAGATTTTGTGCCACAAAATATAATACATACATTTCAAAATATAAACAAACACACCGAGGACTTCCACAAGGTGCTGTTCTGAGCACAACACTCTTTAACATATATATAAATGACCTTCCATCAATAATAAAAACTTTAGAAACCAAAATTGCTTTATTTGCTGACGATGTAGTCATTTGGACTTCAGGCTCTCCAAAAAAACCTGAATTAATTAAAGACAGAATAGAAACAGCCCTAAACAAAGTACATGAATGGAGCTCCAAAAACCTCATGACTATCAATGTGGAAAAAACAAATTATGAATTATTTACACTAAAATACAAACCAGTTAATATTAACATAAATTATAATAGTAAACCACTCAAAGCAGTTGATGATGCCAAATACTTAGGCATCACTTTCGACAGAAAGCTAAGTTGGAAAAAACATATAACAAACATCTCAGAAAAGGTTGAAAAGAAATTGCAAATCCTGAAAAGGTTAGCTGGTGCTAAATGGGGCTGCTCAAGGAGAGTCCTTAACACAACATACAAAATGTACGTTAAACCAAACCTCTTGTACTGTTCTGAAGCTTTAATAACAGCAGCAAATGCTAACATCAATAAACTTGAACAAATACAAAATCAGGCTCTTCGCCTAATCACTGGAGCAGTTAAATCCACACCTATTGATGCCATGCTTGCCTTAACACGGACCCCATCAATAACAACAAAAATAGAAGAACAAGCATTGCTCCAACACGAGAAAATGTTACGACTGCCAAACTCACACTGTACGGAAAGAAATACATAATTACAATACAAGAAACATAAACAAATTGGATATGCCATATCATAGACTAAGCAAGACGAGTAAATGTCATAAACTGATAGGTATAAAGCTTTTTAATGCACTGCCGAACAGAATATGTAACCTAAGTCTTCAAGCATTTAAGAATAGAGTTTATACATGGCTAGTAGAAAATCCTGTATATGATATGCATGAATTTGAAGAGCTGGACAAGAATAATATATGATTTGAAATTTTTAGCCGTAAGTGACGAAGTCTATTGTAAATTGTGTATTTACTTAATGACTTAATAAATAAAAAAACAATAAAAAAAACAAAAAAAAAAACAAAACTCTAAATGGACAGAAGAGAACCTCCCCCCTTCAATCCTTAAAACTCATAGTAGTTTCCTAGAAAAGGTAACACAGATTAAATCCAAATTGAACATTCCTAACACCAGAGAAAATCTACCTATTAGAGAAAATCCATTGGAATTATTGCAACCTACCTTCAATTTGGAATTAATAGAGGAAATAAGTAAATCAGACACACCAAAAGAAATACAAAAACTTCTAGCTCTGGAAACAATCAATACTAGGTATCCCACAGAAGAATGGCTGCACATATATACTGATGGATCCTCGAAGGAAAACCTTACTGGAGCTGGAGTTACATGTTCACATTTTTCCTTTTATCATTCTGTTGGCAGAGACACAACAAATTATGATGGAGAAATAGAGGCTATATACATTGCTCTCCGACAATTATTAAATCTTCCCTTAAATAAATTTAACAAGGCAGTAATTCTTTCGGATTCTAAAGCTGCAATTCAGGGAATATGTTCAAATACTACAAAGAAGTCAACAAAAATTAGAGAATGCTACAAAATGTTAACACAACTCCAAAAAGTTAATAAGACTGTTCATCTCCAATGGATTCCAGCACACTGTGGAGTCATGGGGAACGAAGCTGCAGACTCACTTGCAAAGAAAGCCACAACAATAACACAAAAGTCTAAATTCAATTTCTCATATTCCTCAATAAAACGCTTGATCATTAAAAATTTTTGTCATTCATACCTACAAGAAATAGAAACAAATGCCAAAGATAAAAAATGGATTACACTACTTTCCAATCCAGATATAATCCCCCAGAGACCAAGGAAAACAGCTGTTGCAGCCTTCCGACTATTGACAAATCATGACTGCTTGGCAAGTCATCTCTACAGAATAGGTATCTCAGCCTCACCAATATGTGTCCTGTGTAACGATCTAGCAGAAGTGAATGAAGACCACTTGAAGACCTGTGAAGCATTAAGATCAGAAGAAACTACAGTTCAAAAGTATTGGAAAGCACGAATGCTAATGGCTTCATTGCCAGATGCAAGGCACTAGAAAACAACAACAACAACATTTGTAATCTATTGATATAATGTTTTGGTTCTTGAGAAGTAGTTCCCGCCCGGAGATCCGAATGGGGGACTATTTTAACTCCGGAACATTTTACCCCTCGAGTCATATTGCATAAATATTGAAGAGACTTAGCAATAAATGTAACCGCTTTTTAGAGAGCACCATATTTTTATGTTTTGGCGGTCACATCGCTCTCTCACAACCCCCAGAATGTCTGGAGGACCACACCTGTTGTTGGTTTACGGGTCTCACCGACCTGACCGGGAGAATTATCAAAATAAATTCACCGACCATATCCTCTGATTACCAATTACTCTATTAATTACAGGTGCTATCAAAACCACACCAATAGCAGCTATGGAAATACTAACCAACCAATGCCCCATTGAATATGAAATAGAAAAAGTGGCTCTTATTCAACACGAAAAGTTGATCAGACTCCCATTCAATACATGGCACAAGAGAAATTTTACACATACACTAAAGACTCAGGAGAGCTTTCTTTCCAAAATTCAAGACATCAAGAAGAATGTATACCTTCCTAATTCAAAGGAAAACTTCATATCTAAAGTCAATCCGACACAAACATTAGACATCACATATTATTTACACCTGACAGAAGAAGTTCAGAAAAGTGATACTCCAACTAGTGTTCTAAAATTATTGGCATTAGAGACAATCCATACTAGATTTCCAGAACACGAATGGCTCCATATTTATACTGATGGATCATTTATATCAAACCAAGATGGAGCAGGTGCTGGAGTCACATGTCACCTCTTTTCCTATTACAAATCTTTAAGTTATGGAACTACTAACTTTGATGGAGAAATTGAAGCAATTCGAATGGCCCTACAAAATCTTTTGTACAGAATTTCACATTTTCAGCAAGCAATTATTCTCTCAGATTCCAGGGCAGCAATTATAGCAATTACTCCCGAGTTGTCACCAAAAAACCAAACAATTATAGAACGTTGGAAAATCCTTACCCATCTAACAGCACTTCAAAAACACCTAGTCTTCCAATGGATACCAGCTCACTGTGGACTGAGTGGTAATGAGAAAGCTGATTTTCTTGCAAAAAGGGGTACCGGCAATGTGCAGAAATCAATAGTTAATTTACCATTTTATGCAGCTAAAAGATTAGTCAACTCTGAATTCAAAAAAAATATTGAAAAATATTACTATGAAAAATCAAAGAATAAAAGATGGGAACTACCAAACATTCAAACAGTAATTCCTGAGTATCCTCGAAAAACAGCAGTTGCAACCTTCAGGTTGAATGCAGGACATGATTGTCTGGCAAAACATTTGAACAGAATTGGGATATATTCTTCACCACTCTGTCCTCTATGTGATCTGCAAGAGGAAATGGATCGAGACCACCTTCAAATATGCCCGGCCACTTCTAATGCCCCATCCATCAGTGAAAAATATTGGAGAGCAAGAGGATTAATGACTTCATTGTCAGAAATCCAGCATTAGCTAACAACAACATTTGTAATCTTACAGTCTACACTTGCATTACATTCTGTTATTTCATCTCTACATCTACCAATTTCTGCTTCTAATACAATCTTATTTTCTTTCATTTCCTATTCTATTTTTCCCCATGCTATCTCCTATGATTTCTGTCCTAGCTGCTAAAGCTTCCTTTGTCTCATTTATGTTTTTATGTACTAATTTCAAATTAGTTTCCATTACTTTCATATTTTCTTTACACTCCTGTCTTCCTAATTCTATTCTCTTTCCCAAATCTAGCTCTAATTCTTTCCTATTAAGTTCTATTTTGTGCTCTAAGTCCTGTCTCACTTCCTCCATTTTCTGACCTATCTCTTCCTTATTCTGTTCTAGTTTCTGACCTATTTCTTTTTTATTATGTTCTAAGTCGTTTCTCACTTCCTCCATTTTCTGACCTATCTGTTTTTTATTATGTTCTAAGTCCTGTCTCACTCCTTCTATGTCCTGTCTCAGTTCTACCTTATTCTTTTCCATTTTCTGACCTATTTCCGTCATATTCTGTTCTAGTCTTTCAAACATGATCATCATTAATCTTTGGTCTTTTCCTATTACTACCTCTTCCTCACTTTGTGTTTCTATCTGATAACTAGGCTTATCTGCCCCTTCCCCTATTTCGGCGCCGTGGCCGAGCGGTTAGTGCGCTCGCCTACCACCTAGGCGGCCCGGGTTCGATCCCAGGGACCTGCATGTGGTATTTGTGGTGGACGAAGCGGCGTTTTCTCCGGGTGCTCCGGTTTCCCCTGCCATCTCATTCCACCGGTGCTCCATCTTCATTCCATGTATCATCAGTGTCACCGCCTGCGGTGCCGTAGTAGTAAAAGCGGGCATTAAACACTACAACAACCTTCCCCTATTCCTGTTCCTACCTCTTTCTCTTTTCGCGACATTCTCGTTTTTTGATTCAGTTCACTTGGGCTTAAAAGTCCTACTATTTTGCCGCTTTGCAGTAACATAAAAATAAAGTGAATATAAAAATCAAAATTTTTGGTCCTACTTTTTCTCGTTGATTTATCTTGTTATGTGCATCCCCTGGGCGGTTGGCTTCGCTAGACAATCTTTGATGTTCTCCACGTCGATGGGTATCCGTTCATCGGCATTTTTAGGCACTTCCCCCGTTGATTTTAGCTTGGTGACGCCTCCAAAGTCGTAAATTTCAATAGATTGTGTAATGGCGTCTTCTTCCTTTTTGGCGCGAAGATTTGGCGTCACTTGGTATTCTGCGTAAGTTCATTTCCCGTAGCTTTCCATTCCACCCGAAATTTGTGCTCCACGTTTGGGTAAGGCATTTGGTGCTGTTTTTATAAAAAGGAATGTGCTTCGGATTGAGCAATGAGACTATTGTTTCTCTCCGGGCGTGGTACTAGATGGAATGAATAAACACTCGATGTTACTTCACTATAATATATTACTTTATTAATACTTTTTCCGTCATTACAATTGAATTATCTTTCGTCGCACCAATTTATATTATATTGATAGTCTTTTCACTTTTCTAAAGTCTTTTCTACCCACTTCCACGTGCGTTATAGAAACACGTCTTCTCATCTCAAACACACAGACGCTATTAATAATTCCAGCATCACTTTACATGATGTTTATGTTTATTCACCACTTAGATCATGTTACATGATATTCATCAAAAAAACAATTTCTATACGATTTATAGTACTAATTTTACTATATTACAAAAAAAATGTTAAATATTCACTTATTAAATAAAGATAAACAGAATAATGTTATGTTTACAAGTTACAATGTCAAATATTCACTTACTGAATAAAAGGTATGTTGTAGTAGAAAGGATTTGACTTCTTTGTTAAACTTTTTATATTTGTTATTTCTTTGATATTTGCTGGTAGTTTATTATATAATTTAATGCCTAAGTTTGTCAGGTTATTTTTTTGTATATTTGTTCTGCATAACTGAACATGTAGGCAATTTTTCCCTCTAGTGTTATGCGAATGGATATCCATATTTGTGTCTAGTTCTCCTTGATTTCTCTTAATATGATTTGAAACTTCAGCTATAAAGATACAAGCTAGAGGCAGGATTTTATGTTTCCTAAAATAAGATCTACCGGATGTACTATTTTCTATTCCACTTAAAATTCTTATAGCTCTCTTTTGGATTATAAATATTCTTTCACATTTTTCCCCCCAAAATTTTATCCCATATTTTAGTCGACTATGAAACTGGGCAAAATATACATTTTTCAGTCCAGCAAGATTTATTGTACATTTTAGACATTTGAGCATATAGCACACAGAACTAAGTTTACTTGCTAATTTGTGAATGTGGCTATCCCATTTTCGGTTTTCATTCACACATATACCTAAGAATTCTGTTTCTTTCTTGTAATCGATATTATTTCCTTCAAAAGAAATTTGAGGTCTGATACTGTTTTTACATTGCCATGTATGAAATGACATTGCAATAGTTTTCTCTTTGTTTATAATTAGTGCATTTATCTTAAACCAGTTGCTAAGATTAGTCATTACTGTGTTAACTTTGTTTTGCAATATAGTTTCATTTTCGCCTTGTACAAGAATGTTTGTATCATCTGCGAACAGGACTACCTCAGCTTGATGAATATTGCTTGGTAAATCATTTATGTACATTAGAAACAGCAGAGGCCCCAGCACTGAGCCCTGAAGAACCCCTCTCGTAATTTCTTTAGTGGTAGGTTGGTAATTACTGATGCTTGATAGCTTATTGTGTTTCACGTCCACTACTTGCTTCCTATTGGTAAGATAGGATTTAATCCACATATTCATGCTTCCTCTAATTCCATATTTGTTTAGCTTGAATAATAAAATGTTGTGATCTAAAACATCATACGCTTTGGAGAGGTCTAAAAATATTCCTATTGTTGGTAGCTTTTTATCCACTGAATGTTGAATTTGACCTAGTAGTTTAGCTATGGCTGTTTCTGTAGACCTATTTTTTCTAAAGGCGTGCTGCACATCAGAAAGGATGTTATATTTTTCTAAGAAAGATATTAGTCTATTGTACTCCAATTTTTCAAACATTTTAGAAAATACTAACAATATGCTTATCGGTCTGTAATTTTCCTTTTTTGTCTTTTCTCCTTTTTTGTGTATTGGGATAATTTTTGTAATTTTGAGTTTATCAGGAAAAATCCCAGATTCAAGTGAGGAGTTGTATATATCAACCAATGGGGCCTTTATATACTCTATACATTTCACACAAAATAACAAGAAATAATAAAAAGGAACGTAAAGAATTTAAGAAACATTTGAAACAAGAAAGAGAATGTAATCCTAACACTCAGTGCAATATCTTTTTTCAAAATTTTAATATGCAAGAATTGAACATTGCAATAAATAATCTAAAAAACAAAAAGTCTCCGGGACCAGATCACATACATCCAGAGTTCTTAAAAAACCTTGGAAAAACAGCAAAACAGCAACTACTGAAACTCTACAATCTATCCTGGAAAACCACTGTACCTGCTGAATGGCGAAAAGCAATAATTGTCCCACTCTTGAAGAAAGACAAAACAGCATCAGAAATAAAAAATTATAGACCAATAGCTCTTACCAGCATAATAGCAAAAGTGATGGAAAGAATGGTGTCAAACAGGTTAAATTGATTCCTAGAATCACAAAATTTAACATCCCCATGTCAAGCTGGATTCAGAGAGTTCCACTCTACAAATGAACAAGTCTTACTTCTCAGTCAAGAAATCAAAGACTCCTTCAATAGAAAAGAAGATAATTTATCAGTTTTTATTGATTTTCAAAGTGCATATGATTCTATATGCAGAACAAAACTACTAAAGAAAGTAAAAAAAATAGGGATACAAGGTCCAATGTTTTCATGGCTATGTCATTTCCTAACACAACGCTTTATTGCAACCAGATATGGAAGAAATATATCTAAATATAAACAAGTACACCGTGGCTTGCCACAAGGTGCAGTGCTCAGCACTACACTTTTTAATATATTTATTAATGATCTACCACAACAAATACAAGAATCAGGCGTGAAGTGTGCACTATTTGCTGATGACTTGGTAATGTGGACTTCAAAACCTAAAAGCAAAAGTACAGAACTGGAAAAAAACATGCAACAATCTTTAACCAACTTACAGAGGTGGACCAAAGAAAATTTAATGACTGTTAATACAACAAAATCAAACTACCAAATCTTTTCACTAAGAAAAAAACCACTAAAAATAAAACTAAATTTTGAGGGTCAACAATTACCAGAAACAAAGGAAGCAAAGTATTTAGGAGTTACATTTGATACCAAACTTACATGGACCAAACAAATAGAAAATGTAATACAAAGAGCAGAGAGGCGCCTTTCACTGTTAAAACGTCTAACAGGAATGAAGTGGGGATGTTCCAGAGCAACGCTTAACACAACATACAATGTATATATAAAACCATTATTTACTTACTGCAGCGAAGTTCTTGTAACAGCAAACACAAAAGAAAATTCAAATCTTTCAAAACCAAAGTCTGAGATTAATTACAGGTGCTATCAAAACCACACCAATAGCGGCTATGGAAATACTAACCAACCAATACCCCATTGAATATGAAATAGAAAAAGCGGCTCTTATTCAACACGAAAAGTTGATCAGACTCCCATTCAATACATGGCACAAGAGAAATTTTACACATACACTAAAGACTCAGGAGAGCTTTCTTTCCAAAATTCAAGTAATCAAGAAGGATGTACACCTTCCTAATTCAAAGGAAAACTTCATATCTAAAGTCAATCCAACACATACATTAGACATCACATATTATTTACACCTGACAGAAGAAGTTAAGAAAAGTGATACTCCAACTAGTGTTCTAAAATTATTGGCATTAGAGACAATCCATACTAGATTTCCAGAACATGAGTGGCTCCATATTTATACTGATGGATCATTGATATCAAACCAAGATGGAGCAGGTGCTGGAGTCACATGTCACCTCTTTTCCTATTACAAATCTTTAAGTTATGGAACTACTAACTTTGATGGAGAAATTGAAGCAATTCGAATGGCCCTACAAAATCTTTTGTACAGAATTTCACATTTTCAGCAAGCAGTTATTCTCTCAGATTCCAGGGCAGCAATTATAGCAATTACTTCCAAGTTGTCACCAAAAAAACCAAACTATTATAGAATGTTGGAAGATGCTTAGCCATCTAACAGTACTTCAAAAACACCTAGTCTTCCAATGGATACCGGCTCACTGTGGACTGAGTGGTAATGAGAAAGCTCATTTTCTTGCAAAAGAGGGTACCAGCGGTGTACAAAAATGTATAGTTAATTTACCATTTTATGCAGCTAAAAGATTAGTCAACTCTGAATTAAAAAAAAATTATTGCAAAATATTACTATGAAAAATCAAAGAATAAAAGATGGGAACTACCAAATATTCAAACAGTGATTCCTGAGTATCCTCGAAAAACAGCAGTTGCAACCTTCAGGTTGATTACAGGACATGATTGTCTGGCAAAACATTTAAACAGAATTGGGATATATTCTTCACCACTCTGTCCTCTATGTGATCTGCAAGAGGAAATGGACCGAGACCACCTTCAAATATGCCCGTCCACTTCTAGTGCCCCATCCATCAGTGAAAAATATTGGAGAGCAAGAGGATTAATGACTTCATTGTCAGAAATCCAGCATTAGCTAACAACATATTCTATACATTTTTTAATGACATATTCTGGTATTTCGTCTATTCCGGAGGAGTATTTACCTTTCATTTCATGAACTACTTTCTGTACCTCAGTCTCTGTAATAGGACATATGAAAATTGATTCCCTGCAATTTTTTATTTTTATGATTTTACCCTGGGTATGTTTAGACTGATTTAAGGTAATGAGTCGGTCTGCTATTTCAATGAAGTATGTATTGAAGCACTCTGCTATGTGCTGAGGATTTGTGATTTTGTTACCCTCATTACCTAGTTCGGTGACACAATAATTTGAGCTACTCTTCCCTCTTTCACGGTTAATTATCTCCCACAGTGCCTTTGTTTTGTTTTTCGCATTTTCTACAATTCTTTCAGCTAAATTTTTGGGATAACAAAACACATCTACATTTATACAGTATTTACAATCCTCCCAGAAATGAACCAGATCTCTCTCTTTATGACCAATTAAATAAAACAATCGTAATTGGGGATTTCAATGCTCATTCCAAAAGATGGGGTTATGAAAAAGTGGATTCTACAGGGAAGATAGTGGAAGAATTTTTGAATACCACAACTTTTGAACTGATTTATAGTAAAGAAGATCCCACAACCTTCATACATTAATCTGGAGCAGGCAGTAACCCAGACCTCTTGTTAGCTGCAACAGATATTGTTTCAAAAATTAAACTAAGTTATAGATGATCCAAGTTCTGGTCACAGAGCAGTGATTGCTGATATAAAACTAGAGAATACAAATAACAGTCAAGGTCTCATGAATCTGTACTAGAACTTCAAAAAAGCTGATTGGAACAAATATAAAACTGAATTAGAACATAAATTTAAAGAACAAACAATCTCACAGCTGCATTACCACCCAGAACATATGAACAAAAATTTCTGTAAAGTCATCTTAGAAACTGCAAAAAAACATATTCCTCGGGGAAGAATTAAAAATTTAAAACCCTTTTGGAACCCCCAGTTAGAAGAACTGAAAAAGCAAAGGGATATAGCTAGAAATACAGCTGAACAAACAAAAAACATATCGGATACACAAATATGGCAGAAGAAATGTGCCTCACTAAAAAAAAGAAATTAATACTGCTAAAAAGAATTACTTTAATAATTTCTTAGAAAAAATGGTTTATTGGACAGATGGTAACAAAGCTCATAAGTTCATAAAAAATGTCAAGGACAGGAAAGAAAACAACAGCCCACCTATCATACACAACAATAAAATGTTAGTAAATGATGCAGTCATAGCCGAAACATTCAATAAATATTATGCTAATTCACTTAGAGTAACAAGAAATAATAAAAAGGAACGTAAAGAATTTAAGAAAAATTTGAAACAAGAAAGAGAATGTGATCCTAACACTCAGTACAATATCTTTTTTCAAAATTTTAATATGCAATAACTGAACATTGCAATAAATAATCTAAAAAACAAAAAGTCTCCTGGACCAGATCACATACATCCAGAGTTCATAAAAAACCTTGGAAAAACAGCAAAACAACTACTGAAACTCTACAATCTATCCTGGAAAACCACTGTACCTGCTGAATGGCGAAAGCAATAATTGCCCCACTCTTGAAGAAAGACAAAACAGCATCAGAAATAAAAATTATAGACCAATAGCTCTTACTAGCATAATAGCAAAAGTGATGGGAAGAATGGTGTCAAACAGGTTAAATTGGTTTCTAGAATCACAAAATTTAATATCCCCATGTCAAGCTGGATTCAGAGAGTTCCACTCTACAAATGAACAAGTCTTACTTCTCAGTCAAGAAATCAAAGACTCCTTCAATAGAAAAGAAGATAATTTATCAGTTTTTATTGATTTCCAAAGTGCATATGATTCTATATGCAGAACAAAACTGCTAAAGAAAGCAAAAAAAATAGGGATACAAGGTCCAATGTTTTCATGGCTATGTCATTTCCTAACACAACGTTTTATTGCAACCAGATATGGAAGAAATATATCTAAATACAAATAAGCACACTGCGGCTTACCACAAGGCGCAGTGCTCAGCACAACACTTTTTAATATATTTATTAACGATCTGCCACAACAAATACAAGAATCAGGTGTGAAGTGTGCACTATTTGCTGATGACTTAGTAATCTGGACTTAAAAAACCAAAAAGCAAAAGTACAGAACTAGCAAAAACCATGCAACAATCCTTAACCAACTTACAGAGGTGGACCAAAGAAAATTTAATGACTGTTAATACAACAAAATCAAACTACCAAATCTTTTCACTAAGAAAAAAACCACT
Organism: Tenodera sinensis; assembly: GCA_030765045.1. Lineage (NCBI taxonomy): Eukaryota > Metazoa > Arthropoda > Insecta > Mantodea > Mantidae > Tenodera > Tenodera sinensis. Next base: position 153,965,919 of record CM060961.1, on the reverse strand, counting down.
AAAAATAAAACTAAATTTTGAGGGTCAACAATTACCAGAAACAAAGGAAGCAAAGTATTTAGAAGTTACATTTGATACCAAACTTACCTGGACCAAACAAATAGAAAATGTAATACAAAGAGCAGAGAGGCGCCTTTCACTGTTAAAACGTCTAACAGGAATGAAGTGGGGATGTTCCAGAGCAACTCTTAACTCAAGATACAATGTATATATAAAGCCATTATTTACTTACTGCAGCGACGTTCTTGTAACAGCAAACACAAAAAATATTCAAATCTTTCAAAACCAAAGTCTGAGATTAATTACAGGTGCTATCAAAACCACACCAATAGCAGCTATGGAAATACTAACCAACCAATACCCCATTGAAAACGAAATAGAAAAAGCGGCTCTTATTCAACACAAAAAGTTGATCAGACTCCCATTCAATACATGGCACAAGAGAAATTTTACACATACACTAAAGACTCAGGAGAGCTTTCTTTCCAAAATTCATGACATCAGGAAGAATCTACACCTTCCTAATACAAAGGAAAACTTCATATCCAAAGGCAATCCGACACATACATTAGACATCACATATTATTTACACCTGACAGAAGAAGTTAAGAAAAGTGATACTCCAACTAGTGTTCTATAATTATTGGCATTAGAGACAATCCATACTAGATTTCCAGAATACGAATGGCTCCATATTTACACTGATGGATCATTGATATCAAACCGAGATGGAGCAGGGGCTGGAGTCACATGTCACCTCTTTTCCTATTACAAATCTTTAAGTTATGGAACTACTAACTTTGATGGAGAAATTGAAGCAATTCGAATGGCCCTACAAAATCTTTTGTACAGAATTTCACATTTTCAGCAAGCAGTTATTCTCTCAGATTCCAGGGCAGCAATTATAGCAATTACTTCCAAGTTGTCACCAAAAAACCAAACTATTATAAAATGTTGGAAGATGCTTAGCCATCTAACAGCACTTCAAAAACACCTACTCTTCCAATGGATACCAGCTCACTGTGGACTGAGTGGTAATGAGAAAGCTGATTTTCTTGCCAAAAAGGGTACCAGCGGTGTACAAAAATCTATAGTTAATTTACCATTTTATGCAGCTAAAAGATTAGTCAACTCTGAATTAAAAAAAAATTATTGAAAAATATTACTATGAAAAATCAAAGAATAAAAGATGGGAACTACCAAATATTCAAACAGTGATTCCTGAGTATCCTCGAAAAACAGCAGTTGCAACCTTCAGGTTGATTACAGGACATGATTGTCTGGCAAAACATTTAAACAGAATTGGGATATATTCTTCACCACTCTGTCCTCTATGTGATCTGCAAGAGGAAATGGATCAAGACCACCTTCAAATATGCGTGGCCACTTCTAGTGCCCCATCCATCAGTGAAAAATATTGGAGAGCAAGAGTTAATGACTTCATTGTCAGAAATCCAGCATTGGCTAACAACACAATTATTTCATTTTCTTGTCTTTTAGCTTCCAGTATTACTTTCCGATAAATACTTTTATATTTCTTTACATAGTTCCTAAAATCATTTGTTGTTAATTATTATTTATTTATGCCAACAAACTTACTGTTGGTGTTTTTAAACACACAAGCTGTGTGTGGGCAAAGTTTGAGAGGTAGAACTGGAACTTAAAAATTCAATGCCACAACTGGGATTTGAACCACAGACCTTCCGTTTACCGGGCGGATGCTCTAACCACTAAGCTATTGTGACAAACTGCCAGAATGGCATTAAATTCTCAAACCAGTTCGTATTTCTCCTGGTAAACCACAAAGGCAGTCTCACATCAGAGACAAACTACCCCAATGGTGACTTACTATTGTAAGTACTTTATATCCCAGGATTAAATAACCTTCAGAATGGTAATTATTATTTATTTATGCCAACAAACTTACTGTTGGTGTTTTTAAACACACAAGCCGTGTGTGGGCAAAGTTTGAGAGGTAGAACTGGAACTTAAAAATTCAATGCCACAACTGGGATTTGAACCACAGACCTTCCGCTTACCGGGCGGACGCTCTAACCACTGAGCTATTGTGACAAACTGCCAGAATGGCATTAAATTCTCAAACCAGTTCGTATTTCTCCTGGTAAACCACAAAGGCAGTCTCACATCAGAGACAAACTACCCCAATGGTGGCTTACTATTGTAAGTACTTTATATCCCAGGATTAAATAACCTTCAGAATGGTAATTATTATTTATTTATGCCAACAAACTTACTGTTGGTGTTTTTAAACACACAAGCCATGTGTGGGCAAAGTTTGAGAGGTAGAACTGGAACTTAAAAATTCAATGCCACAACTAGGATTTGAACCACAGACCTTCCGCTTACCGGGTGGACGCTCTAACCACTGAGCTATTGTGACAAACTGCCAGAATGGCATTAAATTCTCAAACCAGTTCGTATTTCTCCTGGTAAACCACAAAGGCAGTCTCACATCAGAGACAAACTACCCCAATGGTGACTTACTATTGTAAGTACTTTATATCCCAGGATTAAATAACCTTCAGAATGGTAATTATTATTTATTTATGCGAACAAACTTACTGTTGGTGTTTTTAAACACACAAGCCGTGTGTGGGCAAAGTTTGAGAGGTAGAACTGGAACTTAAAAATTCAATGCCACAACTGGGATTTGAACCACAGACCTTCCGCTTACCGGGCGGACGCTCTAACCACTGAGCTATTGTGACAAACTGCCAGAATGGCATTAAATTCTCAAACCAGTTCGTATTTCTCCTGGTAAACCACAAAGGCAGTCTCACATCAGAGACAAACTACCCCAATGGTGGCTTACTATTGTAAGTACTTTATATCCCAGGATTAAATAACCTTCAGAATGGTAATTATTATTTATTTATGCCAACAAACTTACTGTTGGTGTTTTTAAACACACAAGCCATGTGTGGGCAAAGTTTGAGAGGTAGAACTGGAACTTAAAAATTCAATGCCACAACTAGGATTTGAACCACAGACCTTCCGCTTACCGGGTGGACGCTCTAACCACTGAGCTATTGTGACAAACTGCCAGAATGGCATTAAATTCTCAGACCAGTTCGTATTTCTCCTGGTAAACCACAAAGGCAGTCTCACATCAGAGACAAACTACCCCAATGGTGACTTACTATTGTAAGTACTTTATATCCCAGGATTAAATAACCTTCAGAATGGTAATTATTATTTATTTATGCGAACAAACTTACTGTTGGTGTTTTTAAACACACAAGCCGTGTGTGGGCAAAGTTTGAGAGGTAGAACTGGAACTTAAAAATTCAATGCCACAACTGGGATTTGAACCACAGACCTTCCGCTTACCGGGCGGACGCTCTAACCAGTTATAATTACCATTCTGAAGGTTATTTAATCCTGGGATATAAAGTACTTACAATAGTAAGTCACCATTGGGGTAGTTTGTCTCTGATGTGAGACTGCTTTTGTGGTTTACCGGAGAAATACGAACTCGTTTGAGAATTTAATGCCATTCTGGCAGTTTGTCACAATAGCTCAGTGGTTAGAGTGTCCGCCCGGTAAGCGGAAGGTCTGTGGTTCAAATCCCAGTTGTGGCATTTAATTTTTAAGTTCGAGTTCTACCTCTCATCATTTGTTGTATTTCCCTGCTTCAATTGTCTACACAATAATCTAAACCTATTACTTGAAGTTTTGATTGCTCTTGTAATCCACCCATTATGAGGTTGATTTGTTGTTTTTATACGTGTTAGTGGGAATGCAATGTTTAACCAGTATAGAAATGTATTTAGGAAGGTATTGAACTTTTCATTAATATCACTTTTTTGATAGACCATCTCCCATGTTTCCCCCTTTAAGTTTTTAAAACTTTCTATGCTTTCTGGATTGAAAATTCTTTTTGTATAGGTTCCTGCTTGCACAATATGTCTGGAAGTTGTTGCCTCGGCAGCAAGTATTTGACCATAGTGGTCAGATAGGGCCATGTCCTCCACAAGCGATTGTATTTGGAGTTTAGATTTTTCTATGATCATTACATCCAATAGTGACTTTTTATGATTTGTTACTCTTGTTGGTTCTTTTACAGTGTTGATTAAGTTATATACTGATAGCAAATCGTTTACTTTGTTTACTATACTACAATCTTCCATGAAGTCTATGTTCCAGTCTCCACATACTATGAGAGTCTTATGTCTCCTACTTAGACGGGAAAGAACAAATTGCAGTTTAGTTAAAAAAATATTGAAATTGGTATTTGGTGCCCTGTAGATACATATAATAATTAGCTTTTGCTCATTTATTTCTACCACTGACAGCTCGAAGTTTCTATCCTCCTTTAGGTCCTAAAATAGATCTGTATTTCTAGTTTTTATGTTTGATCTAACATATATAGATGACCCCCCATGCTGGTACGTTTTCCTACAGTAGGAATCTACTAACCTGAACTGTTTGAGGTTTATTTCTGTTAACTGCTCTGGTTTTAACCAATGTTCAGTTATGCATAGAACATCTACATGCAGCAAGTCTGTGTTTATTAGCACTTCTAATTGTGTTATTTTATTTGTTATACTCTGTAAATTTTGGTGCAATACATAGAATTTATTGGATATCATTTCCCTTCCACTACCACATACCTTAGAGCCTGGTTTAATTTGTCTGTTTTCTTCTCCTAGTTCCCCTCCAGCTATGGGTGAATCACTTTGCACAACAGTCTGCACAGGGCCAACACCATGTGTTGGAACTTGGTCACCATCTTGCATCTTTCTACTGCACCCTTTTAATGAGTTTTGCCTCTCATTTGGCATGCTATTTGATTTTGATTTTGCACTGGGAGCCATTTGACCCTTATCCTCCACAGTACCTAGATTAGTCACATCCACCCTTCTGTTCACTAGTTTCCCTTCAGCACCGAGAAGATTGCATTGTTCATGAGTTGACTAAAATTATATGATCCCCTACGATTTAAGTGAGTTCCATCTCTGGCAAAGTCATTATCGTGCACCCAATAGTTCCCGTCCACCATTAAGCAGTTTTCCTCACGGCACATCTCATCCAGTTCTTGGTTGATTCTTCTTATTTTTCCGTTGGTAATACCCCATCTACGCAGAACGCCACCGCTATCTTTATAGTATACATCCGCGTATGCGTTCATCAAATAGTTCCCGTATTGTTAGGGAAGCGATCTTTGGCTATTTTCCCTTCGCTTTTAATATTAAATATATATAATTCTTTTATTTATACATATTAAATTTAAATGTGGAACTTAACATTTATGACGTTTTTAAACAAACTTAATTTTTTTGTAACAATGAACAATAGCAACATGTTTTTGTTACTCAACTAATTCGTATCAACACTAAAAATAAATTACATGTTCAATAAATATTTACATAAATGATTTTCTTGTGGGGTCTTACAATATTCTGTCTCATACTTAAGAAAACAGGATAAAGAAAATGCAATTTTGTAACCTTTTGGTAATGGCTTATGCAGTTCTTTTCTTTTGGAAGAAATGTATAATTTTGCATGATGGGTAAACCAAAACTATTAAATTTATGCAATGATTATTTGAAAGATTATAAATTACCTGAAACTTGTACAGCTACCAATGGATGAGCTATAAACACACACACATGCACGTGCGCACACACACACACCTACCCACACACACACACACACCTACCCACACACACACACACCTACCCACACACACACACACACCTACCCACACACACACCTACCCACACACACACCTACCCACACACACACACACACACCTACACACACACACACACCTACACACACACACACACACACGCACACACACACACACATTCAGGGGGCCTTAAAACATCTATTTCTGGTGATATCTCAACATTGAATTTTTGGGTGGAACACAATACTTCCTCTACTTTACTATACTTAGAGAAAGTAAAAGAGGCAAATTAATTTGGAGACTAATATGTCTTCTATTGTCTTTGAAAAGTCATTTGATTTTATGAATAGAATACTGTATGGAAAATAATGGACAAATGGGGATATCCTTGACACATTTTAAAGGCAATTAAAAGTATATATACAAATATTAAAGTTATAAATTTAGGCACATCTGAACCAGAAGCAATAATAACATACCAAAGAATAAGATGATGCACTCTTTTACCCTTTTTATTCAATATACAGGGCTTTTGAATTGGTTCTTCACCGCCGCACGGTCTTTTGCCTGTGCGAATTTGAAGCTGCTGCGGCCGGGGTTGCCGCTACTAACAAGCCGCATGTAAAACATGTATAGAAATCTTACCTTATAGAAATTGCTGGAAATGTTGTGAACAATGGTTTAATCGATCCACAGCTTCCGTTCTTTGCAGATGAGGCGTGGTTTCATCTAAATGGTCGCGTGAACATTCATAACGGTCGGTATTGGGCATCTCAAAAACACATCGCGTTCATTAAATCTCTCATTATGATCAGAAAGTTGGAGTTTGGTGTGCTGTTAGCGCTAGACGCATAATTGATCCAATATTTTATGACCAGACTGTAAATAAAGAGAGGTACCGTAATGACATTTTGACCCCATTTTTTCGTGAACTGACAGAAGAAGAGAAATCATATGGGTGGTTTCAACAAGATTCTGCTACTGCAAGTACAGATCGTGACTGAAAAAATGGGTTCAAAATGTCATTTCGTACCTCTCTTTATTTACAGTCTGGTCGTAAAATATTGGACCAATTATGTGTCGCGCTAACAGCACATCAAACTCCAACTTTCTGATCATAATGAGAGATTTCTTGAACGCGATGTGAATTTTGAGATGCCCAATACCGACTGTTATGAGTAGGGCTCGGAAGTTCATGCCCTAAAAAACACTGAAATATGCATGCAAATATGCTGTTAAAAACTTGAAAATATGCCAAGAAATGTGCACTATTGAATTAAAACAATGCCCCTTTGCAGTAGACAAGGCGAGTTAGAATAAACAATAAATAAAGTTACCTTATTCCTTAGAGGTTGAAGAAGTGGTCCCGCTGCTAGTATTATCTGCTAATTTGCAGTTCACAACCAACACTTTGGGACGGTTATTTGCTCTTCTTTCTTGCCACACGTTGTTGATGCGACGTTTGAGACAGTTATTTACGTTTAATGCAGCTATGAGACTCTAAATACTTTTCATCGAATTTCTCGACGTACCTCAGGGCGTGGTATAGGTCTACGCCTTACAAGGATGATTAAATTTCCTTTTTATATTTTTAATATACTTATTTATTATTCAAGCTGTTCTCGGGCTTCGAGCCAGGTGAAGTGATGAGGAGCCATCGACGTTTCGGGAGCGTACATCTCTCCCATCATCAGGATGATGAATGGCTACCAAGGTTGAAGGGACCAGTACATATGTTAGTACGTACCCAGTAGAAAACACCAAGCCTAGTCAGGAGACGGTTCACGGCTACGCTGGAATCTGTGTTTTCTCAGGCGGTCAATCTCTAACTTTAAAGCTGGTTTCCAGGCAGGACTGAACTGCAAACCTGCGTCCCGGTTCAGTGTGTTCCTTTCGGAGGAGATGGACAGAGCCTCCTTAACCTTGCGTTCCCAGGAGGCTCTGTCCATCTCCTCCGAAAGGAACACACTGAACCGGGACGCAGGTTTGCAGTTCAGTCCTGCCTGGAAACCAGCTTTAAAGTTAGAGATTGACCGCCTGAGAAAACACAGATTCCAGCGTAGCCTTTGTTTTTTTTTTTTTTTTTTTTTTTTTGGAAAGAGGAGACAGAAGTAGAGTTGGAGAGGGATAAAGATTTGGCTTATTTCGCCGGGGAGAGTGGGAAAAAGGGAAAGGGGAGAAAGACTAAACTAAAAGGTTTTTCAAGAGGGGATTATGGAGAAGTGTGGCGTGGGTGTCGAGGTACCGCCGAAGCACCCTCGCAGTGCGGGAATACAGCCGGCTATTACCGGCATCGGAAGGGGATACCGGGTGACAGCCATGACCAGGTCCTGACTGTCACACACGGGAAGTGGACGTGGGATATGGTTAGCAGTAAGGAGTATACTTATTAACGGCGGAGGCTGTGTAGAGGGTTCCGAGGAACTGCGATGTCTGCGGTGGCACTTGAGTTTCAAGTGTGTAGGAAATCAGTGGCTTCAAGGCCGGTTGCACTGCAGAGCCTTCTTCTGCACCTGAAGTCGCAGGGACGTCCTGAATGGCTGTGAAAACCATATCTATTGAAGCGGTCGAATTCTTCCTGTGTTGGTATCCTGCGTTCAGTTGTCTGTGGAGTTGGCGATGCTAGTTGAGGCGAAGAGGTCCAGGTCTGACTATTGGGTTCTGGTGTAAGTATGGATGTCTGCGTGTAGGCTTCGTGTGTCGTGGTTGTAGTTTGGTTTGCCATTTGTTGAAGTGTGCGTTGAATTTTGTCCATGGAGGTTGTGGTGTAGTCGTCCAGTTCCCAGGTCGTGTTGGCGAGTCTTTCCAGGATTCTTACTGCTGCGTTGAAGTCGACATAATTTTGAAGAAGTCGTTGGTGAATTAAAGTGAATGCTTTGCGGTGTGTCCTTCGATGAGAGTTGCTTTTCTTGTTGTTTCTCCGGATGTCTGTGCGAAGTGACGTCAAACGGCCAGTTGTGGAGTTGTGTTGCTTGCGTCCTGCGTCTATGGCGTCTTGCAGTTGAGTTTGGACAGTAGCAGTAGAGGTGGCTATGGTGGACACGGCGGCGGTGATTTGAAGTAAGGTCTCGTCGATTTTGTCAAGTCTTTGGTGAAGATGATGGGCGTCGTGGCGGATGTCCTCTGTCTCGTTCCTGGGCAGTGATGCTCTTGCAGTGGCGACGACGGTTGGAGTGTGCTGTTGCGCTGGTGAAGATACTGCGTTGGTTGGTGTTAGACGGCGAGGAGGCTGTGAGACTGCGGTGGCATGTGCTGTTTGGCGAAGAGGCTGTGAATCTGCGATGGCTGGTGCTGGTTGCGAAGACGAAGCTCTTGGGTACCATGGGCACTGCGCCTGGCCTGTGAAATGGCCGAAGCCATTACAGGTGGCGCAGAACCGGCGTCTTCTGCGTAGGTCGTGGCTGGTGCAGTCCTGTGTGAGGCACTGGGCCCCACAATAGTGGCACCTGGGAGCAGCGTTGCATGTGGTGACGTCATGACCGAATAGACAGCATCGGCGGCATGGCACTCGCTTGGTGGTTCTGGCTGGCTCGACGAGCAGGCGTCGCCCGAGTAGGGTTAGACCCGTCCTCAAGGCGGCTTCGCTGTCGGTGATGTCTGCGAAGACGATTCGAAGCAGTGGTGAAGGTCCCTGAGAGGTGATGATGCGAGTGGCCCTCACTGCAGAGGGCCACTTCTGTCTTGCCGCGTGTAGTACATGTCTCTCAGGGATATCTCGAGGCACTCCTCGTATGATGACACTGGTCCCCTGGAAGGGACCAGAGTGTGCAGGCGGCGATGGTGAGATGTCCGGGAGATGGGCGGTAGCCTGTGGTGAAGCCGGCAATCCGGGGACTGGCACTCCCACTACCATTCCCGGGGAGCTGACTCTCTGGCTTGGCGATTGGTTCTCTAGCTGCGGTGTAGTGGCGCTAGGTGTGGCTCCGGACGGAAGTACGGCGACTGCGCTGACTGCCTCAACATTTTCTGGTGTGGCGATGGTTTCAGGTTCCCGGGACGATGAGGCTCCATTGCCCGGTGTAGACGGCGATTTCCTGCGCTGCTTTCTTCTTCCCATGACGAATCCCCCCAGCGTAGCCGTGAACCGTCTCCTGACTAGGCTTGGTGTTTTCTACTGGGTACGTACTAACATATGTACTGGTCCCTGCAACCTTGGTAGCCATTCATCATCCTGATGATGGGAGAGATGTACGCTCCCGAAACGTCGATGGCTCTTCATCACTTCACCTGGCTCGAAGCCCGAGAACAGCTTGAATATGTTCGTCGCCAGGAAAGCTTCAGTTCTTATTTTACTTATTTATTGTTCCTTTACGTCACAAACAATAATACAAATATTCTGGATTGGCGTCCTTTGTCTCAAGCCCTGCGGGGTTCACACAACCCGAACACGGACTACGTAATTTTGCGAGTTCATAATCTTCTATTTTTTTGATGCAGCCTTACTAATTATGTATTAGTTCTCTGCTTTGTTACTCCTGTTAACTTTTAAAACACAATGTTCTTCCAATAAACACTATATGTCGATAACTTTTCAAATTATTCGCGGACTTTGCGATTTCCACATGACGCCAATCCCAATAACACATGAACAAGCTAAAACAATTGAGGATCTCTATCATTGCCCACTAGGACAATGATTCACAATTTTAGGGGGCTTTTTCTGCCACCACTATAAACACAAATTTTAACTATTTTAGGAGGCTTCTTATAAACAATATCGCCTCAAATGCCTCTCATCAGAATGTATGTAATTTCTAACAAACACAAAAGAAATGCAATGAGCACAAAACAAAACAGTACCTATATTACATACATTCTGATGAATGCCTCTCGACAATTTAAATTACAAACAAGTTAACAATTTTAACATTTACATAAACATGAAGAACATATACATAACAAACATCTACATACATTGTCACAATATCTGATATTTTTTTTTTTTTTTAACTTTGTGGTTTCCATACCGTAACCTCGTAATGGAATTACTGTCTGTCTGGTCATCCTCAACATTATGTCTGTATGCCTCGCCTCTCGTATTTTTCCTTTGCGATTGCCGTACATTTTTGTTATTTTGAGTTCCTAACCTTATTCTCTCATGTTGATATTGCTCGTTGTTGCTAACTTCCTCATCAAAAGATGATGGGGTTAAGTCACCTAACAGGTAATTCATATTGTAAGGGTGACCTTGATTTGCTATATTATAGATTTTGGTCAAAACATTTCCATGGAGGTTAACAATGTTACTACCATTATCAGGTAAGTCAATCTCAGTCACATTCCTACCTACATTTACATTTTGACTTTCGTTAACATTATTGGCCTGCAATGCAATTACAACTTGGGTTAACTTCCCAGTATTTTCTTTTTCTTTTTCTAAATTATCTTGCAATTCCTGCATGTTAATTTTTGCTTCCCCACTGAACTTATTGAACTCCTCACGTTGTAATTGCATTTCAGTACCCATAGTTTTCACAACACTGCTTAGGTTACTAATTTCTACAGCAAGATTACCCTGAGCTAATTCAGTTTCATTATGAACTGTCTTAGAATTTTCTGCTATTGCATCTATCTCATGCTTCATTTTGTCCTCTAACATTTCTAAATCTACTCTTTGTTTATCCAATTTCTCATCCTGCTGTTTCTTAAACTCATCTAACTCTTTAACCATTTCAGTCTGCATGTCTTTCACTACTCTTTCTTGCCCTAACTTGATTTCATTTACTAGTTCTTCTAACTTAATTATATCATTTTTACTAGATCCCATTTCTGCCCTTAATTCTAAAACAATGTTTTCAGTTCTTCTTTACATTCTTTCCTACCCAGTTCAATTCTCTCAGTTACAGTAACTAAGCTACTGTCCATCTTATTTTTTAAACTACTCACATTACTATCCATCTTGTTATTTAATTCCACTATCTTATTTTCTAAACTACTCTCATTACTATCCAATTTATTCTCTAAGTCTGACTTATTTTTGTATAATTCCAACTTTATTTCATTTAAATTACTCTCATTACTATCCATTTTTTTAGATAACTCCATCATCTGTGTAGAGAATAATTGCATGTATTCTTTCAATCCTAATTCTGTCTCACAAACCTTTACCACTGATTCTTCACTATTCTCTCCCTCTTTACTACCACTTAACTCTTTAACATTCTCCATTTTTTTTTACTAATTTCCTATTTCTCAGTATCATTAAAACTATTATCCAAACTTAATTAAAATTTTTCTTTTTTTTTAATTTTACATGTAATTAGAACAGTCTTACTTGTCAAATATTTCACTTAACTAATTTCTCCTCTCTTCTAGCAACCTTCGCTGTCCTTGGGTTTCCTCGTTTCTTCTTCTTTTCACTCTTGTTACCTCGCGTTGACCCAATTTGAGCCTAGCATTGATGCGCCATTTGGGACGGTTATTTGCTCTTCTTTCTTGCCACACGTTGTTGATGCAACGTTTGAGACAGTTATTTACGTTTAATGCAGCTATGAGACTCTAAATACTTTTCATCGAATTTCTCGACATACCTCAGGGCGTGGTATAGGTCTACGCCTTACAAGGATGATTAAATTTCCTTTTTATATTTTTAATATACTTATTTATTGTTCCTTTACGTCACAAACAATAATACAAATATTCTGGATTGGCGTCCTTTGTCTCAAGCCCTGCGGGGTTCACACAACCCGAACACGGACTACGTAATTTTGCGAGTTCATAATCTTCTATTTTTTTGATGCAGCCTTACTAATTATGTATTAGTTCTCTGCTTTGTTACTCCTGTTAACTTTTAAAACACAATGTTCTTCCAATAAACACTATATGTCGATAACTTTTCAAATTATTCGCGGACTTTGCGATTTCCACATGACGCCAATCCCAATAACACATGAACAAGCTAAAACAATTGAGGATCTCTATCATTGCCCACTAGAACAATGATTCACAATTTTAGGGGGCTTTTTCTGCCACCACTATAAACACAAATTTTAACTATTTTAGGAGGCTTCTTATAAACAATATCGCCTCAACTTTGCATAAATTTTCAACTGTAAAACATCGACTGTTGTCTCACAAAACACTTTTGTAACGTGAAAAACTTCTCCCCGCGTCACAAGATGTTATCGGGGCGTATTTAAATGATGTTAACTACTTCACAGAGAGTCAAGTCTCTTGGTGTGACAGATGATTTTCTTTCGAGGATGTCTCGAATATCGCACATCTGTTTATAACCAGAATTTTTTGAAATTACATAATTCACTTTCTCTTTCACTTTTTGTCCTATGCTACCAGGAACCGAACTTAGATCACATATTGTTTTTTCAAACACGGTAAGTGATTCATGCAAAGGAGATCCTACATCTTCCAATGCCGTCATGGCTGTTGGTAAGAAAGAAAAATGGGCAGATATGAAACTAAGATTCTCTTTTAACCCAGTGCCTGACAGAATATTTTGCACAGTTTCTATTGATGAAGCATGTTTCGAGTCCAATGAATTAACCTCTTTGACTATTTCTATGTGCTCAGCATAATATAAAACTGCATCGACCCATGTTCCCCATCGATTTAACACTGGTGCAAGAGGAAGTCGGATATTAGGTGCTGTTGATCACAACTTAACTCTTTTAGGAGATTTAACAAAAATTCTCTTTGTACAGGACACAAATCTATCTACCAATGTGAAAGAATCACATATTGTCTCAGAAATGCGATGAAGATCGTGTGCCAAACAAGTTATATGAATTAAGTTAGGAAAAATACCTTTTAGGGTGTGTCCTGATTTTACCATATAAGGACCTGCATCAGTAACAAATAAATGTACCAGGTCGTATTTGATTCCACATGGCCATAGTAATTTCAAAGAGTCCATCACAAACTGGGTCACAGTTACATTGTCAGTGGCCGACAATTCGTACACATTAAGAAGATGGTGCGGCTTTTGTAATTATTTATAACGTTGTGTCTTTGAGCTATTGAGATCTTTGTGATCTCAGGGCGTGGTAACGGATAGAATGAAAAATCACACGATGTTTCTTCACCACAATGTATTATTTTATCAAAACTTTATCGATATTTTACATTAAATAATTCCTCTTAGCACCATTCTAAATGATTTAAAACGTTTCCACTTTTTTATTTAGTGGAACTAATGCTTGATGAAAGTCTGGTGAAAATTCTATGTTCACACTACCTAAATATGTCCTTTCACCTCCATTACACACACGCGAGTGGGCAGATTATGGCATCACCTCACGTGACACCGCCTTTTTCGTATACATCTGTGTATGCGTCCATCGAATAGTTCTTTCTTGTTAGGGAAGCGATCCCTAACCATCCTCCCTTACTTTTATTATCGAACACATATAATTCTAATATTTATACATATATATTAAAATCAAATATGGAAATATTTATGACGTCTTTAAACTAACTTAGTTGTTTATAACAATGAACATTTGCAACACGTTTTCGTCATTTGATCAGTTCATACCAACATCAAAAAACAAATTACACTTTTAACAAATATTCACATAAATGATTTTCTTTTGGGGTCTTCTAATATTCTGTCTCAAAGATAAGGCGTGGTCTTTTGTTCATTATTTAAAGCACCCACGATTATATTAGCAATAGAACGGCGCTCAGAATCAGGGGTTTCATCAACAGACAACCACACAAACTGATCCGCTAATTCATTTTGTATACTTAACAATACGTTATTGTGATAATGTCCGACATAAGTCTTGCGCAGTGTACTTTCTTCAGGCACATGTTGAGTGTACTTGGCAAGAAAGTTTTTAAATGTCGGATTATTAATTTTGAACAAGCGAATATCGGCAGCTAAAAATGCTTGGCACAAGTCATAGGAAAATTCAGTTACCCTACTTCCTAAACACTCTACTAGCTATTTTTGAACAGGTTCTTTGTTTGCGAGTATTATGATTAAATTCTTCTTATGTTTTGCTGTGTTTATGTGCTGAACTATTTGAAATCTTTTCTCACTCCCTACATCTTTCTCACACGCTCCACAATACAGTACCCTATTATCTGTAGATATTAAATCACCCGAAAACTCTTTCTCTATATTAATTGATCTAGCACTCGAAGTTGGTTTTATTTTCGGCATTTGAAGAGCTCTTTAACATTTTATACGCCTAATTTAATTTGGTGGGAACCAGTTCACAACACTGTTACGTTTGAAGACCATGGCATAACTATTGGAGGGCAGGCAAGCGTTGCGATAATCATGCTGCTCTAAAGGTTGACCTGCACTTTATCTTTGTTAATATAAACCTCTCAGATAATGCACTGATTATTCTCTACGCACATACATATAATGAAGGGATGGAAAATGGGGGTTCACTGGATGACAACATGACTCAGCATTAGTTCTCGCCACCTCGCGAGTTGCATCATCATGTGCAATACTACCAATATGAAAAGTATTATACACATGAAAAAAATAATAAAAACCATAAAAATCATTAAAATATGCAATATAGGGACTATAATATTGAAATCTTCGTGAGTTACATCATCATGCGCAATAGTACCAATATGAAATATATTATCCAGATGGGAAAAAATTATAAAAAAAACCCATAAAAATCATTAAAATATGCAATATAGGGGCTATAATATTGAAATATTATGCATTTATCAAAATCAAGAAAATATGCAGTTATATGCACCATAAAATCATGTCCAAATAACTGAAAATTCCATAATACGTGCACATAATGTAAAAGCATACGTTTTTAACCCCTATGAAAAAACATGCAAATGCATGAACTTCCTAGCCCTAGTTATGAGCGTTCACGCGACCATTTAGATGAAACCATGCCTCATCTGAAAAGAACAGAAGCTGTGGATCGATTAAACCATCGTTCACGACATTTCCAGCATTTTCTATAAGGTAAGATTTTTATACATGTTTTACGTGCGGCTTGTTAGTAGCGGCAAACCCGGCCGCGGCAGCTTCAAACTCACACAGGCAAAAGGCTGTGTGGCGGTGAAGAACCAATTCGAAAGCCCTGTATATATATGCAGGGTATAAATGAATAACACCCCACGAATTTTACTGGTGATAGATGGTTCATAGGCAACCAATTTGAAATAGGAAACCTATGGTCTAGGATTACAAATTACAGAAATGTGTCTTAAAATTGTTGAGGGTATGCATGCCACTGATCATGACCATTACAGCTATAACACATGATGAGGAAACAAGTGGACGTAGCCTGTCTATTTAGTGTAATGGTTATGGTGCCCAGACGCTAAGGCACACACATTAAAAGTGCAGGGTCAAATAATCACAACCCCATATTTTTTATGTTCTTTTTTCTTTCGTTCTTCATAAGCGCATGCTTAACCTAATTTGTGTCTTTGTAATTTTTCGTTTAATGTTTAAATTTTTGTTTCAAGTTTGTTTAACTATTATTTACACTTGCATGACCTAAATATTAGATACACACTGACAATTTGGTATTCACTTAAGGGGACCAGGTAGTGATTCGTACACGATTTCAGTATTTCAAAACGTAATTTTAGTTGAGGATATCTAAACTTCTACTGCTCAGATCAAAATTTAATTTGGGATGAATATTTAGTGATTCATTGTGATTACATTGATATAGAGAACATCAAAACAATTATTTAAAATGGGCATGTAATAAGGCAAAAACTGATAACATGTTTTTGAAAAAATATATATAGTACTAACGGTGCAAATTCCTCCAACATTCAAGCATATGTGTTGAAACTTTTTTAGTGCGCTAGACAATGTGTATTCATAATTCATAACCTAAATTTACTTAAATATCTCTGGCTATATTCAAACGAAAAAGTATTTAACTTTTGTAAAAAAAAAAAAAAAAAGTAAATTTTTTTTACACAATTTTTTTTTTTAAATTTTATGTTTTAGATTTTTCCAATAATAATGGGTTACATTTGTAGAATACATGCTTCTGGAACTACTGTAAAATTTTCATTCAAATAGGTTCAGTGGTTTTGAAAAAAAAAAAAAAAGCACCTGATTTTGAAAAATGTCAAGTTACAGAAAACTACATCTAAAGAAAAGTGTGTCATCTCTGAAGCCCTCTTCACCCAGCATGGCCCAGCACTCCGCCATATTTAAATGGGGTAATTTAAAGCCTTAAATGTGCCGGTACCCTTACAATATATATATATATCATTTTGAAGAGGAAGGTTTCTACTTTTTTTAGAGATGAAAAACAAAAAATTGTATTTTTGAGCCCAAATCACTACCCGGTCCCCTTAAATGAGATGGTTCAAGCCTAGCACAATGTTATTGTGTGCTGAAGGAAATAGGAAATGAGACGTGGGTCACTCGAGTAGGAAACAGTTACCATTAGGTGGTGTTAGTGTCTTCCATGGTTATTAACGTCACCTATTGCCAGTATTAGACATTTGTCATGCTAACACGTAGGTATTCAGCATCTCTTTGGGGAGTTGTAGTACTTTGTGCTATTACTAGTTCAACAGTTTTGTTAACTGTTTACAGCAGGTCAACTGTTGGAAGGAAGATTTCTGTTATTGACATGCACTAATAGCCTACAGTCAGCTTCAGACAAAGGACAATACATAACCCTTCAGCCTAAGTCATCAGATGTGAGAAGTAAGAGTAAGCAATACTCTGTGCATTGCAGATCATGGTCGTATTTTACTATTTTAAACCAAATACACATTATTTCTCTCAAAATGATAAGAAAGGAGAAAAAAAAAATATTTATCCTATCATCAGGTTTGAACTCGATTTCTCTGTTTCATAAGGCCTATAGTCAGTCGACATAACCGCGCGGCCAAAGCACACGCTTTAGAGTGGTCCTATATTTCTGTAGTCATTTGTCACAATCTATTATCCATTGCAGTGGCATGCAGACACATGTTAAGTCTCCAATTTATGCTCTTTTCGTAGTGCTCAATTTAAAAGTTCTTCTTCAGAGAGACAGCAGGCAAGCTTCACTAAGTTCCTAATGAGCACTATTTTGATTCCAGTGGATAATATTGATATATTTCTTTCTGGTTATCATTTATTGGTCACAATCTTGAATTACTTTGAATATGTATAACTTATTAACTTGACATCCTAGACCATTGGTTTCCTGTCTCAAATTGATTGTCTATGAACCCTCTATTACCAGAAATATTTGTGCAGGTGTGTGTGTTGAGTGTGTCTTTGTGTGTGTGTGTGTGTGCGTGCGTGTGCGTGCGCGTGTGGTTTTTTTTTTTTTAACATTCTTTATTGTTCTACATGTTCCATTACAATATGTAATATTACATGTTGGATGTGTGGGTGGGTGTGTGTGTGCAGGGTATGGGCGTGGTCTTCACTTGGACATATCAAGAAAAAAGTAATAATTGGGTGCTCCTGTCAACAATGAACTTAATCTAGATTAGGATTGATGGCATGTGTTCTATGAACACTTTTCAGAACTCACTAAGGATTCATGCTGGAAAATCTAAACATGAGTGTCAAAACCCACTGCACCAAAGTCAAAATAATAGTGATTTTCAGTGATTACTCGTTTAATAGGACTCAGTAATTCCCAAGAAGTCAGGAATCATTACCATTAGTTTATCTTCAGTTAGCATTAACACTAGAAACAGATACAGTGTACAGAAATTTTAATCAGAGGATACATCTACAATTATAGTGAAGATTTGTAGTATCTCAGGTATTGGATCAGAATTATTAAATATTATTCTTCACAAATATCTTTGACAACAAAACTGTTTTTATTGGGAATCATATTCCTTAACAGAAGAAAAGAAAGCAGCTAACATGGAATGCTGTCACTGCATGTAAGAAAATTTCATAAGCACGAGAAATAACCTTAACATCATTACAGAGATGGATTCTGGGTGTTGCACTTAAGCCCCCCTCCCCCAAAGGGTACTCTATATAGTAGAATAGAACCTTGTTTATTCGGATCTCTGGATTATCCAGATCAGATTTATATATTTTTTTAATTACTTTCTGTAGTGGTAAGTAGAGGAAGTACTGTATTCCACCCAAAAATTCGATGTCAAGATTTCACCAGAAATACATGTTTTGAGGCCCACTGAAATCCAAAAAAAAAAAAGCATTTTTAGAAAAAGGTCCGTGTGTGTGTGTGTCTGTGTCTGTCAATCTGTGGACAACATAACTCAAAAACGAAAAGTCGGTTAAAAACCAAAGTTGGTATTAAAGTTTAATGTCTTTCAAGGATGCGACACGAAGATTTTGAAGAAAATAGCCCCACCCTAAACTACCCTTTTGCATGGAAAATTTTTTGAAAAATTTGATTTTCTTGAAAATGGCTAACGATTTTGATTAAAATGACATATGTTTAGGATATTTTTATGACAAATGAAATGTATATTTTGAATTTTCTGGCTATAACCTGTGTAGTCCTGTTTACTCTGGATGACTTTTGAATAACTCTTAAACTGTAAGAGATAGACAAAATCTTACTGTACAAAAAATGTAGATCTCACTGAAACACACAGTTTATGTCTCAATAAATTTTTTGTAAAGTGAACCAATTCAGAGATATTCCATGTTATTTGTGTGAGTTTTGAACAACTTACACTTCTGTCAAAAGGAACATCGTTATTAAAGCTTCACTTATCTTAGTAATATTCCAAGTTGTTTGGTGCTAACAAGTTTCGAGTTGACTTCAACTCATTCTCAAAGCTATACAGCTTTGTTAGCACCAAACAACTTGGAATATTACTAAGATAAGTTAAACTTTTAGTTTCTAAGCTGTATAGCTTTGAGAATGAGTGGGAGTCAACTTGAAACTTGTTAGCACCAAACAACTTGGAATATTACTAAGATAAGTGAAGCTTTTAGTTTCTAATTTGTTTTTACTTTAGATAAGCAATAAGATAATTTCTGCAAATGTTTATCTCAACATGAAGATATAGGAATAAGAGTTTGTAAGAAAAGTTAATACAAGAGTTAAAGAAAGTCATGTGAGTGCAACACATCAGATTTTTTAATGTTGTTCTTCAGCTTTTCCTTGTGCCTCACGGTACGTAGTGTACTGTAAAATGCTACCTGTGTTTAAGAAAGATTTAGTAGTGTGTCACATGATGCTGACACGGTATGTCTCACCAGCTATAAACAGTACCAGAACAAAGCATTGACCTTGACCCCCTATCTGTCACTACACCTGCAATTTCCTCAGTTTTTCTACTTTTTTCAAATAGCATGGGTCATTAAGTTTATCGTGTGTGTTTCAACCGGAAATTTTTTCTGTCTTGTCAAAGTGTTTGGGAGTGTAATTAAGCATACAGTTTAAAATGACATCAAAGCGAAAGAAGGTCATGATTTGGTTGGATAAAACCTTGGATGCCATTAATCAAATTGATAAAAGAGAAACATCGAAGAAAATAATTGCTGAATTCAGAGTTGCTGCACACCGGCTGACAAACATTATGGCCACCACTACAGCTGAACTATTAATGATAAAGCATTAATGCCACACACATTTAAAACAGAAGACTGTGGATCAATTCGTTGTTAAGAAATTATGTAATTTTATGTGATTGAGATTTTTATATTTTTTAATGTCTTGTAAACAATACTTACTATGTAGTGTACATAATTTTGTTACAAGACATGGCTTTTTTATAGTCATAAACAGCAAGTCTTATTTAAGGATTTAAGAATTTTGTTTTGCTTGTTACCCATATAAACCAGATTATCTGGATTTTTTATTTCTGGATTGCTTTTTGTCCCAGTTCAGATAAACAAGGTTTTACTGCAGTGTCCTCTGGAACATGTACAAAGAAGCAGAAAGGCAGGATGGTGGGTTTGTTATTCAGAAAATCATCCTGAAACATTTATCACAGATGTTACTGGAGAGTGTTATGTGTATCATGCATCCTATCAATCCTTAAGCATGGAGAGCAGAAAGACTGTTCAACTTCTGCTTCCTTATAATGCTTCTGCACATAGCAGCTTAAACTTTAAATTTTTTCTGTCAATTGAAACATTAGAATACTTCCCAACATTTCTTATTCTCCAGATATACCCCAATAAGAGGTGTTTGGGTCTTCTGCATGGACCGTAAGTTTGCTTAGCACCGTTTTAAAGTGGTGTGAAGAAATAAAAAATAATGTATTTGAAAAGTCATAAAAGTTAAAGCTAATTTTAAAAAATTTATAGTAACTGTTGTATGGCATTTTTGTTTATGGCATTTCCTTCAGTGCTATTTTCATTTTAAGTAGAATATATAACTGGTTAGACTTCCATTTGTGTTTATTAAACTTTATTGCATTCAATAACATAGTCTAAACTTGTCACATTTTGAGCAAACGGTAACATTTGATAGTTACCATTATCTTATATCAAATGGTTGAATTATTGCACAGTCTGTTATCTTTATACACCACACCTGAAAAGCCTTTCTCCATGAAACTGAAATACACATTGCAGTTCCACTTATCTAACACTCTTCTATGTTTCTAATTGCCATAGAGTTTTCATATCTGGAAGATGCCTTTAATGTATATTTGTGACTAAGAAAATAAGTTGGTTTTATTCACACAGCAGTTCAAGGAGAAACTTCAGTTTAGCATGAGTACAATCAAAGAGAAATTTGGTCTCTTACATATAGCATCAATTAAAATAAAGCACAAATTATACTCGAGCATAAAGCTCATGCATTCTACATTATTGACTTATGAATGTGAATGAATTGTTGCAGATTGTATACAAGCTGATAGACTTGGGGTATGCCAAAGAACTTGACCAAAGCAGTATATGCACTTCATTTGTTGGCACACTGCAATATCTCGCTCCTGAACTGTTCATGAGCAAGAAGTAAGTTCTTTTTCTTCTTCCTTCCCCATTGTGTGTAGAAAGTATGTGTTGTGTATGTTGCATATTCACCAGTCTTCCAAAAAAATTAGTAATTGCTGAAGTATACCTCTCTGGATTGTTCACTACATCACCAAAATCTTGCAAGAACACTGGTATAGTGCAAAAACTCGAGACATTTGCATCAAAAATAAATTTGTCATAAAATGTGTTTACTCTTCCTGTTATTAATTTGTAAGATTTTCTAATGCTTTGTATCCTCTATGCATTTGCTAATGCTTCACATAAGTTCATGCTCTCTTCTTTTAAATAATAAACATAACACTGATCCAGAAATTGTCTGTACTGGAGAAATGTTATTTGCTCACAGAATAGAGTTAATATGAGATTGCATTTTAATTTAAAAGGGAGTCAATAACACTAAACAACACTTACAACATAATTTTCCGGAACACGTTTCGAAGGTTAACTTTCCTCCATTATCAACCGGACAATAACTGGGTTTCCATGGATTTTCAGCAAGTTCCTTGAACTGTTACCAGAAGAAACATCAGAAGAAGCATCGCCATTCGCACCATGAAACACCATGGAAACCCAGTTATTGTCCGGTTGATAATGGAGGAAAGTTAACCTTCAAAATGCGTTCCAGAAATTATGTTGTAAGTGTTGTTTAGTGTTATTAATTGACTCACCTTTTAAATTAAATTGACTATAACAACACTGTTTTCAAACTTCTATGAAAGGAAGATGAGATTGCATGTTTCACTTTGCTTAACCATTCCTATGTGCTTAATATCTTCAGTGTGAAAGATGCATTTTTAAATATCTGATGTTATTTTTAATAAAGGTATTTTCAAGAACAGAGGTTGTGAGCTTCTAACAGTATTATGCCAGAATGCTGTTGAAAAGTCAGTCAGCATACCAAGAAGGGCTAGTATTTGTTTTACATAGTTGTCTTTAAAACAATCACACTTTCGTAAATAAGTGAATTATAAATATCAACAGTACGTTTGTTGGATAAATAAGTGAATTATAGTTGCATAATTCAGTGCTGCAATTGGGATTAAACCAAATATCTTCACTTCTTTGAGCCAGTCCAGTTTCATTGGAGTTGCCTTGGTCATAACTGTCAGCTGTGCAGTGAACCTCTCATATTCAATTCCAATATTATACGTTAAAACTCCAATGTAAATTCAATACACAAGTATTATAACTTCAAAGGTGACATGATTACAAGTACTTTTATCACTGCATTTCTAACCGATGCTAGATATACAGGATGTTAATGAACTACACCGAAATAACTTAAGACATTTTTTATTTTTTTTATTAACGTCCTCCAACATTGTGTCATATCAGACGAATGAATGAAATGAAATGGGTGAAATGATGCTCAAATGAGCCCGAGGTCCATGGAGCTTTAAGTTACCCGAATGTCTTCTCAGGATAGGAAAAACCTCGGAAAAAAACCTTACCCGGATTACTTACCCTAAGCGAGATTCGAACTCGCGACCTCTTGAACGTGAGGCAGACACGCTAACCATCACGCTACCGAGGCAAGAGATTGTAGATGTGGCTGATATACATAATTTGAGGTGGGCAATGTATGCTCTGTAGCTAAACATAACACAGTTATATGGTATTAAACATTTGGATATGAGACGCTGATAAGTGTGTGTTAAAGCAAATCCAGGTGAAAAATTGTGGTAAAATGTCCCTAAAAGTGCTGTCCAAGTATAGAAGTATTGATTTCAGTAGCTTGTTATTAGCGCTCTCAAGTTTTAATGCCACAAAGTTCTCCCAAATCTTGAACTAATCACATGACAGTGCAACACTGAACATTGTGTACAAGATATGCTATATTGAATGTAGCATATTCAAGAATCATAAAGATACTAAACCAAATTACTTTGGAAACTTACTACAGTTATTATTTATGAACATTGTTGGCATAAATAAATAATAATTACAATCTGAAGGTTATTTAATCCTGGGATATAAAGTACTTACAATAGTAAGTCACCATTGGGGTAATTTGTCTCTGATGTGAGACTGCCTTTGTGGTTTACCAGGAGAAATACGAACTGGTTTGAGAATTTAATGCCATTCTGGCAGTTTTTCACAATAGCTCAGTGGTAGAGCATCCGCCCGGTAAGCGGAAAGTCTGTGGTTCAAATCCCAGTTGTGGCATTGAATTTTTAAGTTCCAGTTCTACCTCTCAAACTTTGCCCACACACGGCTTGTGTGTTTAAAAACACCAACAGTAAGTTTGTTGGCATATATAATAATAACATAATTGTTTACCAAGGTTGTATGCTGACAAGGTATATGATGTTTCATATCACATTTCATAACAGGACTACATGAGAAATGGACAGACAGAAGCAGCAACACTAAATAGGAAACAATATTTTAATATGTTGCAAAACTCTATAACGCCAGCATTACAGAAACATTACACTGAAAATAGTTTTCTTGCAAGATGGCACACTAACTCACATATAGAATCCAATGAAAGCTCTTATTATGTAACACATGTGGTGATCATATAATTATAGGCATTTTGACAGTTGGCCCTCTATGTCACCAGAGATAAATTTGGCTATTGATTGTTGGGTTATCTGAAGGAAAGAGTATTTCTTGGCAAACCTACTACATAATAATTGAAACAATCAATATGGAATTTTGTGAACATTCTGAGAAATCAACTAACTATACTCCATCCAGCCTTAGATCCATACCTTGTATCTTTCCACAATAACCTAGTATCAGCTGCAACTAAAACAAATGCTATGTGGACTCATGCATTGTGTTTATGATGCAACAGAATGATATTTATTCAGGAGTTTTAGAAATAGCGCTGTTATCACATTACATTCAAGTGGTCTTGACCAGGGTTATCATACATCTTGAAAACTCACAGATAATTGCCAATATTTAAGGTACTATATTTTGTGGTGTGCTTTGGTTTTGGCATATCATGAGTTAGTTCTTGACGGTTTGTGTTTATTTCTAGTGCGGATCTAAGAGTGGAGCGATTATAATGTTGTTTATAGCTAAGAAGAAAAGCAAATTCTTATTGTAAGAATAATTTGTAGAAGATTAGTCATATGAAAGTAACACATTAGACTTTTAGTTGTTTCCCTTTAAAATATAATAAAATTGATTTGCCATAAGTGAAATGTATTTCTGTTATTTTATGTAGAAGCCTTTTCATTGTGATTGAATTTTCTGTTGTTATATAGACATTTCCATTGTTTTCCTTTTGTTTGTGATAAATATGCTTTGATATTCTTTAATTTTTTTAATTGCATGCTGATGTAATCATTTTTTTAAAAGAGTGATAATAAGGTGAACCGGATGATTTTGAAATACTTTTACTACTTATCTTGGCCAGAAATTGGGCTCTTTCATTATCTTGTATTCCACAGTAACAGGAAATATTCCTTGTTTTAAGTTTTCCGAAACTCACACACACAACAAGGAATATCTCTGAAATGGTTCACCCTACAAGAAAATGTATTTAGGCATAAATTGTGTATTTTAGCAAGATCTACATTTTTTGTATAGTATGATTTGGTCTATCTCTAACGGTTTAACAGTTATGCAAAAGTCGTCCAGAGTAAATACGACTACAGGGGCTATAGCCAGAAAATTCAAGATATACATTTCATTTTTCATAAAAATATCTCAAACATATGACATTTTAATCAAAATCGTTAGAGCCATTTTCAAGAAAATCAAAATTTTCAAAAATTTTTCCATGTAAAGGGTAGTTTAGAGTGGGGCTATTTTCTTCAAAATCTTCGTGTCGCATCCTTGAAAAACATTAAACTTAAATACCAACTGTGGCTTTTAACAGACTTTTTGTTTTTGAGTTATGCTGTCCACAGACTGACACACAGACACACACGGACCTTTTTCTAAAAATGCTTTTTTTTTTTATTCAGGGGACCTCAAAACATATATTTCCGGTGAAATCTCGACATCGAATTTTTGGGTGGAATACAATACTTCCTTTACTTACCAGTAGAGAAAGTAAAAATGTGTAATGGATGACTTTTTTATCTCATGAGCTTATGATAAAAATGGATTTCTGATATAAACAGTTGATTGTAGTTTGGAAATATTATATATAAATAAGGCTATATTGCTTATTTTAAAATTATTTCTAAGCAAACATTATTATTGTGGGTTAGGTAAAATGGATAGGAGATTTTTTATGTGAATAGAAAGAAATATAAAGGATGCCTGCAATTTGTAGATAAACTTGTGCAAGTTTGTATATAAGATTTTTGAAGCTTATATTTATTGTGTGTTTCAGATACACGTGCTCAGTGGACTACTGGAGCTTAGGACTCTTATCTCATGAAGTTATCACAGGAGTTCGTCCGTTTCTTCCAAATATGTCTCCTGCAGCATGGTATGCATTTAGTGTAAAATAATTTGACATAGTACAACAATTAATTTATTTTTGTTAAATGTTAATCTTGAATTTTTTGGTAATATCCTGGGCATCACTTTCTCTACCATTTCTCATTTACTTCTATATAACTTTACAAACTGTTCTTATGAAAATCTATTTTCCAATCAACTTCATATGTTAATGAGATAAACCTGTGCAGAAATTGTTTCATTACTTATTTCATTGGGAATACAAGGGTACAGAAGAAACTGAATCAATAACAGATTATTCTACATATATGTTGTTAAAATGTGATTTGAAGCTTTCCTGGCGACGAACATACTCAAGATGTTCTCGGGCTTCTAGCCAGGTGTAGTGATGCATAGTCATAGTTTCGGGAGTATACATCTCTCCCATCTTCAAGATGAATGACTAGCAAGAGTGAAGGGACCAGTATATGCATCACTACACCTGGCTAGAAGCCCTAGAACATCTTGAGTATATATGTTGTTGTCAGCTAATGCTGGATTTCTGACAATGAAGTCATTAGTCCTCTCACTCTCCAATATTTTTCACTGGTGGATGGGGCACTAGAAAGGGCTGTACATATTTGAAGGTCATCTTGGTCCATTTCCTCTTGCATATCACATAGAGGAAAGAGAGGTGAAGAATATATTATCCCAATTCTGTTCAAGTGTTTCTCCAGACAATCATGTCCCATAATCAGACTCAAGGTTGCAACTGCTATTTTTCAAGGATACTCAGGAATTACTGTTTGAATATTTGATAGTTCCCTCCTTTAATTTTTTTATTTTTCATAGTACTATTTTGCAATAACTTTTTTTGAATTCAGAGTTGACTAAATATATATGAAGTGATGTAAACAGTGAAACTTTTCAAATGGTTTGTAGAAGTATGTGAATCGATCTATAGACACTTTTAGTTCAACTTAACATACTTTTTATCCAAACATGCTTCAAAGACAATCTTTAAAATGCACCTGGATAAAAAGCAGGTTAAGTGAAACTAAAAGTGTCTATAGTTCAACTTAAATACATCTACAAATCAATAGTCAAATGTTTAAAAGTAGATTGGTATCTGCCTAGCCCAAAATTTGATCCTTCCACAACATTGTATGATACTGAATAATTACAGCATTTTAGAAAAATGCAAATGTATTAATGGAATGAACGGAATGGAGTGAATATCTGAGAAATGACTAGCCACAGAGTAGTCATTTGAAATAAATTATGAGTTTTAAAGAGATCTACATGTTTTTGTATGGTAAGCATTTGTCTACCTCTTATAGTTTGCCCTGTAAACAAAATGACAACATTCCTTTCAAATCAAAAGGACTTCATAGGTTATTTTCAGAATATTTAAGATCTTATACTCATATAAGTATCTACATATATAAAAGTCAACTGCTGTACATTAGTCTCACAAAAATTCAAAAATGGCTCAACTGATAGGAATAATTTCTTTTTTGTTTTCTTCGCCTCAATACTGAGATGGTTTAAAGAAAAAGAACATTAGGAAAAACCCAAAGGAACAGGCAAAAAATCAAAATTAGTAATTTTGAATGGGAATTGCCACTTCAGATTACTTTTAATATATTGCATTTATGGCGAACCTATTGTTTGACAGCTGCATCTAGACATTTAAAATCTGCTTTACTATGGAATGTATTATATTCACATGATTTTCTTGTATTCAATTTTCTTTTACATAACACATGCACATGTTCTTCTCTACTCACCCTTCAACACACAATTCACACAATTTTTAATGATTAAAATGGAAATGCAAGTATTGCATTCACAGTTTTCTCTACTCACTTTTCTTTTACATAACATATTCCCATGTATTTCTCTTTTCACTCTCTAAGTAATTCATACACTTTCCTATATTATCGAAGTAGACATGCAACATATGGCATTCACACAGTTTTCTCTATCTTTTCTTTTGCAAAGCATTTCTTTCCCTACTCCCGCTTCTACATGCAATTCATATAATTTTCCATATGTTTGAAATAGAAACTGTATCCTATTACATTCACACAGTTTTCTCCACTCCCTTTTCTTCCTGTGATATTCGTGGTGGTTAAACAGTACTTTTGCATAATGTCTTTCCATTGTTTTTATTTATTCATTTATTTATTTTTTATTCCTTACAGTATCCTAAGAGTTTTAATTAAATATTTTTTTAAGTGTGTTAAATAATATTTTTAAGTGTCTTCAAAGAAACACAAGGCTATTGGGCAAGTGTATCCCAAGTCTACAAGTTATAGAGATAAATCGTTAAGCCATGGACAATGTTGGGTATTTCAGCTAGTCTTACATTTAAAGCATTATAATCAACATCTAGAGCCATTTTTGTGAAATATCAAGAATATTGATGAGTTTTGCTGTGCCCATGCACATGCGGGCATGCTCACAAACACACATATACATACAATATTTTCTAAAAATACTGTTTTTGTATTCAGAGGATCTTGAAAGGTGTATTTTTGATGAAATTTCGACATGCAATTTTTCTATGGGATGCATTACTACTTCAACCTACTAGATGTGGTTCCCTGATGCCTCCTATTTATTTTTTTGAAAATGTAATAGATACAGAAAGCACAATAACAAGGGTAAACATTGCAAGATTTCCACTACAAACTGTTATTTGTCTGCATAGTCACCATCATTTAATATGCACTTCTGCCAATGAGGAACAAGAGCATGCATGCCATTCTTATAAAAACCTAGACCAGCTGAGATTAGCCAGTATCTTACAGCTTTGACAACAGCATCTGAATCTGGAAAATGCTGGACTAGTAGTCCCTCTTTCATAGGCCCACAGAGATGGAAGTCTGAGAGTGCTAAATCAGCACTGCATAGTGGATGTGGTAGGATAGTCCAGTCAATGGCAATGAGTTCCATGGTCACAAAACTGTTGTGGTTCCTGTGTTATCTAAAGCGCGTTTCACCCTTAGAAGACAGTACACGTTAAATGGAGTGCGGTGTTGCAACATGTACTAGTTGCGAATCTTTCTCCGCGAGCGACTCGAGGTGGCCGGAGTCCTGCACTTAGTCCTTCAATTGCTGCTTGACGGACACTTTTAACTTTGGTATCCCTCCATGCCTTTGTTACTGTATGACCTAAATTTACAAATGACTCGTCTGTATAAACAATTGATTTCCCCTGGTCCCTAAACCTTTTTACGTCTTTTAGATATTTATGTCACCATCTGATGGTATCGTCTCTTTCTATTAATATGCACTTGTTACCCCTTCTTTCATATTCCAACCCCAAATCATGTAAGAACCGACTAAGAGTGGCCCTTGAGAAATTTGATACGGTCTCGTCACTGTTGAATCGTGACAAAATTATATTCAGCGTGGGTGGAATATTTGCAAACTGTAAAGAATGAACAATTTGCCGCACTCCACCTTGCACTATTCAATCATATTGCGTTAACCTATCGTCTTGTGTAGTCCCGCCCTTTTTGCTTTCTTTTTTGATGGCGTTCTTAGAGGTCCTTTCATTAGTTCCTTTTTAATCCTATACACTACTGCTTCTGAACACCCGATAGCCTTAGCTGTTTCTTTTACTGCCTTACACGCATTTTGCTTCAAAAATAATATAACACATTCATAATTATTTGGCGTTCCTTACTTCTTAATTTACCAACATATTGTCTCTTCCTAGCTTCCCCCTCCATAACTACAAATATTTACAAAAATATTAAACAAATAACGCAATAACAGCTCACAGTTACACACACGGCTTCTTTCGAACTAATGTTAGTGCTGCTCCTTATACTATCTTCTGTGTCAGGCCTGGCGCTGAATAGATGAATACCTTTTGTTTGCCTTACTGGATAAATGAAAGAGGTTACTGCCTTTTGGTTTATTTTAAAAACTTTCTCCAACCTTCCTCAACATTTGTTCTTGCTGGTTCCCTGATGTAAACTCAATAACAAAAAAGTTTCACACTGCGTAACTTTTGCAGTGCACAGATATAAAATTTTCCGAAAACATTTCATTTTAAAAATTATAACACTTAACTGGGTAAACATAGAGAATTCAAAGTGGGCAGGTAGTAGCACTATAGTTTACTCTACCTAAGAAAAAAATATAGATGCATTCTAGCAGTTAGTTTGTTAGTGCGTGATGAGTATAGAAACAGGAAACATCGGACTTCTATTGAAAAAAACGTTTTCTGAAGAAATTTGGGCCTATAGAAATGTATAATGACTGTAAAAAGGATATAACCTGATAGAGAAAAAAATTCTGCATAGGATAATGTGTTCAAATCTGAAATTTATAACAAATGAATATTTATACCATGCTATTAGGAATCTGGCAACACCTCGAGGGTAGAAAAGGACGCGGCTAATGGCAACTTGTATGTACTAGATAGAGACAGAGATGTCCCATTTAACTCCATACTGTCTTCTAAGAGTGGAACGCTATATAGTTGCAAGCAGAAGTTTATCATCTTCTCTGGTCTGATTCTGGAAATTTAAGCTTTCAGCCTAGTCACCGTTGTCTTGCTGTATTCTGAAGTGACAGTTCCTTTAAGTTCCAAGGTGTCCAAAAAAACCACACTTGCCTATACTAGAAGACTGTGCTTATGACTTTGCCTGCAGATGTTAGAGACGTACTTTGTTGAAGTCCCATGTTGTTACTCCATGAACTATTTTTTGGATTCCGGCTCATAGTGGTGACCCACATCTCATCTCTGGTGATGATGATGTTCAGGAAATTGCCACCTTCAACCTGGTATTGGTTCAGCAGGTCATGACAAATTTCCATTACATTTTTTTGGGGGGGAGGACGGGGGAGTCTAGTTTAAGCATCTGCAGGATGTATCTCAAACACATTTTGTGATAATCAAGGTTGCATAATATATTATCTAAGGCATTACAGCCAACATTCAGCTGTGCACACAATTCATCAGATATAATCTGCTGATTATCATGGATGAGTTGTTCAAGATGCTGGGCTCAACTTTAGATTAGGTTACTTGCCACTTGCCGGCCAGATTCTAAGTCCGAAGTTACTTACTGCGCATGTGCCGACAGTAGTTTCAGAATCGCCACTAGGTTTCGCTGCATGAGCTAGCTGTCACTAGCAGACGATTTTCACATGTGCCAACATTGCTTTTTACACTACACTAATTTTCGTTGCCAACACATTAAACACAAATGCACTCGCGTCGTTGCCGCCACAGACATACCGCTAGCGCTACTCCGTGTACATTATTATTTTGCTGAATAGGTGACTTAGCACTTGCCGGCCAGATATTGTGTACATGATTTTGCTCACACAGATATATCGCTAGTGCGACTCCATACTATTGTTGTGGAAATTATTGTGTACATTATCGTTATTGCCTTGTTACTGGGTCCACGAAATGCTGGCTCGTTCTTTTTTTATTTTATATTATTATATTATTATTTATTATTATTACATTTATATTATATATATTATTTATATATAATATTATATATTATATTTATATTATAATATCCTCCTCACGGGGTGTAGCACGGCATCACATTCCCTGCATAGCATTCGAGTTCTCAGCAGGCCCTCGTCGTAAAGAAATTGCATGCATTCCTCCTCATTATAGCACAGAGGTGCTAAATCTACTATGCTAATGAAGCGATCCATTGCACTCTCACAACTTACTTCTAAGAAGGTCACCAGCATACTGCCAGGTCCCGCTAAAACATTCAAACTTACTATTGGCAACAAACTCCTGGGGAAATTGTGCTGTTGACAGCGCTGAATTAACACAGCAACTTCAGCAACTTTCGTGACCATTCGTACACACTGCCGAGTTGGACTTAGCCGTAATTCTGACCAAGTACTCGTGTAACCTAAACTAAAGAATATCCAAGAAGCTGTTCATTATGCAGGATGGCAGCTGGGCATGACTTGTCATGCATGTCCTTTTCACCGCTACTAAAATACTGTACCCACCACCTCACAATACTCATGTTTACTGTATTGTCTCCATCCATCTTTAGCAAGTGTTGGTGCACTTCAATTGCAGTTTGCTCAGCATTGAGGAATTCAATGACCCATCTCTGTTTTATCTGCACCTTGATGTCATGCATTTCGGAACACTCCTCTGCTGCTGCTATCTGTTACAGGACAACAAAATCAATAGGACAACAGTGGGAAGGTTCAACAATTGTGGCTGTCACAAAGTTTAATGCTGGGTGGCTTGATACAAAATCCAACTATAGACTTGCCATGCCTTGCTGTGTTGTATAATTAAACAATGCTGTAAAGCCGGTGATATAAATATCGTTTGCTCCTATAAAATTTATTTGCACAACAGGAAAAAGAATAATAATAGTCAGCCATCAGCCATCATTAAACTTTGCATCTACCATAGTTCTACACCAACATAATCTTCCCCCCAGGGGGACCTACTATGGTAGGTCTGGGTTTGACGCACCCGGGGCCCCGAGCCGCTCATCCCCATCATCATCCCCTTACCTCCATCAGGTCTAGCCACGTTTTTATCATCCACTTAGATGTAGGCTCTTCCTCTTCTAGGTTTTATGGTTTTACGTAGGTTAAGTTTTAGAGTTATAACTCCTGTCTCACCAACAGGGATCTATCCTGTCTCCGTGGCTCCTGTCCCACGGCTTCGGCGCAGCTTCCAACTTGTGTGCTCTTCGGAGGCTCAGGCGTGAAGGTTGAGTGGACCCTCCTCACTACCCCTTTTGTGTGACACTAGGTGCGGAGCCGTTCCATTGCGGTGTACACCCCCGTCGCTCCTTAGGGGCTGGGTCCCCATGGGTATCTCGGCGGCCGTGCTGCCGCTGGGGTGTACAGGGGGACCCGACGTGTTACCGCTGTCTGGGGCCCGATCTAATCAACCACAAGTCCCCTGAATCCATGCTGACTCCGTTGAGGCAGCGTGGCAAGCCACAGGTGGTTATTCCTGTGGTAGGGGCTTAAAGTCGGGTCTGCCTTTGGTGGAAATGTCGTATACCGGTAAGTAGTGATAGGCGGAGGGTAACTTTTTCTGACGTACTCCTTGAGATCGGGTCTGAAGCGGGTGCTTCGGGCTGGCACAGACCGGAAGATTTAGGTGTCTTTTTCCTTTATCCCCCGGATGGCAGGCTGACGCCGATGGTCCGGAAGGGGGACCCTGTCACAATGTCTCCCCTGCGCTCCCCCCCCCCTTCAACTCCACGTTTTTTGGTTATGAGTATGGTAAGCGAGAAGAAGACCCTGGCTGCTCTGAGTCCTTTTATATTAAAAAGGAGGTAGACCACATATGTGGCCCTGTAAAAAATGTCACTCGATGTACGGACGGCAACTTGCTAATAGAGGTGGCTCAAGACTCCCAAACCACAAAACTGCTGAAAGCCACTTTCCTAGGTTCTTATCCCGTAAAGGTGGAGAAGCATAAGACTTTGAATAGCTGTCGCAGTCTAGTTTCTACATCAAGTCTGGACAACCTCTCTAACGAGGACAAAGTTAACTGCCTTTCTGACCAAGGTGTTTTTGCTGCGTACCGTTTAATTGGTAAGAAGGACAACCAGCCGTCCGCCTTACGTACGGTTTTCCTTACGTTTGAACGTACGACTCTGCCGCAATTCATTTTCTGCGGGTATGAATGTGCAACCGTACGACCGTATGTCCCTAACCCCATGCGTTGTTTCCGCTGCCAGAAGTTCGAGCATACGCAGCAGCGATGTGCTGGTACATCAGTTTGTCCTCGCTGTGGTCGAAATGCTCATGACGGCTCCCTGTGCGATCAGGACTCCTCCTGTGTTAACTGTGGAGGTGCAAACCATCGAACTCGCGCGATTGGCCCTGCTTTTTAGAGGAGAAGGCAATCCAGGAGCTTCGGGTTAAGGAACACCTGACTTTTGTAGATGCACGAAAGCGGCATCAGGAACTTCATCCTACCACCACCTTGAAGTTTTCTGCAGCTGTCCGCCAGACTGTTCCGAAACAGGACGCCGTTGTACAGATGTGCCCCAGTTTGCCATCTCGGGTTTCCGTGGGAGTTCAAACTGGCTCACCTGACGAGCATAGTTCTACGCCACCTACAGTTCGTACACAGACTACCTCTTCTGCTGTCCAGACGCCAGTTCCGCCACAGTCGACTAGCTCTGAGACTGCTTCGTTGCCTGTTGAACGACATCGTTCCAGGCATAAACACTGGGCCAGTAGTTGCACGTCCTCTGTGAAGTCCCGCTCCCGCTCTGCGAGCCGCAGGGGTGCTTCAGACTCCCGCACATCGGAGGAGTCGCCAGAGGATGGTGGACCTCGCATTATCGGTCTAAAGAGTGCGAAGATGAAAAAGAAAATAAAGACAACTACTACTAATTCGATTTTAGCATGGAAATAATCCAGTGGAATATTAATGGGTTCCGGGTCAGGGCTCCAGACATACAACATTTAGTTTCTCAGCGATCGCCTTCCATCATTTGCTTACAAGAAACCCATTTGCAGCCTAATCATGGTTTACATCTACGTGATTTTTCCTCATTTAGACATGACTCTGCAGTTGGTCGGCGAGCGAGCGGTGGTGTGGCTACGCTGGTGGCACATAGCATCTCTGCCGCCACCATACCGCTTAACATGCCGCTGCAAGCTGTAGCGGTGCGTGTACAGCTGCAGGGCCTGTGCTTCTCTATTTGCAATGTCTATCTGCCACCGGTCAATGTCGTACAAGAACACTACCTTCGGGCTCTTCTGGCTCAGATTCCAACACTGCTCCTGTTTCTTGGCGATCTGAATGCCAAAAACACTTTATGGGGCTCCGACATTGACGATGCTCGTGGGTGCCTTATAGCAGACATTTGTGATATATCTGGCTTGCTTCTGCTGAACACTGGTGTCCCCACATTCTTGTCCTCCACTTACGGCACACATTCAGCACTAGATGTTACCTTTTGTAGCCCGGCATTAGTTCCACTGCTAGATTGGTCGGTGCTTTCCGAACTATTTGGCAGGGATCATTACCCCATTAATATTCACCTCTACCATACCCATACTGTGCCAACACGGCATCCTCACTGGATTATTTAAAGAGGTGATTGGGGAAAATTGCACTCCCATATACATCTCACCGACGATGGTTTTACCACCATTGACGACATGGTGAAATATTTTACATGCTCTGTGTTGCTCACAGCAGATTCCAGCATTCCTCGTGGATCATCTACACCGCGACACTTTCCTGTGCCTTGATGGTCTGAGGAATGCCGTTTGGCTATCAAAGAGCGTAAACGTACTCTGCGTCTTTTTAGTTTACATGCTACCGAAGACAATTTTATAGCTTTTAAACGTTCTCGTGCCAGAGCGCGTTTTGTTCTTCGGAGTGCAAAGCTCAGATCCTGGGAAGCATACGTCTCTTCGCTTTCATGTCACACTTCGGCACAAAGGGTGTGGACTGCTGTTCGGCGTATGTACAGCAAGCGTCGCCGGACCATTATTCCCAGTCTTGCCGTACAGGGCTCCACCTACACCTCCGAGCATGACATCGCCGATACCCTTGCCGATTCTTTCGCTACTGACAGCCAAACCCGAAGTTACAGTAACGCCTTTTTAGGAATCAAGGAATCTACAGAGTGGATAATCCTCAATTTTAACAGTGACTGCAGTGAACCGTACAATGCACCTTTCACCGAAGCGGAGCTGGCACGTGCTTTGTCTCTCCAAAGGACTCCTCTCCTGGCCCTGATGACATCCACCGACAAATGCTGCTTCACCTTCCACCTGCGGCTCTCTCCTTCCTGCTGAGCATTTACAACCGCATATGGCTTCAGCAGGTTTTCCCGTCTTCCTGGCGTGAGGGTATTGTCATCCCCATCCCTCGGCCCGGAAAGGACCGGATACTTCCCTCTAGCTACCGCCCTATTTGCCTGACAAGTGTCGTTTGTAAGACCTTCGAACGTATGATTAACACTCGCTTAGTGTGGTGGCTGGAGAAGAATAACCTGCTGAGCAATGTTCAGTGCGGTTTTCGTCATCATCGCTCCAGTGTCGACAATCTGGCACGCATGGAGGCATATATACAAAATGCCTTTCTCTTGAAGCAGCATGTCGTGGGCGTCTTCGATCTGCAGAAGGCCTACGATACTACCTGGCGCTATGGTATCCTACGTACTTTACACGGTTACGGTTTACGCTGTCATTTAGCCATCCTCGTTTTAAACTTTTTAAAACTACGCCGGTTTCGTATCCGCATTGGGAATACATTATCCCACGACAGGATCCAGGAGAATGGTGTACCCCAGGGGTCGATTCTTAGTGTGACGCTTTTTGCCGTGGCGATTGACGGTATCGCCAGTGTTGTTCGTAGGGGAATCCCGATGTCGCTGTATGTTGACGACTTTGCTATCTACTACCGCTTTTTTAATCTTGAACATATCGAACGCCAACTGCAGCTGACCATATCCTCTATTGCCGAATGGGCTCTTCGCACCGGCTTTCAGTTCTCCCCTTCGAAAACACAGTGTCTACACTTTCATCAACTTCGTGGTGTGTATCCTCCTCCTGACCTTTATTTGTGTGACACACGTATTCCTTTTGTTCCGCACCTGAAGTTCTTAGGTCTACACCTCGACAGCAAACTCACATGGGTGCACCATATTCGCCATCTTCGTGCTTCCTGCAATCGTTCGCTTCGGATGCTCAGGGTTTTATCTGGGGCATCTTGGGGCTGCGATCGAAACGTCATGTTGAGGTTGTATGGCTCACTGGTTCGGTCCAAATTAGACTGTTAGGCTGTTTTATTTATGGCGCGGCATCTGCCTCTAAACTCCGCCTTTTAGACACGATTCATCATACTGGTATCCGCCTTGCTACTGGAGCTTTCCATACTAGTCGAATTGCGTGTCTGTATGCTGAATCTGGCAAACCTCCACTGTCTGTCCGATGCTCTGTATTGCTTTCTTCATACGTGGCACGGTTGGCAGCTCACCCTGGTCACCTGTCATTGTACTCTGTATTGCGTCCAGACTTAGTCCACCGTTATATGCGAAATAGCTCAATATCCCGCCGCAGCAGTATTCGGTTTCGTGAACTGCTAGCCACACATTCTCTGCGAATGCCTGCTGTATAGCGGTATTGCCATGGTCGCTATCCTCCTTGGCAACTCTACCATGCCCAATTCGACCTCGAGCTTGCAGCCCATGCTAAAGTAACTATCCCTCACTCAGTGTTTCGTCAACTCTTCACCGAGCTCCTGGGACGTTACCCGACTTACCTTCCGGTTTTTACCGATGGTTCCCAGGTGGGTGGTGCTACAGGCTGCAGTTTTGTGTATAACGATGGGGCTCACAAGTACTGCCTACCGGACGCCAGTTCTGTTTTTACCGCCGAGCTGTTCGCCATATTTTATTTTTTACTCGTTATCTCCAGCTCAGGTCCTGGAAATTTTATGATTTTCTGTGACTCTCTGAGCGCTCTCCAGGCCTTACAGCAATTTCTCGGCACTTCAGCACTCATAGTTAAAATACAGACACTAATTTCACAGCTACTGACTCACGGATACCAGTTTGTTTTTATATGGACCCCAGGCCATGCGGGTATTCCTGTTAACGAGGAGACGGATGCGGCTGCAAAGTCTGCATGTCGTCTGCCGGGTTTATCCACACGAACTCTGCCTTTTAGCGATGCGCAACGATATTTCCGGCGCCATATTTTTTCGTTTGGGCAGAAGTCGTGGGAAGATATATCTGGCACCCAATTACGGACAATCAAAGACACAGTAACACCCTGGCCGACATCCGTCAGGGATGCGCGGCGGTCGGAGGTCATTCTCACCCGGTTGAGAATCGGTCACACTCGCGCCACACACGGTCATCTTTTGCGTGATGACCCGGCCCCTGTGTGTCAGACGTGCGGCGTGCAACTGTCCGTCCCGCACGTTTTGCTTGATTGTCCACGATATACTAGAGAGCGCCAGTCCCTTGGCCTGGGTTTTAGTATGTGTAAATTCTGGGCAACGTCCCGGTATCCGTAGATAAGGTGCTGCGGTTCGTCACCCAAATTGGATTTGCGAAACAAGTTTAACTTGTGTTTTATATTTGGTGTTTTATTCTACGGTTTTTAGACAATGAATCCCAGTTTTATTGTTGCACCACTTGTTTTTACATTTTAACTGTTTTATTTTAATGTTTGCCCTTTAGATTTTTAACGTTTTAACTGTTTTAGATTTTCACGTTTTAACTTCTTACATGTTTACTGCTTTTTTAGTTTTTGCTTTTTAATTATTTGTTTTAGATCGTAAAAATTGACTTGGGGCCCAAATGACCCAGCTGTCGACGGGCCCTTAAACTCCACACTCCACTCCAACATAATCTTGCTTGGGCACTCAGAAGTCAACTCAAAAAATCTTATGTGTTGCACTCACAGGACTTTCTCTACTGCATTCTTACAAACTCTTATTCTTCTATCTTTGTGTTAGTTGAGATAAACATTTGCAGAAATTATCTTATTGCTCATTTTCTTCACGTGCAACAGGAATATGGGAATACAATAAGCTTTGAGCGAGTCAAATCCTTTAATGCTTTCAAACTCCATTCTCTTTGCACAGTTAACATATAAAAAAATGAATAGCAATGTTCCATTTGACAGAATTATAAGTTCTCCAAAACTTACACAAATAACGAGGAATATCTCCAAAGTGGTTCACTCTACAAAAAAAAAAATTATTTAGACATAAATTGTGTGTTTTAGCAAGACCTACATTTTTGTATACTAAGATTTGCTGTACCTCTTACAGTTTACCAGTTATGCAAAAGTCGCCCAGAGTAATTAGGACTTCATGGGCTTTTAGTCAGAAAATTCAAGAGATACATTTCATTTGTCATAAAAATATCTCAAACATATGGCATTTTAATTAAAATCCGAAATGGTTCTTCTTTCTTTCCCTGATTACCCTTCCCTTATGTAGGACTTACACCCCCTAGGACTTAACAGCCAGTGCCTAGGGTCAGACGCCTGTCGGGGAGCAGAGGGACCTCTGAACCAGACAGAGTGAACACCTGGAAGCAGGTGATCAGCCAAGCACCAGGTATGATAGAGAGGAAGAGGATGATATGAAAGGCAAGCAAAATGGATGATTGGAAGGGTGATAATGGAGCAATTGCTGGAATGAATGGCAGGGGAAACCAGAGAACCTGGAGAAAACCTGCCCATATGCCACTTCGTCCACCACGAATACCACATGCAGGTCCTGCCTAGGTGGTAGGCAAGCGGTCTAACAACTCAGCCACAGCACCTCCATTATACTTCCAGACTCAGGGAAGGATGAGGAATAATCCTGGATGGAGAAAAATTCCTATCCCCCTTCCTGCTGGGAATCGAACACGGGACCCCTTGCACAGCAGGCCCGAAATGGTTCGCTCTACAAAAAAGTTTATTTGAACATAAATTGTGTGTTTTAGCGAGATCTACATGTTTTGTATAGTAAGATTTTGTCTATCTCTTACCATTTACAAGTTACACAAGTCATCCTGAGTAAATAGGGCTAAATAAGCCATAGCCAGAAAATTCAAAATATACATTTCATTTGTTAAACATATAGCATTTTAATCAAAATCGTTAGTCATTTTCAAGAAAGTCAAAATTTTCCATGTAAAGGGTAGTTAAGGGTGGGACTATTTTCTTCCAAATCTTCATGTCGCATCCTTGAAAGACATTGAACTTAATTACCATCTTTGGTTTTTAACCGACTTTTTGCTTTTTCAGTTATGCTGTCTACAGACTGACAGACACACAGACAGACACACACATGGACCTTTTTATAAAAATGCTTTTTTTTTTATTCAGGGGCCTCAAAACACACATTTCCAGTAAAATCTCGACATCGAATTTCTGGGTGGAATGCAATACTTCCCCTACTTACCAGTAGAGAAAGTAATAAAAATGGAATTTTGAAATGGTGAACATTTTTACTTTCTGTACCATACACCTAGTAGATAGAGGAAATACTGCATCTCTCACAAAAATTCAGTATCAAGATTTCAATGAGAATACATGTTTAAGAGGCTCACTAAATCCAAAAGAAACATTTTTAAAAAAAATGACCATCTGACTGAAATTAAATTAAATTACATTTTTAACCACCCATGAATTTGGATCCCTGTCTGCATTGCTGTTAAGCAGACATTACTGCTCTTAACCTTCAAGTATTTGGTAGGCAAGTACTAGTTAGTTCTTTCTTAATGTTTCCCTGCTATTCAGTGTTTGCTCCCATACACATACTTTTTTATTTTCTCCTTTTCCTTTGCTTGTTCTCTGCCAATTTTCTGTCATCCTCCATGGTCCAGGGATAACATGCTGAACTCTGGTTTCCATAGTCAAAGGTTCAAACCTGGCAGAGGGCAATGGATCTTTTCAGGCTCAAAAATCCTTAGCATGCCTCATCCTTCAGAAGAGAAGTAAAGCCAGTGGTCCTGTGTCATAAATTTACAGCATGTAAAAGAATTTCAAGCTTGATGAAAAGGCTGTGGGCAAAATTAAGCTGTCTTTCACACACAGTATAGAATGAGACACTGAGAACCATAGAAGTTGAAGGGTGTCGATAAATAAAAACACAATTACTGCTAACTTTCCCTCGTATTTCAAACATTTTGTCACATTTGCTATCATCCTTCTTTGCTCACTTTTCCCTTCATTTCACTCACTAAAACTGGTCCAACACTGACCTCTCTGTCTGTTCTGACTAGCTTATATAGACGAGAGTAGGCACCAGCTATTTCTCTGGAAATTCAACATTTTGCAATGCTTCTTGTTAAACTCCATTGTTCGAAGCGTCCTTACCCAACCTCGTGACAAATACCCACAGACTTATAGCATTGTGCCCCAAGGTCAACTTCTGCCAGACTTCCGCCCTTTGCCATCACTATCTTGTAGGGCTGTCCGAATTCCTCTTGACAGGCCCATCACCACATCAGGTCGGATCATGGCCATAGCTGCACCCATGTCCACTAGCATCCGGCCTTCCTGAATCCTGCCATCTGCAATGGGATTGTCCTCACTATTCTTTTCAAGGCACACGGAATCACTTGATGGGATGGCTCTCATGGCTCCTCGCCCCAAGCCATCCTTACTTGCTCTTTGGCTTTGCTGCTGACGATCTTCACAATGTGTCTTGGTGGTCTTTGTAGATGTCCCTGAGTTGGCACCTTATCTTGTCATGTCATACACTTCCATTCAAGACAGGAGTAACTGTTACCTCGGTTGCTAGATGCTCTCTCATCAGATCTGCACTATGCCATCCACTCCTATCATTCAGTTCTTTGGTGCTGCCATAAAGTCTTACCTTCCAGAGTGCTAAGTCGTTCTCCAACATCCTCCAGCGGCATTAACGCATTGGACAAGTCCTTCATGTCTTTCTTCGCACCATCCAATTGCCCATCAATCTTCACCAATAGCTCTGTCTTTATCTTCTCCATCCCAGACTCAATCTTCACCTCCATCTTCTGCATTCTGCCCTTCATATTCATTTCTTCCATTCCAGACTTCACATTTGTCATTTCACTTGATAATTAATGAAGTAACTGGTGATCCAAAGGACTCCGAACCAGTTGCATTGTGTATGCATCTTAGGCACTTGTCGCCAACTGCTGCTGTCATAGAATAGTGTGGATGAAACCATACAACATTTTTAAAACTACTTTTAAAGGCTTTACTTACCAATCTTATTAAGGGAGATGTTGTCCATACATTTTTGACACCTCTTTAGGAAACTATCCATCACTCACTGTAGTCCTCGTTGAGAAATGCTGGCAATTTCCTGGCAGATATTTTGTATTAATTCTTCCAGGGTATGTGGGTTTGTCTTGTACACTTTATGCTTTAAGTTACCCCTGAGATAGAAATCACAGGTCACCTGGAAATCTTTGTGCAAGTTGCACTTTCACTTGGCGAACTGACTGAGTTAACACATACGAATTATAAATAAATACATGCTGTACAGTAGAAAACAAACACTGAGTCATAATGCACTTTGTGACTAAGTACAGGACAAAATAATAAAGCACACTGTTAATAATTCAACCACATGATAGTGTGTCTGCTCAGTACTGTACTTTCAGAGCAGAGAGAAACGAGTTAGTCATGTGACCTTGTGTACAGCAGCTGCATTATTTTATTTCTGTGTGCACAGTGGAAAATTACCGTGCAGCGGTGTGAATGTTTTTGGGTCTCTATGTATCTCCTCACTGGGTATTTTACATCCCCATCCTGACACCAGTGTGACAAATAAGTCTAGTTACCTGTCATTTTATTTCCCTTAAAACTGAATCACAATTCACAACTCATGACCTTGTAACTTATAGCTGTTCTGTTCAATCATAACCGTGACACAAAACCCTGCTTAACTGTCCACAGCTCGCTCTGACAATTCTACTATCTCACTAACTCACTAAAAACCACTCTGATTATAAAGTCATTAAAACACTGATTTCTCTGTCCTTGCCAACTTGCTTATATATTCAAAAATTATATATTGGCTGTTTCTCCAGAAATTCATTGTTTTGCAAAGCTTCTCGTAAAAGCCTGTCATTCAAAGCTTTCTGAACTGTCTGCAATTGGCCTTTGTTCTTGCTATATATTGCCTATCAATGTAATGGAGTAAGGTAACTGACCTCAAGCCTCCTTTGCTGTGTAGCCACCACCACAATAAATTTGATATAAATTATGTTTGACATCTACATTTTTTGTGTAGTAAAATTTTGTCTATCTCTTACGGATTACCATTTATGCAAAAGTCACTCAAATTGAAGAGGACTCTGAAGACATTCCCAGAAAACTCAAGATATACATCTCATATGTCATAAAAATATCTTAAATATGATATTTTACTCAATATTGTTAGAGCTATTTTTTACAAAAATGAAAATCTTTGTGTCGCATCCTTCGAGGATGCTGATTGTGAATTCCAAGTTTGGTATTTAAATGACTTCGTTTTTGATTTATGCTGTTGAGACACATAGACCTTTTACTAAAAATGCTTTTATTTGAATCCAAGAAGTCTCAAAACACATATTTCTGGTGAGATCTCTGTATCAAATTTCCCCTGGTCACTGCGGGGATTGTCCGTAAAATAAGGTTCCCAATTTTTTTTCACAATGAAAAACATATTTATTGACATTGAATAATACCTTTTTGGAAAGCGTAGACTTTTTCCTATTTTTTGACATACCTGTTGTTCTGATCAATGCATTTTTCCATGTGGTGTACCATCTTTCGTATGCCTGCATCGTACAACCCTCCTGCCATGTGGCAAAGATAGCTTAAAACAGTTTCTTTCAGCTCCTCTCTGGCTCTGAAATGCATTCCACGCAGGTGTTTCTTCAATTCAGGGAAGAGATGGTAGTCACTTGGGGTTAGGTCTGGGCTGTAAGGAGGGTGTTTGGTAGTATCCCATCCAAATTTGTTGATGAGATTGGTTGTAGGCCTGAAGAAATTTGCGGCCCACTTTAACACGTCTGTGGTCCTTCGTAAGCATTCTCAGGACCCACCTTGGTATACCCTAAATGATGTCACAATTTTGTGAATGTAAGTCTTGCTGACATCAGGGATCATGTCGCAGGTCTCCCGAACCATCACCCTTCGCTCTTTCAGCATTGCTTCTTCCACTTTCACAATAGTTTCATCTAAAACCGATGGCTGTCCAGAACGCTGGTTATCATGGATGTCTGTACGTCCGTCTTTGAATTCTCTGCACCATTTGCGCACATGTTGTATGCTCATACACTACTCTCCATACATAGTTGGGAATGAATATCCACCGGTGAAGGCTTTTTGCACACAAAAAATGCATCACAATGTGCAATTCGCACCTGGCGGGAGTGGAAGC
This sequence comes from Tenodera sinensis, assembly GCA_030765045.1. NCBI lineage: Eukaryota > Metazoa > Arthropoda > Insecta > Mantodea > Mantidae > Tenodera > Tenodera sinensis. The sequence goes on along the minus strand of CM060961.1, from coordinate 153,922,179 downwards.
TCCATTTCTAACGGCTGCCAAGACAAGACTGAGCGTCACAAACAGCTCACAGGGCAGGGTACTGGGAGAGGGAGAACCAAGCTACACGCCAGTGTTACCAGATCTGTAACAGCATTCCTCGCGGCTGCAGATCCTTGGGAACCTTATTTTATGGACAACCCTTGTGTGTATATATATGTGTGTGTGTGTGTGTGTGTGTGTGTGTGTGTGTGTGTGTGTGTGGTGTGTGGTGTTGTGGTGTTGTGGTGTTGTGGTGGTGTGGTGGTGTGGTGGTGTGCGTGCGTGTGTGTGTGTAGTAAAATAAGTAAAAGAGCAGACCTCTTTAAAAAACACCCAAATTATGTCAAATATTTTTGTGGCATCAAGTACATCCAAAGTATCAGCTGTTGTTATTGGTTTAAGTCTTTCAACTTTTTCTTTAGTTCTTCCACTGTTCAATTTGTTTCTCACAATATATTGGAAGGAATATTCAATTTTTAGGCCAGCATATAGTGACCCGTTTCTAAACATTTAGCCATCACTTCAGTCCTTTTTTTTTTTTTTAATTAACATCCTCTAACATTGTGTCATATCGGACGAATGAATGAAATGAAATGGGTGAAATGATGCTCAAATGAGCCCGAGGTCCATGGAGCTTTAAGTTACCCGACATTCGTCTTCTCAGGGTAGGGAAAACTTCGGAAAAAAACCTTACCCAGATAACTTACCCTAAGCGAGATTCGAACTCGCGACCTCTTGAACGTGAGGCAGACACGCTACCGAGGCGGGCACTTCACTTCAGTCTCCTGCATCCACCTTGTACCTACAACAAATAATTGAGTAATAAAGTTGTTGTTGTTTTCTAGTGCTTTGCATCTGGCAATGAAGCCATTAGCATTCGTGCTTTCCAATACTTTTGAACTGTAGTTTCCTCTGATCTTAATGCTTCACAGGTCTTCAAGTGGTCTTCGTTCATTTCTGCTGGATCGTTACACAGGACACATATTGGTGAGGCTGAGATACCTATTCTGTAGAGATGACTTGCTAAGCAGTCGTGATTTGTCAATAGTCGGAAGACTGCAACCGCTGTTTTCCTTGGTCTCTCGGGGATTATATCTGGGTTGGAAAGTAGTGTAATCCATTTTTTATCTTTGGCATCTGTTTCTATTTCTTGTAGGTATGAATGAGAAAATTTTTTAATGATCAAGCGTTTTATTGAGGAATATGAGAAATTGAATTTAGACTTTTGTTTTATTGTTGTGCCTTTCTTTGCAAGTGAGTCTGCAGCTTCATTCCCCATGACTCCACAGTGTGCTGGAATCCATTGGAGATGAACAGTCTTATTAACTTTTTGGAGTTGTGTTTACATTTTGTAGCATTCTCTAATTTTTGTTGACTTCTTTGTAGTATTTGAACATATTCCCTGAATTGCAGCTTTAGAATCCGAAAGAATTACTGCCTTGTTAAATTTATTTAAGGGGAGATTTAATAATTGTTGGAGAGCAATGTGTATAGCCTCTATTTCTACATCATAATTTGTTGTGTCTCTGCCAACAGAATGATAAAAGGAAAAATGTGAACACGTAACTCCAGCTCCAGTAAGGTTTTCCTTGGAGGATCCATCAGTATATATGTGCAGCCATTCTTCTGTGGGATACCTAGTATTGATTGTATCCAGATCTAGAAGTTTTTGTATTTCTTTTGGTGTGTCTGATTTACTTATTTCCTCTATTAATTCCAAACTGAAGGTAGGTTGCAATAATTCCAATGGATTTTCTCTTATAAGTAGATTTTCTCTGGTTTTAGGAATGTTCAATTTGGATTTAATCTGTGTTACCTTTTCTAGGAAACTACTATGAGTTTTAAGGATTGAAGGGGGGAGGTTCTCTTCTGTCCATTTAGAGTTTGGCAGTCGTAACATTTTCTCGTGTTGGAGCAATGCTTGTTCTTCTATTTTTGTTGTTATTGATGGGGTCCGTGTTAAGGCAAGCATGGCATCAATAGGTGTGGATTTAACTGCTCCAGTGATTAGGCGAAGAGCCTGATTTTGTATTTGTTCAAGTTTATTGATGTTAGCATTTGCTGCTGTTATTAAAGCTTCAGAACAGTACAAGAGGTTTGGTTTAACATACATTTTGTATGTTGTATTTCTGCAAGTATTTGTCTTGTGTAACACGAAGTAGATGAAAAATAAGTTTGTGTGAAAGCAGTTAATGTAAGTTATGTAAATCTCAATGTAGGTCGGTCGGTCGGTCGGTCGGTCGGTCGGTCGGTCGGTCGGTCCGGTCGGTCCGGTCGGTCCGGTCGGTCCGGTCGGTCCGGTCGGTCCGGTCGGTCCGGTCGGTCCGGTCGGTCCGGTCGGTCCGGTCGGTCCGGTCGGTCCGGTCGGTCCGGTCGGTCCGGTCGGTCCGGTCGGTCCGGTCGGTCCGGTCGGTCCGGTCGGTCCGGTCGGTCCGGTCGGTCCGGTCGGTCCGGTCGGTCCGGTCGGTCCGGTCGGTCCGGTCGGTCCGGTCGGTCCGGTCGGTCGGTCGGTCCGTCCGGTCGGTCCGGTCGGTCCGGTCGGTCGGTAAGTAATTCAGAGAAAATTGACTGAATGTAACACATCAGATTTCTATGATGCAGAAAATCTAAATGCTCATTTTACCAAAATTTTCAGCAGTTTTCATTCATACATGTAGTAGATCATTTTCAGTCATCCATCTATGTTACTTTCCTGAACAGGCATGTATTTAACTGAGAAAAATGTTGTGTTTATTTATTTAAAACACAAAGGACTTACTGTTTGATGAGATGTTGGATCAAATGTTGATAGGATGACCCATGTGAAGGACAAATCTTCAGATCACATTTGTGCATACCAGGACTTGGATGGATCTGTGATATTCAGCACAGAGCTCTGTCATCAGAATCATATTTCTTCTACTTTGAAATATCATTTGGAACAATGGCTCAAGCTGCTTTTGGAATGGGATCCAGCAAAACGAGGCAAGGTAGCTGGAAAAAATGACATTGTTGTATTTGATCTCATCGAAGAAATTTTGAATAAAAAGGTAATATATATGTGTATTTTGACAGTTCATAAGAACCTTTAATTAATGATAAATTAGTCTGCAGTGTATTATAAAAGATTTCATTTTTCTATTTCAAAAATGATAAAAATGGGTAGTCAAAATTTCATGTTTTATTATTGACTTTCTTGGCACATTAGAAACATAGTACAAATCATTTAAAGCTGTTCTATCAATTTAATACTATATCAGATAGACAATGTTAATTCACATTATTAGCATCTTGTTAATTTAGTTTCTTGGATATACTTTGTTTTAATATTTTGATTCATAAAAAGCTTTTAGCTTGAACATATATTTATTTACAAGTTTGAGTTTCACTTTTTCTACCACCTACCTATTAATAGGTAAGAGAAGGCATTGTATTCTATCAAAAGACATATTTTGATTTCACCTGAAATGGATGTTTGGAATCCCTGAAGCTGAAGCAAAGCATTTTCAAAAAATCTGATGTGTTGCACTCGCATGACTTTCTCTACTCTTGTACTAACTATTCCTATAAATTCTTATTCCTTTATCTCCTTCATGTTAGTAGAGATAAACATTTGCAGAAATTATCTGATAGCTTTTTCTTGTAGATGCAAGGGGAATAAGTAGGCTTTGAGCGATAATGAAATCTTTTGAAGCTTTGAAATTCTGTTCTCTTTGCACAGCCAAGAGATAAAAAAGTGAATAATGGCCTCCCATTTAAGAAAGTTTACCCATTCCAAAACTCGTACAAATAACAAGGAATATCTCTGAAATAGTTCATTCTACAAAAAAAAGAAGAGCATTTGTACTTCTATATTTTAATGAGGTCTACGTTTTTGCACAGTTTTACCAGTTGTGCAAAAGTCAAGAGTAAATAGAACTACACAGGCTATAGCCAGAAAATTCAACATATACATTTCATTTCTCATAAAAATAACTTAAACACAAGGGATTTTCAAAAAAATTGTAGTGTTATTTTTGATAAAATCAAAATTTTCAAAAAATGTTCCATGTAAAGGAGTTATTTCTTCAAAATATTCTTGTTGTATCGTTGAAAAACATTAAACTTAAATGCCAACTTTTGTTTTTAACCAACTTTTCATTTTTGAGTTATGCTGTTCACAGACCACACACAGCACGCACGCACTAGCACACGCGCACATACACATACACACACAGACACAGACACACAAAAAATGAACAACAATGTTCCATTGCACGAAAGTTCTAAGTTTTCTGAAACTGACACACAAAACAAGGAATATCTCCGAAATGGTTCACTCTACAAAAAATTTATTGGGACATAAATTGTGTATTCTAGCAAGATCTACATTTCTTGCATAATAAGATTTTGTCTATCTCTTATGGTTTACGAGTTATTCAAAACTCATCCAGACTAAGCAGGACTACATAGGCTATAGCCAGAAAATTCAATACATTTCATTTGTCATAAAAATATCTCAAACATATGGCATTTTAATCAAAATCGTTAAGTCATTTTCAAGAAAATCAAAATTTTCAAAAAATTTTCCATGTAAAGGGTAGTTTAGCATTGGGCTATTTTCTTCAAAATCTTCTTGTCGCATCCTTGAAAGATATTAAATTTAAATACCAACTTTGGTTTTTAACCAACGTCTCGTATTTTAGTTATGCTGTACACAGACTGAGACACACACACACACGGACCTTGCTTGGAATGCCTTTTTTGGATTCAGGAGGCCTCAAAACATATATTTCCGGTGAAATCTCGACATCGAATTTTTGGGTGGAATACAATGCTTCCTCTACTTACAGTAGAGAAAGTAAAATGATTCTGTTATTTACTCTACTATGTACTTATAGCAACTAGAGGAAGTATTGTATTCCATTCAAAATGTTGATACTGGGAGTTCACCAGAAATACATGTTTTGAGGCCCCTGAACCCAAAAAGGACTTTTTTAGCAAATGTTCATTTTGTGTATGTCAGTGATCGACATAACTTAAAATAAAAGGTCCGAAATATAGAACTTGGTTTATGAGAGGTAGAATCGGTACTGGAAAATTCAGTGCCACAACTGGTAGTTAGAGCAACTGCACATAAAGTGGAAGGTTTGTGGTTCAAATCCTGGTTGTGGCATTGAATTTTTCAGTTCCGATTCTACCTCTCAAACATTGGCCACATACGGCTTATGTGTTTAAAAACACCAGCACTAATTTTGTTGGCATAAATAAATAATAATAAAATTTGGTATTTAAGTACAGTATCTCTCATAGATGTGACACAAAGATTTTCAAGACAATCCACCTTCCCCAAGCTGGCCTTTACATGGAAACCTGTTTGTTATTCTTTTATTTTCTCAGAAATTGACTAAAATGTCATATGTTTAAGATACTGACATGAGAAATAAAATGTATGGGTTGAATTTTCGGTGAACAACCTGTGAAGTCCTCTTCATTTTGGATGATTTTTGTATAACTGGTAAACTCTAAGACATATACAAAATCTTATTACATAAGAAATAAAGATGTTGTTGAAGTACTCAATCTATGCCAGTTAATATGTTTTGTGGCATTAACGTTTGCCTGGATATGCATTGTTATAGATTTGAATTTTAAAATACTTTTATCAAGAGGAAGGTTATTAGTTTTTTTCTTTTGATCATGCAAAGAGAATGGAATTTCCCAGTGACCCACCCTTAAAAGATCTGACTAGTGTATTCCCCTAATCCCCTTGCATCTAAGGAAATATGCTTAAACCATATCTGCTAATGTTTATCTAGATTAATATTAAGTAGATAGAAGAATAAGCTTTTGTAGGAATAGTTTGTTGAAGCATGTGCTGAAAAAGTAATGTGAATGCAGCACTAGATCTTTTATTATTTTTTTTTTTGGGGGGGGGGGAATGGAATATGTTAAAGAAATAACAAATTAAAGTAAATTAAATATTAAAGTTGGTGCAATTAACTTCAGTATCTTCCAAGGATATGACAGAAGATTTTCAAGAAAATCCATATATGCCTTACTACCATTACAATGAAAGAAAATGTTATTTTTTGTTTTCTTAAAAATCACACTTGGAGATTTCGATTAAAATATTGTATGTTTAAGATATTTTGTACAAGTGTTAAAACAAAAGCCTACTGCACATAATATGTAGCTCTTGTTAAAGTATACAGTTAATGTGTACACTTTTTGTAGTGTTAACCATTTCTGACCTATTTTTTTGTTATTGATCTTAATTTTCAAATACTTATTCTGTTTTCAAGTACTAAGAAGCTAATCATTTTTTTCTTATGGTCGTTCAAAGAGTATGAAATTTTGAAGTCAATGTATAGTGAGTGATCTGCTATTAAAAGATTTGGATATTACTTCAGTTTCCTCTAAACCCCTGGTACAATCATATGTTTTTTTTTAACCTTTTTATGTATTAATTTAAAACACCTGTAAGTTATTCTGTGTCGCATGGCAAACGTTTATATAAGGTCAGATTTAATAATAAAAAAATGCATTTCTGAAAACAACTGCTACATTTCTGTAGCACATCATTGGCCTTTACCACTGCCTCCCCCTTTTCTTTTTTTGAATATTCAATTCAATTTTATTTTCCGGTTTTACATATGCATGTTGTGGATTTGTCCAGTATTTTGAAAGTTCAAATATAATGCGTTAAAAGTTAAACAATAATTACTAAAAAATTATACTATACATGTAGATTAAACTTATACATTGCTAATAAATACAAGTGAATACTTTATTAATGCAAATACTCATCAATTGGGTAATAACACTTTTCAATTAAAAATTGCTTGAGATGTTTTTTGAAACGGTGAATGGAATTTATATTTTTTATTTCAATAGGTAATTTATTGTAAAATTTAATGCCTCTATAGCAGTGTTTTTCGGCTCTTCTTCAGAAAGAGTCCCGTAGCACTTGCCGGCCAAATTCTAAGTTCGAAGCTACTTACTGCACATGCGCCGACAGTCGTTAGCATGCGCTAGCTGTCACTAGCAGACGATTTTCACATTTGCCAACATTGCTTTTTCCACCACACTAGTTTTTGTTGCCAACACACCAAACACTCGGGTGCGCATTGGTTAATCTATACCGCCAGCGCGATTCCATACAATTCTTGTGTACATTGTCGTTATTGCCCACACAGATATATCGTTAGCGCAACTCCATACTATTGTTGTGTGCATTATTGTGTACATTATCGTTATTGCCTTGTTACTGGGTCCACGAAATGCTGGCTCATTTTATTTATTTATTTTTTTTATTTTTGAGTGGAGAAAAAATCCATTTACGGAGCCCCATGCGCTGGGATGGCACAAAGGGGGGACTTTAGGCTTTGCCCTAGGGCACTATCCTCTAAAAAAACTCTACCGGAAGCGCTGAATTAACACTAATTAATTTTTGTTATGGGGTGTAGCACGGCATCACATTTCCTGCATAGCATTCGGGTTTTCAGCAGGCCCTCGTTGTAGAGGAATTGTATACATTCTTCCTCATTATAACACAAAGGTGCTAAATCTACTATGCTAATAAAGCCATTAATGGCACCCTCACAACTTGCTAACACATTCAAATTTAAGATTGGCAACAAATTAATGGAGAAATAGTACTGTTGGCAGCGCTGAATTAACACAGCAACTTTCGTAAGAATTTGCTTACACTGCCGAGTGGGACTTAAACGAAATTCTCACAAAACTCTCATGGGACTTTTTCTAAAGAATATCCGTGTTTTTCAACCTTTTTCATGACATGACCCACCCCCAAGTATCAAAAATATTGCGACCTCCTGGCCCTTTTTTCGTGTAGGTTAAAAATATATAATCCATACAAAAATTTCAGGCTTTTGCTTTATTAGGATTCGGATATAAATACATAATTAAGTTAACTAACAAACAAATACAAACATATTGTTAGGGCCAAGACTCCCAGCACCATCTGTTGGTAACACTCGGAACTAGTACAGATTCCGCGAAAGGTTCACAAGTTTTGAGACGTTTCGTTACACTTCGAGATGATTCTCACTAGAATGCGCTGGCCTATAGATAGGGCGGTCGACCGTGGCCACGGTAGTTGAGTGCAAGACCGCAATAAGTGGAAATGATTCAGAAGTGAAACTGCGGTGTTATACGGAATGTGTGTAAGGTGCATAGGAGTTGGAGTAATTGTAAAGTGATTTGTGAGCATGAGACATGCGCGGTTGAGTTGTTTGTTATAATTGAAAATAGATAAATTCCTGAAAAGATCATCGGAACCATCAACGTCTAGCGGGAATAGTGGAATAAAGAAACAACGTTGTGATGACGACAATTATTTGAAATTTGGGTTTACTGTGATTGAGAATAAACCACAGTGTGTAATTTGCTCGAAAATTTTGTCAAGAGAAAGCATGAAGCTATCGACGTTGGTACGCTACCTAAATACAAAACATCCTAATGAAAAAATAAACCCATGGAATTTTTTGAGCGAAAATTAAGAGCTCTTGAACATCAAAAAACTGCTGTAGGACAAATGTCCAACTTAAATGAAAAAGCATTGCTCGCTAGCTATTGAGTAGCTTTTCATGTGGCTAAAGCAGGAAAACATCACAGTATTGCCATAAATTTGATTTTACCAGTGGCTTTAGATATAGCAGAGATTATGTTTGGCAAGCAAGAAGTCGAAAAGCTCAAAAGTATACCTCTCTCTGACAATACCATCCAACGCAGGATAAGCAATATGACGACTGACATTCATGATCAAGTCATAGAAAAAGTAAAGAAAAGTTCTTTTGTGTCTTTGCAATTTGATGAATCAACAGATATTGCGGGTTGTGCGCAGTTTACAGCTTTTGTGCGTTTTGAAACCAATGAAACATTAATGAAAAAAATACTATTTTGCAAGGCATTTCCCATGAATACTACAGGTCAGTGCTTGCATGACATGTTCCTTGAAGCTACCCAAGATATGAATATCGATTGGGCACAAAAATGCATTGCTATTTGTAGTGACGGAGCAAAAGCCATGACTGGTGCGAAGAATGGATTTGTTGCTAGACTGAAAGAGTAGATGCAAAACGCTTGTTGGATGCATTGCTGTCTCCATCACCAAACTCTTGCAGCCAAAACCTTGCCACAAGAATACATGGATTGGATTGGATTGGATTTGGTTTAAGGGCGCTCAACTTCTAGGTCATCAGCGCCCTTAACAGACTCATGGCAATAGCCAGATATAAATTTCACTCAAAAAATATAAATACTAGCAACAAGAAAAATATACAAAGGTAAAAAGCAGTGACAATAGCCAGATATGAAACAAGGTGATAAATATGTCCAAAATCAGAAACAGATAATTAAAAATCTTAAATCCTCAAATTTATATTGCACTGCGCTAAAAAATTAAAAACTCTATCAACCGCTGTTTTGTCGTCCGCTAGGACCTCTGCAAGTCTGGCAGGCAGCTGCAGAGAATCCCGAAGGTGCGCTAGAGAGTAACACTCTAGGAGCACATGGCGAACCGACAAAACGTTGTCACACAGCGGACATAGAGGCGCAGGGTCCCTTTTAAATAGGTAACCGTGCGAAAAATTGCAGTGCCCTATTCTTAATCGAGCCAAACTAACCTCCTCGCGACGAGATGTGCGACAGGAAGTTACCCAGTTTATCGGAAGTTCTTTCACTTCTCTAAGCTTATTACCGCGGAGAGCTGACCACTCGTCGTGCCAGGACGACAGCACCGCTCTCCCCACTTCAAGCCTAAAGTCTTCCGAAGTAACACGTGAGATGATAATTCTGGGTTCTGTAGTTGCCGTCTTTGCTGCTAAATCTGCCATTTCATTCCCAGGCAAACCTACGTGACCAGGAATCCATGCACACACCACATCAACACTAGAAGCGTGTAAAACATGGAGGGCATCCTGGATACGTTGTACAATAGGGTGGGGGTTGTACAAATGACAAAGGCTCTGCAGTGCACTAAGGGAATTGCTCAAAATCAGGCAGTCACCTAATTTACGACGGCGAACATACAAAACGGCTCGATAAATTGCATAAAGCTCTGCAGTAAAAATGGAAATGCTATTTGGAAAACCGAATGTATATGGTTCGGTTCCATAAACATAAGCACATCCAACACCGTTGGTGTTCTTTGATCCATCGGTGTAAATATATCTACGGTCAGAGTAACCTGACAAAAATTCTAAGAAACACGTGCGGATACTTGAAATAGGCATCGTGGACTTCTGGTGTATGGTCATCCCAAGATCTACATGGGGCGTACCAGATAGCCAAGGGGGGTAAAGTCTCTCGCCCTTGGCGAACATCACAGGCAGTTCCACTCCAAGCTTCACTAGGAGCTCTTGGAAACGGAACCCCGCAGGCTTTGGATTAAGGGTGCTATTTCTATATCGTTCTCTTAGCGTGGTGGTGAAAAAAGAAGCGAACGTTGGGTGCTTAGGCATACATCTAAGCGCACAACCATAATTTGCCAAGAGAATCTCACGCCGATATTGCAGAGGAGGTTCTGCGGACTCGGCGTAAAGGCTCACCACTGGGCTTGTTGGAAAAGCTCCTGTTGCAATGCGGATGCCCCTATTATGGACCACGTCTAATCTTCTCAGCACAGATGGCCGTGCTGACGAATAAATAATACACCCATAGTCTAGCTTGGATCAGACCAATGCGCGATATATTCGCAACAAAATTGTTCGATCCGCTCCCCACGATTTGCCATTCAGTACTCGCATAATATTTAGGGAACGGTCACATCTCGCTCTTAGCTGTGCAATATGCGACGACCAACTAAGCTTCCTATCCAAGATCAAACCCAGGAAGCGCGTCTCTTCTGCGAAGGGAAGTGAATCTGGACCAAATCGGAGCGAAGGTGGTAATCGTCTCCTACGGCGCCAGAAATTAACGCAGATTGTCTTCTCAGTTGAGAAACGGAAGCCGTTTGTCACGCTCCATTCTCTAAGGTTGTGCAAACATTGCTGCAGGCGCCGTTGTAAGAACGCCGTGCGCTGAGAAGTGCAATAGACAGCGAAGTCGTCTACGAATAGGCATGACGAAACTCCAGGTGGAACACATTTCCAGCTGGAGTTAATTGCTATAGCAAAGAGCGTGACACTTAGCACCGAAGCCTGAGGTACTCCCTCCTCCTGAACAAAAGAATTAGAAAAAACCGAGCCGACCCTTACTCGGAAAAAGCGGTCCTTCATAAAGTCCTGAATGAAAAGTGGTAGGCGTCCACGTATGTTCCAGGCATACAGGGAACGTAGAATCCCTGCTCGCCAGCACGTATCATAAGCCTTCTCAAGATCGAAAAATATGCCAACGGTTTGACAGTTCTTCATAAAGCCGTCCATTATCTGTGTCGATATTGACACAAGATGGTCAACAGTTGAACGGCGGCGTCGAAAACCACACTGGATGTTAGTCAGTAGGTTACGACTTTCTAACCACCATACCAATCGTCCATTGATCATGCGTTCCATCACCTTGCAAACGCAACTGGTGAGGGAAATAGGACGATAGCTGGAGGGAAGATGACGGTCCTTCCCAGCCTTCAAGATGGGAATAACGGTGGCCTCCCGCCAATTTTCTGGGAGTATACTGTCAACCCAAACACGATTATAGACCTCGAGCAGGAATGCCTTACCTTCATGGGAGAGCCGTTGTAACATTTGTACATGAATACCGTCCGGTCCTGGTGCTGAACATCGCGAAGATTTCAGGGAATACTCCAGCTCTGCCATGGTGAAAAGGCGATTGTAATCTTCTACGTTTCTAGAACGAAACGAGAAGCCTTGAGATTCCACCTGAGTATTAATTGGAAGGAACTCAGGGGAGTAGTTTTCCGAGCTAGACACTTGTGCGAAAGCACTGCCAAAGGTATTGGCCACTTCAAATGAATCAACAACAGCTCCTGTGGCTGTTTTTAGTCCCGCTATTGGTATTTGGGTCGTTTTAGCTGCAACACGCCTTAATCTATCCCACACAGCCGAGGAAGGTGTGTGTCGGTTAAATGAAGCTACAAATTTGCTCCATGATGACTTTTTGCTATCCTTAATGACTTGTCTGGACCTGGCGCGCATTTTCTTGTACTCGATTAGGTTTTCCAAAGTAGGGTGACGTTGGAAAACCCTAAGTGCACGCCTTCGAGCACGAATGGCATTCCGACATTCTTCCGTCCACCAGGGAACGGGAAATCGACGGGGGTGTGTAGTCGACCGCGGAATCGATTGTTCAGCAGCAGAGAGAATCGTCTCCGTGAGATGCTGCGCCAAATTATTTACTGAGTCATGCTCGTTGTAGGTAAAGACAGCCAACTGGGTGTAAAGGTTCCAGTTGGCATGGTCCAAATGCCATCTGGGCATACGAGTGGAAAATGTATGTTGCGTCAGGAGACTAATAAGACATGGGAAGTGGTCACTAGAGTGTAAATCAGAGATGACATTCCATTGTAAGGAGACTGCCAACTGAGGTGAACAAACTGCAAGGTCAAGATGCGAGAAACTATTGTGAGAGTCCGAAATGAATGTAGGCTCTCCAGTGTTGAGGAGAGCTAGGTTGTGACTGTCCAAAAAATCGGAAATGAGTGTACCTCTCGCACAAGCGCGACTTGAACCCCAAAGTGGGTGGTGCGCATTGAAGTCTCCCACCAACAGAAACGGTGTTGGCAACTGGGAAACTAGATCTTCTAAATCAATGTGCGAGAAGTCATGGGACGGAGGCAAATATATATTACAGATGGTGAAATGGATGTCTGGCAGTAGAATCCTTATTGCAACTGATTGTATATCAGAGTGCAATGGTAGAGTTTGCATATACACGTCATCTCTAACAAGCATCATAGCGCCGCCATGTGCCGGTACACCCTCTTCTGGTGTAACATCACACCGTATTGGGGTGTATCGCCTTAGATGGAAAGCGTCATGAGGACGCAGCTTAGTCTCTTGCAAACATGCAACCAGAGGTTCGTATTCTTTGAGCAAAAGCTCAAGTTCTGGCCGTTGAGTTCGAATTCCACGTATGTTCCATTGTAGGATAGCCATATTGCATTGTGTATGGGACAGATAGTTCCAAGGTAACTCTTCATTACTTTGGAGCAGGCGGTTGTCGAACTAACTTAGCCCTTTTTTTTTCTGTGGGGCTGGCATTCTTGTCTGGTGCTTTTTCGCGCCTTTTTTCTACTGGGGGTCTCCCAGTGTGGGCAGATTCCAATTCCATGTCCTCTGCCGAGGACGTCCGTGTTCCGATACTGAATTTTGGTTCGAGAGCTTCGAACCGATTTGACACGGAGACCGGCGAAGACTAAAGACGCCGGTCAGAGTCCACCCCTGAAGATTCTCCAGAAGAGGATATTCGAGATCTTCGAGGAGATGTTCGTGGACTCTTACATCCCTTCGATGTACTGGGATTAGACATACTATTTTCCTTGAGGAAGTCGGTCCTTGTGTAATTCTTTTTAAACTTTATCGGTGAGGCTTCACATCTTACGGGCTTGCTAGTTTTTTGCTCTGATCTTGGTGCTCTTGATGGTGATGTAACAGTGATGTTCTTTGCACTTGAAGATTTTGTGGACGTTGACATTGACATAGATGTGCGCGCTGATGTTGAAGGCTTTGGAATAGAGCTACGGGCTACAAGTGTCTTTTCAGATATTGTTGCCCCATTAAAATCGCTGGTCTGCGTTGCGATCTCTCTGCTCGGTACCGGTTTAGCTACAACTAAGCTATAGGTCCCGGACCTTGGAACAGAGGGTTGGCGTAAACGCAAGAGCTTCCGGGCTTCTGAGAAGGGCACCTTCTCTTTAACCCGTATCTCTTGAATCGCTCTTTCTTCTACGAAACGGGGGCAATCTCGGGAACTGGATGGATGTTCACCTCTGCAGTTCACACATGACGGAGCTGCTGTACATGCACCATCCTGGGATTCATCTCCACATTGAGGGCATGTAGCTTGTCCCTTGCAAAGCTCGCTTGTATGTCCAAAGCGCTGGCACTTGAAACATCTCAGCGGGTTCGGGATGAAAGGCCGAACTTCGATGGATTCGTACCCTGCCTTAATCCTCTGCGGGAGATCTACCCGGTCAAAGGTCAGGAACAGGGTACGTGTTGGCTTCAGTTCACCACCCTCTTTACGCTGAACCCTGTAAACGTTAGTAACGCCTTGTTCCAAAAGATTTTCTTTAATCTCCTCATTACTTAGATCATCCAATGCACGGGTGTTTATCACGCCGCGCGAGGAGTTCAAAGTTCTGTGCATCTCCACACTGATAGGATAACTGGCTAGCATATTCGCCTTCAGTATTTTAGCTGCCTGGGTGGATGAATGTGTTTCAACCAGCAGCGTGCCATTGCGAGATCTAGTGCATGACTTTACTGGACCAGCAATGTTATCCAGACCCTTTTGAATGGTAAAGGGGCTCACCGATAGGAATTTTTTACCTTCCTCTTTTCTAGTAATAACTAAGTAGCGAGGACCACAACACTCGACTACTTCTTTTCCACTTGCTTTTTTGTTGTTTGGAGTTTTTGGACTCATGGCGATGATATCCTCCACCATTGCAAATGTCTCCGATGGCATGCTCACTTCCTGGGCGCCACCCCGGCTTAGGTGAGAGTCCTGGCCTGGACCTTGCTCACCCTAGGGTCTCACCTCCCAATGTATAGACAGAGGGACCCAATCGCCTTCAGGAGTGCATCAGCTCATGTAATGGCCCCTCCCCGGGACTGACCTTTATCAGCGGATACGCACACAGATCCTACATGATAACCAGGGGCTGGGACTTACGCGATTACCCAGTCACCCCTTGCGTCACCCCATCCTCCGACGACCCGCGCGTAGGTTATCCATCAGACTGTGTACAGGGAGGTAACAGGTGGGAGGTCAAACACAAAAGTGGACCAAAGTTGATTGGGCGTTTGGCATATGCCCTCTCACCTCTTGGAGGAACCCAATCGAGAGTATGGCTTGGGGCCCCGGGTACGCCAAACCCGTACCTACCATAGTAGGAGCCCCTGGGGGAGTTTGATTTCGGAGTCCTCTTCTCCTAGATGAGTCGTCAACCAAGACTAACGAGCCCCATCTACCCGTTTGGAATGTTCTTTGCTTCCCCTCACCTCTTGCCTACCAGTAATCAAAATGACACTTAGTAGGCCGTCTGGCTCAGGTACTGAGCCCCTCCGCCACGACAAGGCGACACTCCTTCGGAGGGGCCACAAGAATACAGTCAAGTTCTAAATATGATGATGATGATGATGATGATGATGATGACGATGACGATGACGATGACGACGATGATCATCATCATCAACATTAATATTGTAAATTCTATTAAAGGAAAAGCATTGCAGACCCGATTGTTTCAATTCATTTGTGAAGATATGGGGACACTACACTGCAATTTGCTTTACCATACAGAGGTTAGGTGGTTATCAAAAGGCAAAGTATTGACCAGAGTTATGGAACTTCACGCTGAACTATTAGTATATTTACAGCAAGCCAAGTCACATTACTCTGAATTCATTTCTGACCCGGAATTCTATTTGAAATTGGCTTTTCTTTCTGACTTATTTGAGCATTTAAATAACTTGATTCAAGTCTTCAAGGGCAAGATGAAAATGTCATTACAGCAAAAGACAAACTCCATGGCTTTATGAAAAGAATTGAATTGGGGTAATCGTCTATAAATCAAAACAACTTGGATTCATTTTTGTTGACAGTCTTTTATTGAAGAAGTCTGAAGCGAGATAAACATCACCTCATATATATCTGGTGTATATATATTTTTTCACTAAGAAAAAAACCACTAAAAATAAAACTAAATTTTGAGGGTCAACAATTACCAGAAACAAAGGAAGCAAAGTATTTGGGAGTTACATTTAATACCAAACTTACATGGACCAAACAAATAGAAAATGTAATACAAAGAGCAGAGAGGCGCCTTTCACAGTTAAAATGTAATAACAGGAATGAAGTGGGGATGTTCCAGAGCAACTCTTAACACAACATACAATGTATATATAAAGCCATTATTTACTTACTGCAGCAAAGTTCTTGTAACAGCAAACAAAAAAAAATTCAAATCTTTCAAAACCAAAGTCTGAGATTAATTACAGGTGCTATCAAAACCACATCAATAGCAGCTATGGAAATACTAACCAACCAATACGCCATTGAATATGAAATAGAAAAAGCGGCTCTTATTCAACATGAAAAGTTGATCAGACTCCCATTCAATACATGGCACAAGAGAAATTTTACACATACACTAAAGACTCAAGAGAGCTTTCTTTCCAAAATTCAAGACATCAAGAAGAATGTACACCTTCCTAATTCAAAGGAAAACTTCATATCCAAAGTCAATCCGACACATACATTATACATCACATATTATTTACACCTGACAGAAGAAGTTAAGAAAAGTGATACTCCAACTAGTGTTCTAAAATTATTGGCATTAGAGACAATCCATACTAGATTTCCTGAACACGAATGGCTCCATATTTATACTGATGGATCATCGATATCAAACCAAGATGGAGCAGGTGCTGGAGTCACATGTCACCTCTTTTCCTATTACAAATCTTTAAGTTATGGAACTACTAACTTTGATGGAGAAATTGAAGCAATTCGAATGGCCCTACAAAATCTTTTGTACAGAATTTCACATTTCAGCAAGCAGTTATTCTCTCAGATTCCAGGGCAGCAATTATAGCAATTACTTCCAAGTTGTCACCAAAAAACCAAACAATTATAGAATGTTGGAAAATCCTTGCCCATCTAACAGCACTTCAAAAACACCTAGTCATGGATACCAGCTCACTGTGGACTGAGTGGTAATCAGAAAGCTGATTTTCTTGCAAAAAAGGTTACCAGCGGTGTACAAAAATCTATAGGTAATCTACCATTTTATGCAGCTAAAAGATTAGTCAACTCTGAATTCAAAAAAATTATTGCAAAATATTACTATGAAAAATCAAAAAATAAAAGATGGGAACTACCAAACATTCCAACAGTAATTCCTGAGTATCCTCGAAAAACAGCAGTTGCAACCTTCAGGTTGATTACAGGACATGATTGTCTGGCAAAATATTTAAACAGAATTGGGATATATTCTTCACCACTCTGTCCTCTATGTGATCTGCAAGAGGAAATGGATCGAGACCACCTTCAAATATGCCCGGCCACTTCTAGTGCCCCATCAATCAGTGAAAAATATTGGAGAGCAAGAGGATTAATGACCTCATTGTCAGAAATGCAGCATTAGCTAACAACAACATATCTGGTATGAAAATGGTGTTAGATAATTTGAAGAAAGAATTGTGTCATTAATTTTCAATGCAAGAGATATCAGATAGCACTGGGCAAAGATGGATTTTTAAATGCAGCTATAAATGAGCAAATTTAACAACTAAGCTCAAAGAGAATCTGCTGGAATTCTCTGCTGATGGGATGTTACACTTGGAATTCAAATCTGAAAATTTGGATACCTTTTGGTTAAAAAGAAAAACAGAATACCCGGAATTAACAACTGGGGCTTTGAAGTGTTTGCTTCCATTTTCTACCTCATACTTGATCGAGTTGGCATTTTCATCAATGGCCCAAATAAAAATTAAACTAAGAAATTGCTTAAATTTGGAAAATGATTTAATACTTAATGTTGCAAAAACGGATCCATGATGGGAGAAATTGATAGAACAAACTCAAGCGCAACCTTCACATTAAAATGAACGAGTACTCGAAGATTTTATTTTTTGTTAATGTGTTTGTATAAATAACATAACGAGTATCATTTTGTTAACTTTTTCTTAATATTCTACCTTTTTAAAATTTGTTGATATTTTTACTGAGTTCTCTCGACCTTTTGCGACCCTCCTACAGAGGCTTCACAAACCACAGGTTGAAAAACACTGCTCTATAGTGAAAACTATTTTCAAACAATTTTTTGTTATGTGGGGTTATATGTAATTTTGCTTTATCTCTTGTGTTATGACAGCAAATTTCAGAATTTGTGGTAAAATCTTTTATGTGTGTTTGCATTAGTACAATTGTTTCATATAAGTGTATGCAGGATAATGGCAAAATGTTTTGTTCTTCAAAGAATGGTTTGCAGGTGAAAATAGAAGGTAAACTGAGAATAATTCTAATGAACTCTTTTTTGTAATTTGAATATTTGAATAGCTTTGCTATTTCCCCACAGGAATATTCCATATGAAATTAAGGAGTGAACTTTGGAGAAATACATGACCCTTAGTGTGTTTTTACTCACCAAGTGTTAATTTGGAAGCAGATTTGACCCAGTTGTTTAATTAATTCATTAATATGAAGTTTCCAAGTGAGATTTTCATCAATACATATTCCTAAAAATTTTGACTTATTTGAATATTTTACCTTTGTTCCTTCTAGCTATATGGTAGGGAAGTTTAATGTTTTGTTGTTTGTGTGATGAAAAGCTACAGCTAAGCACTTCTCCTTATTTAGACATAGACTATTTTCTTTAAACCAAGAAGCTGTGTGTAATGTGACTGCATTTATATTTATTTTTAATGTGTCATCATTTTTTCCTGATATTAGTATGTGGTATCATCTGCAAATAATAAGTATGTTTTATTCTTAAAACTATAAAGTGCTACTGCAGTCAACTCAGTTAAGTAGAAAAATAAGTTTGAGGAAAGGCTAATTACCAGAGATTAAAAAAAATTCTAATAATAATTTATTTAAAAATTCAATTTTTTTATTTTTCAATATTTTGAAACATATAATGGTATCAATCGTTAATAATAACAATAACAATAATAATAATAATAATAATAAGAAGAAGAAGAAGAAGAGAACAACAACAATAAGCTGTAAAAATTGTTAAATGAATATCTTTAAAATCAAAAGACCTCAAACATTTCAAAGTAAATGAGTAAGGTAATAGCAAAATGGCCAAGCTGTAAGAGATGCTGACATGAAATTGTACTAAGATAACAATTGAATAATGTCTGCATCTAGCTTTAGTAGTTCATACATAAGTATACAAGGGTAATCGCAAAACTGAGGTCTCCAATTTTTTTAAAATTTAAATAAACATTTATTGACAACAAATGGTATATAGATTTTAAGATTGAACATTTTTCTATTTTTCCAATTTTGATTGATGCATTTTTGTAAACGCTGTGGCAGTTTTTGTATGCCCATGTTATACCAGTTCACTGCCATGCTCTTGAAGAAGCATTGAACCTCATCTTTCACCTCGTCGTCATCACTAAAGGGCCTTCCAGCCAAGTGTTCTTTCAATTTGGGAAACAAGTGGTAGTCACTGGGCACTAAGTCTGGACTGTAGAGTGGGTGGATGATGATATCCCATCCAAACTGAAGCAGGAGATCCACAGTTTGAGGGGCAGTGTGGGGGGCGAGTGTTATCGTGGAGAAGGTTTTAAATTGCCCGTCTGAGTTTTCTTAATGTCTGACAATACCTGTCGGCATTGATTGTTGTCCCAGGATCCATAAAGTAACCAACAATATCCCCTTTTGATCCCAAAACATAGTTGCCATGGCTTTACTGGCAGACTGTGTTCTTTTGAACTTTCGCGGCTTGGGTGAACCGGAATGCTGCCACTCACGAGATTGTTGTTTTGTCTCAGGTGTGAAGTGGAAAGCCCAAGCTTCATCACCTGTGAATATTGAATCTAAAAGGTTGTCCTTTTCGTCAGCATAGCGTTGAAGAAATTGACAGAAACTTTCAGCACATTGCCTTTTGTGATCTTCTGTCAGCATTCTTGGGACCCATTTTGCACACACCTTCCGAAATTTTAGCTCTTCAGTCAAAGTGCTGTGAATGGTGCTTTGAGAAATCTCAGGAACAACAATACAGAGCTCATCGAGAGTGATGTGCTGATCTTGAAGCACGATTTGCTCAACCTTTGCAATTGTTTCATCGGGAATTGACGGCCTCCTGCTTCTTTCCTCGTCGTGAATTTCCGTGTGACCATCTGCAAACTCTCTAAACCACTTGCAGACATTTTTGACATCCATACAAGACTCACCATACACTTCCACCAACTGTCAATGAATTTCAATTGGTTCAACCCCTTTTGCATTCAAAAACCGAATAACCGATCAAACTTCGCACCTGGCGGTAGTCGCTAATGGGAGCTCCATTACAATTGGCTGTCAGTCCCAGCGGATGTGTAGTGGTGTCTGTTGGGAGTGGAGGGGGGAAGGAAAGAAGTAGTATGCCCAATATCCACGCAAACAGTTTCCCTGCAACCCCAGTGCTTTGGAGACCTTCGTTTTGGGATTACCCTCGTACTTCCCTCTTATATCTCATATATATTGTTTGCTTTTCTTGTAGGTTGTCACTGTTTTCTGTGTCCCAGCATTTACGTATTTAAGCTATGAAATAGATGACTCCACTGCAGTGACAACACTTCAACGCTGGATAGAACGTGATACAGACCTTCCTGTGGCCAGTCAGGAGTTAATGCTTCCAACTGGGCAACCAGTGGACATGGAAAAGGAAGCATACCAGTGTTTGGTTTCACCTCACAACCAGGTAGCATATGATTTGTAATATGTACATATGTAATAAGATTTTGCATACATGTATGCATGTGTGTCTGCGTGTGTGGTGGCACCATGGCCAAGTGGTTAGATTTCTCATCTCTCACCAAGGTAACCCAGTTAATCCCAGAGGACCACAAGTGGGATTTGTGGTGGACGAAGTGGCATCTGGATGGATTTTCTACAGGTTCTCCAGTTCTGCCATTCATTCCAACAATTGCTCCATCATCAGCTTTCATCTTTCCATTTCGCCATCATTTCATATCATTTGCTACCTCACATATCAGGCTACAGGCCAATCCACCATTCCTGGTTCTCTGATCCAAGGTCTGTCTGCTCCTTAATGGACTTCTAACCCAGACATTCATTTGTAAGTCCTGGAATGTGTAGGTCTTACATTTTAGGAGAGTAAGCAGACTAAATAACTAATATACAACTTTTGTATAACTAATATAACATGAGGTAATTTTCTGTTTTTGGTAAATGTCTCATATTAACATCAGTAACGTCCCACTATCTAGATAGAAACAGTCTGCATTTTAAAATTTTGTTATTGGATTTGGATAAGTGAGTATGTTACCTTTTCACTCAAAAATGGCCCAGCTTATTACTACAAAAACTAATATACAACACGGTTGAAGATTAAGGTTATATATAGCACTGTATTTACCTTTCCCAAAAAGGGTAAGGTAACAAGGAGATACAAAGTTAAAAAAATAAAATATCTTGCCTGTTATGGAATTTTGTAAAACAGGTTACATGAATGTAAATGGGCAAAGTGAGACTGAAAAATTCACTGCCATAGCCAGGATTTGAACCACAGATCTTCCAGCCTCCGTCCGACTGCTCTAACTGCTGAGCTACCATGGTCAACACGCTGACACATCAAATTCACCAACTCACATTTTCTCGTGAACCACCCAAGAAGATCTCAAATACATATGAGATAATATACCTTAATGGCGACTTACTGTGCTATAAGTACTTAAGTCCCTGGCTTCATAGTTTAATGAATTATGTCAATTAATGGAAATTAATGTTGTGTGGAATTTTTATTGTTTGACATAGTTGGTTAAACTGTGAAGCTTGGGACCTAGGTACTTACAGCACAGTAAGTTGCCATTAAGGTATGTTATCTCATATGTATTTGAGATCTTCTTGTGTGGTTCACTGAGAAAATGTGAGAGAGTTGGAGAATTTAATGTGTTGACACGTTGGCCACGGTAGCTCAGTCTGTGGTTCAAATCCCGGCTATGACATTGAATTTTTCAGTCTCACTTTACCCCTTTACATCCTTGTCCTACACATGGCCAGTGAGGACGAACAATTAATTTCCATAGGTAACATGAAGCTTTTTTCTAATAATTCTTGTTATTTAAAGAGTTTTGTTATTTGGAATACCTCATGAATGATATCAATCTCTCATTAAAATGCAGCAACTAGTTGTTTGATATATTCTGTTTTTTACTAATTAAGAGGGAGCGGATTATTGGGTAAATAAGTATTTCTTTCTTCAAACACATACATGCCTACAAAAAGGAGAAAACCTGAATAAAGGATCATGAGCATAAATATGATATTTTATTTCAGATAAAAATGCCTATTTTGAAGAAAAAATATGTGAATATATATTTTCAG
The DNA here is from genome assembly GCA_030765045.1 of Tenodera sinensis. NCBI lineage: Eukaryota > Metazoa > Arthropoda > Insecta > Mantodea > Mantidae > Tenodera > Tenodera sinensis. The sequence goes on along the minus strand of CM060961.1, from coordinate 153,900,003 downwards.
ATATACTCCCATAAACATAAATTTGAATTAATCTTTGATTTTTTATTATTTATCCTGCACAATTTTAAATATACAGCATGTCATGGTGCCTAATGTAAATATGATACATTAGACCATCATAAACTTGCTGGCACTTGGTTATTTCTCACCTACTATCTGTAAATTATATTTCATATTCGAGGGTTGTCCGTAAAATAAGGTTCCCAATTTTTTTTCACTGTGAAAAACATATTTATTAACATTTGAGACAGAATATTAGAAGACCCCAAAAGAAAATCGTTCATGTGAATGTTTGTTAAAAGTGTAATTCGTTTTTTGATGTTGGTATGAGATAATTAAATGACGAAAACATGTTGATAAGGTTCATTGTTACAACAACTAAGTTTGCACAAAGACGTCATAAATCTTTCCATATTTGATTTTAATATATATGTATAAATATTAGAATTGTATGTGTTCCATAATAAAAGTAGGGGAGGATGATTAGGGATCGCTTCCCTAACGAGAAAGAACTATTTGATGGACGCATGCACGGATGAATATAAAGAAGGCGGTGTCGCGTCAAACGACGCCAAAAACTGTTCACTCGCGTGTGTATCTTCGAGATGAAAAGACAATCATATATAGATAGTGTGAACATGGAACTTTCACCAAACTTTCATCAAGCATAAGTTCCACTAAGTGAAAAAGTGTAAAGGTTTTTAAGCATTTAGAATGGTGCTGAGAGAAATTGTTTAATGTAAAGTATCGATGAAGTGTTAATAAATTAATACATTGTGGTAAAGAAACATTGTGTGATATTTCATTCCATCCGTTACCACGACCTAGATAGAAAACGAGTCTCATAGCACAGCACATTCCGTAATAATAATTCCAAATACAGCACCACATTGAATAATACATTTTTGGAAAGCTTACACTTTTTCCTATTTTTCGACATAATCGTCATTCTGATTAATGCATTTTTGCATGCGTTGTACTAACTTTTGTATGCCTGCATCATAGAAGATAGCTTAAAACAGTCTCTTTCAGCTCCACTCCGGTTCTGAAATGCGTCCCACTCAGATGTTTCTTCCAGTCAGGGAAGAGATGCTAGTTACTAGGGGTTAGGTCTCTGCTGTAGGAAGGGTGTGTGACAGTATCCCATCCAAATTTGCTGATGAGATTGGTTGTCACATGGGGAATGTGAGGATGAGTGTCGTCCTGATGGAAATGCACTCTCTTTGTGAGCATGCCTCTCCTCTTGTTTTGGATTGCGCCACGGCGAAGGTTCTTCATCTCACAGTAGCGGTCTGCATTGATTGTTGTACCGGTTGGCAGAAATTTGCACAATAACCCCTTTTTGTCCCTTCAATCTTTGAACATTGCTTCTTCCACTTTCACAATGGTGTCGTCTGAAACTGATTGTCATCCAGAACGCTGGTCATCATGGCTGTACATCCATCTTTGAATTCTCTGCACCATTTGCGTATGTGTTGTACGCTCATATACTGTTCTTCATACACTTCACACAGTGAGGAATGAATGTCCACTGGAGCAGTGCTTTTTGCACACAAAAACAAATCACAGAGCGTAATTCACACCTGGCGGGAGAAGCAAGTGAAAGCTCCATTTCTAACGGCTGCTGAGCCAAGACTGAGTGTGGCAGACAGCTCGCAGGGTAGGAGACTGGAAGAGGGAGAACAAAGCTACACATCAGTATTGTCGGATCTCTCATAACAGCGTTCCTCGCAACTGTAGGAGTTTTGGAACCTTATTTTACAGACAACCCTTGTATGTTTATAGTGGTAGACCAAGTGCTTGCGATAAAGAGTATGAACAATGCATAACATATTCCATTTTCAATTCTTATGAATAAGAACTAATAAGTGTTTCGTGTAACCTGTGCATCCTCAAAACATGCCGAAAGTTAAATCAAGTGGTAAATCACGTTCTGCAGTAATACTGTGGCAGGTTTTTATTATAGGGACTGGGCAACAATGGGTTTTAATGGGTTACCGGATAGAAGATGATGATAACTGATGTTGTTGTTGTTGTTGTTGTTTTCTAGTGCCTTGCATCTGGCAATGAAGCCATTAGCATTCGTGCTTTCCAATACTTTTGAACTGTAGTTTCTTCTGATCTTAATGCTTCACAGGTCTTCAAGTGGTCTTCGTTCATTTCTGCTGGATCGTTACACAGGACACATATTGGTGAAGCTGAGATACCTATTCTGTAGAGATGACTTGCTAAGCAGTTGTGATTTCTCAGTAGTCGGAAGGCTGCAACCGCTGTTTTCCTTGGTCTCTGGGGGATTATATCTGGGTTGGAAAGTAGTGTAATCCATTTTTTATCTTTGGCATTTGTTTCTATTTCTTGTAGGTATGAATGACAAAAATTTTTAATGATCAAGCGTTTTATTGAGGAATATGAGAAATTGATTTTAGACTTTTGTTTTATTGTTGTGCCTTTCTTTGCAAGTGAGTCTGCAGCTTCGTTCCCCATGACTCCACAGTGTGCTGGAATCCATTGGAGATGAACAGTCTTATTAACTTTTTGGAGTTGTGTTAACATTTTGTAGCATTCTCTAATTTTTGTTGACTTCTTTGTAGTATTTGAACATATTCCCTGAATTGCAGCTTTAGAATCTGAAAGAATTACTGCCTTGTTAAATTTATTTAAGGGAAGATTTAATAATTGTCGGAGAGCAATGTGTATAGCCTCTATTTCTCCATCATAATTTGTTGTCTCTGCCAACAGAATGATAAAAGGAAAAATGTGAACACCTAACTCCAGCTCCAGTAAGGTTTTCCTTGGAGGATCCATCAATATATATGTACAGCCATTCTTCTGTGGGATATCTAGTATTGATTGTTTCCAGAGCTAGAAGTTTTTGTATTTCTTTTGGTGTGTCTGATTTACTTATTTCCTCTATTAATTCCAAACTGAAGGTAGGTTGCAATAATTCCAATGGATTTTCTCTTATAAGTAGATTTTCTCTGGTGTTAGGAATGTTCAATTTGGATTTAATCTGTGTTACCTTTTCTAGGAAACTACTATGAGTTTTAAGGATTGAAGGGAGAAGGTTCTCTTCTGTCCATTTAGAGTTTGGCAGTCGTAACATTTTCTTGTGTTGGAGCAATGCTTGTTCTTCTATTTTTGTTGTTATTGATGGGGTCCGTGTTAAGGCAAGCATGGCATCAATAGGTGTGGATTTAACTGCTCCAGTGATTAGGCGAAGAGCCTGATTTTGTATTTGTTCAAGTTTATTGATGTTAGCATTTGCTGCTATTATTAAAGCTTCAGAACAGTACAAGAGGTTTGGTTTTAACGTACATTTTGTATGTTGTGTTAAGGACTCTCCTTGAGCAGCCCCATTTAGCACCAGCTAACCTTTTCAGGATTTGCAGTTTCTTTTCAACCTTTTCTGAAATGTTTGTTATATGTTTTTTCCAACTTAGCTTTCTGTCGAAAGTGATGCCTAAGTATTTGGCATCATCAACTGCTTTGAGTGGCTTACCATTATAATTTATGTTAATATTAACTGGTTTGTATTTTAGTGTAAATAATTCATAATTTGTTTTTTCCACATTGATAGTCATGAGATTTTTGGAGCTCCATTCATGTACTTTGTTTAGGGCTGTTTCTATTCTGTCTTTAATTAATTCAGGTTTTTTTGGAGAGCCTAAGGTCCAAATGACTACATCGTCAGCAAATAAAGCAATTTTGGTTTCTAAAGTTTTTATTAATGATGGAAGGTCATTTATATATATGTTAAAGAGTGTTGTGCTCAGAACAGCACCTTGTGGAAGTCCTCGGTGTGTTTGTTTATATTTGGAAATGTATGCATTATATTTTGTGGCACAAAATCTTTGTGAAATAAACTGAGTTATCCATTTAAGCATGTTACTTTTCACACCTATTGATTGCAACTTCTCAATTAATTTGTTTCTCCAGACTGAGTCATATGCTGATTTAAAATCAATGAATACTGCTAAGGTATCCTCCTTTCTATTGAAAGCTTCCTTGATGTCTTGGCTTAGTAGGAGTACATTTTCACTTGTACTATGATTCTGTCTGAAGCCGGTCTGTGAACTATTAATTAAGTTGTAATATTCTAGGAACCAGTTAAGTCTAGATGCCACTATTCTTTCCATCACTTTTGCAATAACACTGGTCAAAGATATTGGTCTGAAACTATTAATATTGTTTGAAGGTTTGTTTTTCTTTAAAATCGGGATGATAATGGCTTTTTTCCAGTCGGAAGGTACAGTCATTCTCCAACACGTGTTATACAGTGATGCGGTTTTTAATGCTATTCTATTGGAATGGGCTGTGCTATGTAGACTCGTTTTCTATCTACAGGGTCGTGGTAACAGATGGAATGCATATATCAATGTTTCTTTATCACAATGTATTTATTTATTAACACTTCGATATTTTACACTCTCAGCACCATATTAAACACTTAAAAACCTTTACATTTTTTCTTATTTAGTAGAATTTATGCTGGATAAAAGTTTGGTGAAAGTTCCCTGTTCACACGCTACCAAAACACGTCTTATCACCTTGAACATATAGACGCTACTAATCTGTTTCTTGGCGTCGCTTTGATACGACACACCGCCATTTTGTATTCATCCGCGCAAATAGTTTTTATTGTTAAAACACAAACAATTCTAATATTTATACACTTATAACAAACATTTATATGAACGATTTTCTATTGGGGTTTAATATTCTGTCTCAACAGTTTAAGTAGGATTTCTTTTCCTTTCCTGCCAAGGTGTTTAATAAACTCTGGGTGGATCTTGTCAGGTCCTGGAGATTTTTTGTTCTGTAATTGTTCTATTGCTAAATCCAGTTCTGTTTCGTTAAAATCCTGAATAAAAATATCATTTCGTATACCTTTTGGCTTATTAGTTTCTCTGATAGTTTTTTGGATAGCCTTATCTTGTTTTTTATACGCTTGGGGTATTCTTTGTGACTGAGCATAAAACTTGTTAAGGGATTCTGCTATTTCCCTATCTGTAGTTAAGCTTTTGTTATTATGTTTTAATGGTTCAGTTGTATTTTTTGATAATTTTGTTTTATTAAGGAATTTGTATATTTTATTTCCATCTTTCCTATAGTCCATATGTTCTACAAAATTGGTGAAACTGGCCCTCTTTGCTGTAATTAATTCTTTCTTAAAAATGGCTGCTTTTCTTCTCCAGTTTTGTACATCTTCTGGACACTTGGTTCTTTCGGCTTTGACTCTTGCTATATTTCTTTTGTGTTTTAACTTAGATAAAGATGGAGACCAAAAGTAGCTATATTTCTTTAACTTTCCTTTGGGGATATGTGTTTTGGCTGCTGTCAATAATATTTCACAAATTTTTTTATTCATTTCATCTGTTGACTTGAACTCTGATTCTAACAGTATATTACACTTCCCTTCTATCTCATTTTGGAAACTGGACCAATCTGCTTTTTTAAAATTCCAAGAAGTTTTAACTTTTGGTTTGTTACTTTTATTTATTAGACCTCTTATGGAGTTTATGGTGATTCTGTGGCCTGAACCTGGGTCTTCTATTATTTCTCTTTTTGTATTGTCAATTATGTCAGATGATACCATCAGAAGATCAGGATTTGTACCTGAACCATTATAATGAAGGTAAGTGGGTGGATCATTTGGATTAAATATTAATTCCATTGTTGATGAGTTTAATAGGTCTTCTATGACTCTTCCTGCTGAATTTATATCTCTGTAGCCCCACCTAGGGGAGTGTGCATTAAAATCACCTATTAAAATACTTTTGGGTTCTATGGGAATAGAATTTAGATCTAGTGTATTGTCTGGAGGATTGTAGATACTGTAAATTCTATAGTGGTAGTTACTTTTCCATACTTCAATTTTAACTATTTCTGATTTATCTTGTTCTTCCATTGTTTTTTGGATTTGGATAGTAGCTTTCATATTTCTTTTAATTCCTGTAAGAATACCACTTGCTATTTGACGAGCTTTTGGAAGTATATGTGTAGTGTACTGATCCATTTCAAAGTATATTTCCTGTTCTTCTGATATATTGGCTTCTTGTACTGTGAAGACATCTATATCTTGGTCTTTTAATATTTTCATTAACTCTTGTTTTTTAGGCTGGGACATGCCTCCTGCATTCCATTGTAGAATTCTTAAAGTATTGGAATTGTTGTGGTGAAATTTGCCTAAAGATGTCCCCACCCGGAGATCCGTTTGGGGGACAGTTTTAACTCCGGAATGTTTATCTTTAGGACTCATATTCATGTATGTGGCTTTCATGTAACTGTTTTCTTAACGGGCACCAGTTTTACAATGTGGCAGTTACATCACCCGACTTAAACCCCCATTTTGCAAGGGGGACCACACCTATCGTTGGTCAATGGGTCCATCGGACCTAGCCGGGAGGACTAAATAGGTGGTATTTAGATCCACTGACCTTCCCCTCTTGTGCCTCCGAGGGACGCTGTTGAGCTGTGATAGGCCAGCACATATGTAAATGGCATTTCCTCCATTTTAGATGAAAGAGTTATACCGCTGTGATTCGGTCCCCAGAGCCTCATCTGTTAAAAGCAGGGTGCACCACGGGCAGGATGAGGATGGGAATTGGGTAGGAGAGGCTATAGGAGGCGCATCACTACCCCTTACTACCCTTGATAACTGATGTATTCTCAATAAATATTTAGATTTCTGCCAAAATTATCTTTACTATGTATAATGAAATTATAGTATTATAATAAATAACTTCACTTTTCACAAAGACATCTGCAGTAAATTTCCGAAGCTATTCGGTTTAATATCTTTGTGATTGTTGGATAAATTCAATATAGCATTTCTCATACTGGTCAACAGTGATTTTGGTGCCAGGGCTTTTTGAGCTGATTTTATATGAATTTGATGCCCTGAATTGAAATATGCCATTAATTTTTGTCTAGAAGCTCTAGTTTCTGAGATGTGATATACATTAGAGGTCTGCACGGGCCGACTTTCTTAGGCCTGGCCCGGCACCAACCAAGCCCGGGCCCAGCTCGAGCCCGAGAATTGTCTGTAGGCCACGACCCAGGCCCGGCCCGAGCCCTAGAATAGTGTATAGGCCATGGCCCTTGCCCGACCCAACCCGAGCCTGATTGTGCAATTTTCTGTTAAAATTATCCTGCAGTTATTGACAATATTATTATAATTACTATTATTATTATTGTTATTATTTTTTATTATTATTATTATTTATTATTATTATTATTATTATTATTATTATTATTATTATTATTATTATTATTATTATTATTATTATTATTATTATTATTATTTATTTATTTATTTCCTAAAATCCAATTTTTGTCCAAATACTACGCTAGCGAATGTTGGGTACCTGCATAAATAACGTTAGTACATTAATATTGTTTTGAGATCATGATGCCTCGTTAAAGCCTTAGAAATAACCTTTTTTTCCAAGTTTGAAGAAAAGGTTATTGGTGTGTTTCTAAGGGTTTATCGGGGCAATATACGATTATAAAATAATATTAATGTACTCAATCTGTTGTAAGCTATCCGCAATTGGCCATAGGAAAAATTAGGAGGTGGGAAGTTTAGGCATTATAAATCATTAAAATAGGCAGGCAAAAAGACATTATAAGCAGAAAAAAGGAATTATAAATACTAAAACAGGCAATAAGAGAAACCCAATGATACATTACACTATTCAATAACTGATCGTCATATTTTAAAGAACTTCAACGTTTTAAATGAAGTACTGCCGCGATACATGTCCCCCATCACGTTATGATAGGTTCGGGGGGGGGCAGAGTTACATCTGGTGCAATGTACTTGAATGTCAGGATTCTTGATGAGGCTTACACAAAGATCTTCTTAATACTGAAAATCCATTTGTGAACATCCAGAAACAAGCATGGTATCTCTTCTGACACGCTGTGAAAGTCATGTGCTATGCAGGTCATGTGAAGCATTTTTGGAAATAGCACTTTTAACGCTATTCCAGCCTTTTTCATATATGATGCAGCGTCACTGATGAAAAGTAAGGCGTCGTATTGAACCTCTTCAGGCCGCAGCAAATTTAATGAACTGGTGAATAACTGTGCAATAGTTCGATTGTTAACTTTCTCAAGACACACTGTAGTAAGCAAGAATGATTTCATTGATTCATCTTCTGTAGGATCTAATCGTCCAATAACAAATTGGCAATGAAACGACCTATGGTATCAATTGACTCGTCGATATTCATGATATCCCAGATCATATTATTTTTCATTTTATCTTTAGTTATTTTCATTGTGTCATCGTAACATTCGGTTAAGTAGCATTTTCGCAAACTTGACTCGCTAGGTACAGATTGGTTAGTATACTTCTCCAAAAACTGTGATAATGTAGGATTCTGTAATTTCCGGAAAGGGATTCTGGTGCTGAAGAAAGCTACATAAGTCGAATGCAAACTGGGATTTTTGACTCGATGTTGCAATTACTGTTGGAAGCAAAGGAATCTTCTGCCTGTAGCCCTGTTTGATTGTGCCGATATGTTGTGATATAAAATACCCCTTTTCGTAGTTCACTGACTGCTCACGTATTTTGCATGTGAATACTTTACCGTCTGTACAAAATATACCGGATCCAAAAGTATTAACATAACTGTGTAATTTACTGCATAAAGGAACATTGAATTTCGGCACCTTGCTGCTAGCTACGTCACAATGAAAACTGAAAGAAAATCAAAGTTAGATCCGTACCTGCTCATTATTGCATTTTAAAATAAACACACGTGATAATTCAAATGCTTTCTTTATCTATACATTTATTTGCGCGGCAGCACTCATTGTTGCAAAGAAAATAATGAATTGAATGAGGGATGACTATGTCGTCTGCAACTTAAAGACAATAGTATACATTCGGCGAAGTAACTTTCATTGTCACGGTCTAACGGTTGTTGAAATAAAATGTACCTGAAGAAAATGTTTAATAATTAATAAATAATACAGAAATAAATGAAATAAAGACAACAAAAAGCATTTATTTTGTAAAATAGACATATTAAAAAGGCAGAAAAAGGCAACATAAAACTGTGGCATTTCAATCACAAAGGTATAATTCGTACAGATTAACTTTCAAATTGAAGATAAATTTGACCATTTAAAAAGGCATTCCGCCTAAGTTCCAGTCTCTGGTTATAATTATTTCTACGATGGATATGTGAATGCCTGTGCATGTTTTAAATCAAAGTAAACTTTAATTATAAGTTATTGGACTAAGGACTCACCATGTTTAATGACCCAAATTGTCGTGCAGAAAGAGAAAGGAATACACACTCTGGCTGCTCAGATTGGTTCGACGTTCTTGAATAACTAATCCTGCTGCACTAAAATTTCTTTCAGCACTCACACTTGATGAATACCACCGCCTTTTCTACGAAAAGTCCCTTCAATGTCTTTGGTTACCAGTATCAAATGCTGACGAGATATTTTTTTTCTTCATATAACTTGGTTGTAAGACAGAAGGGCTATGAAAAATGAAAGTGCCACAACTTGTATGTTGCAACTTGGTGATGCTGACTAATGGGCAATGCCCCTGATGTCTGATGTATGATATATATAGTGATTCATCTATAATAATAAAATAAACGTTTCAGTTTGGAGAAATGCTGAACAATAATGATGCAGTAACATTACTACAGCGTCAGCCACAAAACAAACTGTAATTGTATCAGTATAAACATTGATGCTGTGTTTACACTTTACAAAGCAGGAGGAAATATGCGTTACTAGCAGTATAAAAGAATCAAATACGCCTTGGGTTCAAGATAAGAGTGTAAGATTATACGAGCCAATTAGTGAGAAATAATATAGTTGCAAACCCTCTCATTCTATGCTTTGACTAGCATCAGTAGCAGCATTTGAAACGTGTCAGCAGAATAATCATTTAGAATTCCTAGTAAAGAAATGCTGCAGTAATTGTGCTATTCTCGGCATTTCAACATAGGTGACCAAGAAATCTGATACATTATTTTTTGCCTCCTAAGTGAATGTACCACTGAAATTTAGTACAAATCTGGGCAAAACATTACATTTGTATTCCATGGCTTTAAAAATATTAAATGTGTTTTGAGTTTTTATATTAAAATACTTGTAGTTGCATAATGTTCCCTAAAAATGCAGAATAACAATGTTTTTCATTTTAAAATTTAAGGTTTTTGAAAATTATGTTTTCACTGTATTTACTTTTTGAAAATGCCACACGATGTAGTTTTCATGCAATTCTTCCTATCATTCCCAAAACACAAAAAACTAAATCTGCCATATACTTTTTTTTTTTCTTTTGAACGCTTTTGAGTTACTAAAGAAACTTGCAGCTTATAAAACTTTATACTAAAATTTCAAGCGACAAAATTTTAAAACTATTGTCTTTTGAGCTGAGGCTAATAAAACAAATTTGTATGGCAGATTTGTACATTATAATCAGATAAATATAATAGAACCTTAAAAATAGGCATTTTTTTTTTAATTTTGTCGTGTAGAGCATTTGGCATAACATAATAAAATTCGGATTCAACATTTCGTAACTCGGAAACTGAAGGATATATCACACTAAAATTCAAAACCCTCTAATGCTGGTATAAGACAGCATTGAAAATAAATGTTCAACTAACTTGGCTGTAAAATTTTAAAAATCCATTTTCAGTTGTTTATTCCCTTAATTTTCAAGCCTGGGCCCGGCCCAAGCCTGACAAGCATTTTTCAAATTAGGCCGGAACCGGCCCACGGGCCGGGCTGGGCCGGGCCTAGGCCCGAGGGCTTGGCCCGAGCCCGTGCAGACCTCTAATATACATTACACTATCGTATGGTAATAAAAAACTAAACATGGAATTTTCATTATTATATTATGCATTTATTATTATATACAAACATAGAGGAAGAAGTCATCACTGAAGCCAACTAGTCACTGAACTCTTCAGAAGCTTCTTTTCTGTGACATTCTTGAATGTATTTTGGAACAGTCCCTTTGTAAGCTCCAGCTCTAATCTGCCATCGTGAGCATGTCTCCACAGTTTTAATATCCTGGTGAAACATTCATCTTGTTCCTCACTGGTGTCTACCAGATTTTCAGGAAAACGTTTTAAGTGCCTGTGTAAATAGTACACCTTAATATCATGTTCCTTCCAAGGGATCTGAACTGTCATTACAAAATACAAGATTGTTTTCTTGAGAGAAGAAGGGTAGCAGACCTTTTTCTTCTTGTACTGTAAAATGTATATTGGTTCCTTGTTCCAGTACCTGGAAGCCAGTAATTCAGAAGCTTCTTTTGACAAGTTCAGATCTCTAGTGAGGTCATTTAATTCATCCTGGTTGAAACATTGAGGAAGTAATGACACCACCTCATATTCACTGTCACCTTCATTAGTATCAGAAAGATCCAAGGGACAATAGTTGTCCTCACGAAGCTCTGGTAGCTGATGAAACGGTGGGATCAGGACTTCCTCTGAGCGAGGGATCAGGCATCTTGCAGAGATTAAATCAGGGTATGTCCACTTGCTACGGTTGTTTCGATTGATTCCATTAATATTTATGAGGCAAAAATAAGTCATCTAAGTGCTTGCTGGGCTCTCTCCAAACCATCAGTGCGCTGAATTTCACACTTTTCCTTTTCCCAGTAGTCTACTGTCATAAATGTTCTGTACAAGTTTTAGACATGATGCAATGCCCAGGTTTTATTCTGATCACCAAGCTGAACACCAAAATATCCAAAATAAGCTCTCTTTACAATGTCACTAACAACTTTTCTGTTTTCTTTTAATTCTTATTCTCCAAATATGTAGCAAAGCACATCAGGATCATTTACACGTCCTCTTCTTGAACTCATTTTATTTATATTAAAGAACACTAATACAACAATCTAGACCACAGTACCCTTCAGGTTAACTTTATAATTGTGATCTACTATGAACTCATAGACTAACCTCAACTTAGTTGAAGCATTGATCAGGTGTGCACCACTATCAATTCAGTTACTAAATGATTACACCATCTGGTGGATTTTCCAGGAACTAAGTGGTCGTTTCAATGACAATAGGACAAATATACATGACTGAATCCTTGTATATTATAATTGGAATTGCACAAAATGGAGTTAGAATTGCACATTTCGTGTAAAGCTGAACATAAATACAATACAGATCTAAAAAAAGTTGAACTAATAGTGATATCTCAAAAAATAGATCTGACAGAGAAAAATTTATGTCATAGTTAGAGTCAGTGACCCAAATGTACTTAAAATCAGTTATAAAATCCCAGGCACCAAAGAAAACATTTTTTTTTTTATTATTTATGTTTTAGGTGCAATCACGTGTGGCAAACAGTATTGCGCAATTCTTCTTGGAATATCTCTCAGCAATGCAATCCACTATTGCTGATTGCCAATATGTAATTCCTTATATTTTATCGCTCAAATACATACCTGTCTTATATAATGTTTCAATCAATATGCTTGTAGGGTATCTTAGTCTCACTTATTCCCTTACGTACATCTTTTAAATTATTTTCCATTGCTACCATATTCTTACTACATTCTTTTCTACCCTGTTGTATTTTGTTTTTTAAATCATTTTTCATTTCTACCATCTTTGATTCTAAGTCATTTATTTCTTGGCCTAAATCTTGTTTTATACTTAATTCCATTTTAGCCATTTTTGAGTCTAAGGCTGTTCTTTCTTTCCTATTTTGTTCTAAAGTTAGTTCCATTTTTCTCACCATTTTTTCTAACATCATAATTGTTTGGTTTTCCCTTACTACCATCATTTCCCTTTCTACTGCTTGCGATATTTCAGCTACTCCTCCTACTGTACCTGCTTCCATTCTTTCTACATTTTCATAGTTGACAGATAAGTTATTTTCCTGTCCTGTAGTTTCATTAACAAAAATAAAATTGGAAAGAAAAAACATTATCCTATTTTTGTTGTCTTCTTATCTTGTGTTTCCTGCGTTGAGACCCTGAAATCGTCGGTTTGGATACTCAGTTGTATTCCTTAGGATGCATTGAAGATCCTGGAAATATGGCCCTCAAAATTGGCTGTCCTCGGGATGAAATCAAGCCCAGATGTCCTTGAGATGCATCAAAGATCCAGTCCTCAGAGTGTAACTTGTACATTTCCACACATGATGATAATTTTTATCTCGTGTTTAAAAATTGTCTGCATTTCTTTTTTCTGTCCGCTTTTTCATGGCATACGTTGGGTGCCAAATGTCTGGTCTTCAGGGCGTTAATGGGTTAGCACATAGAAGATGGCAATGATTAATATGTTCTCAATAAATTTTCAGATTTCCGCTGAAATTATCTTTATTATAATGAAGTTATAATATAATAAATAACTTCACTTTTCACAAATACAACTGTAGATTTGTATTTCATCTGGTAAACCACAAAGGTAGTTTCACATCAGAGACAATTACCCGAATGATAACTTACTATCTTAAGTACTTTATGTCCCAAGATTACATAACCTTTAGATGGTAATTATTATTTATTTATGCCAACAAACTTACTGTTGGTATTTTTTTGAACACACAAGCCATGTGAGGGGAAGTGATCGTATCTGAAACATTAAATAATATGTACAAGATATGCTATATGTTGTTGTTAGCTAATGCTGGATTTCTGACAATGAAGTCATTAATCCTCTTGCTCTCCAATATTTTTCACTGATGGATGGGGCATTAGAAGTGGCCTGGCATATTTGAAGGTGGTCTCGATCCATTTCCTCTTGCAGATCACATAGAGGACAGAGTGGTGAAGAATATATCCCAATTCTGTTTAAATGTTTTGCCAGACAATCATGTCCTGTAATCAACCTGAAGGTTGCAACTGCTGTTTTTCGAGGATACTCAGGAATTACTGTTGGAATGTTTGGTAGTTCCCATCTTTCATTCTTTGATTTTTCATAGTAATATTTTTCAATAATTTTTTTGAATTCAGAGTTGACTAATCTTTTAGCTGCATAAAATGGTAAATTAACTATATATTTTTGTACGCCGCTGGTACCCTTTTTTGCAAGAAAATCAGCTTTCTCATTACCACGCAGTCCACAGTGAGCCGGTATCCATTGGAAGACTAGGTGTTTTTGAAGTGCTGTTAGATGGCTAAGCATCTTCCAACATTCTATAATTGTTTGGTTTTTTGGTGGCAACTTGGAAGTAATTGCTATAATTGTTGCCCTGGAATCTGAGAGAATAACTGCTTGCTGAAAATGTGAAATTCTGTACAAAAGATTTTGTAGGGCCATTCGAATTGCTTCAATTTCTCCATCAAAGTTTGTAGTTCCATAACTTAAAGATTTGTAATAGGAAAAGAGGTGACATGTGACTCCAGCACCTGCTCCATCTTTGTTTGATATAAATGATCCATCAGTATAAGTATGGAGCCATTCGTGTTCTGGAAATCTAGTATGGATTGTCTCTAATGCCAATAATTTTAGAACACTAGTTGGAGTATCACTTTTCTTAACTTCTTCTGTCAGGTGTAAATAATATGTGATGTCTAATGTTTGTGTCGGATTGACTTTAGATATGAAGTTTTCCTTTGAATTAGGAAGGTATACATTCTTCTTGATGTCTTGAATTTTGGAAAGAAAGCTCTCCTGAGTCTTTAGTGTATGAGTAAAATTTCTCTTGTGCCATGTATTGAATGGGAGTCTGATCAACTTTTCGTGTTGAATAAGAGCCGCTTTTTCTATTTCATATTCAATGGGGCATTGGTTGGTTAGTATTTCCATAGCTGCTATTGGTGTGGTTTTGATAGCACCTGTAATTAATCTCAGACTTTGGTTTTGAAAGATTTGAATTTTTTTTGTGTTTGCTGTTACAAGAACTTCGCTGCAGTAAGTAAATAATGGCTTTAGATATGCTATATTGAATGTAGCATATTCAAGAATCATAAAGATACTAAACCAAATTACTTTGGAAACTTACTACAGTTATTATTTATGCCAACAAACTTAACAAGCCATGTGAAGACAATGTTTGAGAGACAGAATCGGAACTGAAAAATTCATTGCCATAGCTGGAATCTGAACCACAGGCCCTCTGCTTACCAGACAGGTGCTCTAACCATTAAGCTACTGTGTCAACCTGCCAGAATGACATTGAATTCTCCAACTGATTTATATTTCTCCTGGTAAACCACAAAGGCAGTCTCACACCAGAGAAAATTACCCCAAACACCAATAGTAAATTTGTTGGCATAAGTAAATAATAATTACCATCTAAAGATTATATTTTAATCCCGGGACATAAAGTCTTTTGGTAGTAAGTCGCCATTGGGGTTATCTTCCAGTATCAATCGTAAGAGATTATGATCTACGTTGATAGTGTTTTCATCCTTCTAATAGCTTTGGAATCGAGGTTACGAAATATGTATAACCTCGATATTCACATTATACACATATTAGGTGGATACAACTTGATAAATGAAATATTAATGTGAATTTTCTCATTAGCTCATTTAGACATATAACTCCTGCCACAATAAGTAGAGAATTTAAAAACATATTTACCATGGATAATTAAGTTTTGTTTTGCCAAGCATATGGAAAGACAGTCAGAGTTCATAAATCACTCAATATTTATCTGGAAATAAACATATTGCTACTGCAACTTGTGTGAATGAACCCACAACAGTTATTGACAGGTGAACCAGCTTCTTCAAGTATAGGACAATTGACGTGTTCCCAGTATCATTTAGATTTATGCAGAGCATTTGTTGCAGCCGACATCCCACTCAAAAAAGTAAGTAATATTCAACTTAGGAACTTCTGTCTAAATATATTGACATATAGCCTCCTGAAGAATCAACATTAAGAAAGAACTACCTTCCTAAGATGAAACTTTGCAAAATATTAGGCAGCATGTGAAAATGAAAATCTTCGGGTCAGCATCGATGAATCTCAAGATTCAAGTTTCACAAAAGAAGGAAATGCTGTTAGTGTAATGAAAAATGACAATAATTAGGGAGCGGTCATATTTAGTTGTGTGTAAAAAAACTAACTACAGTAAATAATATAACAATTCGATGAAACTATGCATAAGATGTGTCAAAATGGCATAAAATACAACAGTGTATCACTCTTTCTCACAGATGCTCTATCATACATAATAAAAGCAGGTGAATTTCTTTCCATGAGTTTTCCTAAATTGATTCATGTCACTTGTATAATTCATGCCCATCATAGGTTATGTGAATGTATCAGATCCTATATCCCAATGTGGATAGGCTTGTATCAAATGGGAAAGAAATATTTCTTAAGTCACCGTGAGGATTGATCTCTTTAGAGAAAACGTCTACCAATCTTCCTCTTCCCCCCACACCAGTGGTCATGTGCTGGCGCACTTGGCTAAATGCAGTTTTGTACTATAGCACAAATGTTGAATGTTTTGCATCTGTTCTAAATTAGTTGGAAAAAATGGTGCATCATCTATCTATTATCGGTGTCAAACAAGAAAGGTATTGACAGTTGGCGGTGAAAGGGAGGCGACGTTGCCGCTTATTGCGCCACATGCTTATTGCTTATAGCATTATATGTAAGAAGACGGTTGGATTGCATTTGGAATGTAGAGCAGGTATCATTTTTATTTGTATTCAAAAACAATAGTAAAATAGTTCATCTACATGCAAAGGATGGAATATGGAAGTATTCCACTGTAAAGATTAATGTTAACAAAAGAAACATACCTGTGAACATTGTAATGGGAAATGCCGCTGATATCGGACTTGCTTGCATTATTGCTGTTGTTGCTGGAATTACCAGTGGAAATGACAAACTGTTCTATCCTTGCTTCTAAGACTCCATTTTCCCATGTTGCAGTTATTGCATGTTGCCCTTTGTATCAGTAACCACTTGTTCACAGTTTTCAGCTTTTTATTGATGTAGCTTTATTACAGACGACACAGGGAAATCTTTGTTTTGCACAACGTAATCATTTATTTTGGCCCAAATTAATTAAATCGGAGTACACTAGGAAAGGGCAATACCAAACAATTTTGTGACAATGTTCTTCAGCAATACCTTCAACTGCCCAATTCTTTAATTGGGATATGTACCTTACCAAACGCAATTTCAGTCACTTCCCAAGTAAGATTTAAAGCTTTCACGGCGCACGTTATTTATTAAAGTTTCACGGGCGATCAGCCGTGTGAGGTTTGAAAATATTGAGCTTTCGGCCATTCTAAACTCCATGGCCTTCGTCAGAATGAAATGACCGTTATTTTCCCGCTCCCCCTATATATACAATGTTAGATGAGAGGGGGTTGCGTTGCCCTGGCCAATGAGCGGGTGACGATTTGTGATTGGGCCTGCTGTTTCGGGCTATGTTTGTCACCGGCCACAGTGTTTTCTTGAGGGTCAGTACTTGGACCAGAATCACTATAGTTGCTGTTGTGAATGTGTTTCATGGCTATTGTCCAGGCAGGGCTTAGCTGAAGACCGCGGTCCCTGTTGTAATTGTTTGGATGTAGTTTGATTTGAATGGCTTCCTTAATGACTCTGTCCCAGTATTTATCCGTATGCTCCAGAACTTTGATGTCTTCAAAGTTTATTTTGTGGACATACTCTATACAATGCTCGGCCACTGCTGACTTATCTGGTTGTAGGAGCCTGATATTGCGTTGATGTTCTTTACACCTTTCTTCTATTGTGCGTCCTGTTTGGCCTGAAGTACCCCTTCGACCCATTGTGAATGCCATAGGCTCACCTACTTACCAAACATCTTACTACGCTACTGAATCCGCTGGTGGGTGACTGTCAACACCATATTGCAAATTCCAGTCACTTTATACAGAAAATTTCAGCGCTGAAAGTGGACCCGGATGATATTTTGGTGAGCTTTGATGTGGAATCCTTGTTCACCAGAGTGCCGCTAGAGGACTCACTACAGCTCCTATCTGAACGGTTTCCGGAAGACATCACCCAGCTTTTCACACACACGCTCACTTCCACATACTTCAATTACAATGGCCAGTTCTTCGAACAGACGGATGGGGTAGCCGTTGTCACCTGCTATTGCCAACTTTTTCATGGAGAGCTTTGAACATACTGCCCTGGATACCACCTCAGACAAACCAAAGGCTTTCTTCAGATACGTGGATGATACCTTTGTTATCTGGCCACATGGAAAAGGAAAACTTTCCACCTTCTTAGACCACCTCAACAACCTACATGCGAACATCAAGTTTACCATGGAAGTTGAGAACGATGGCTCACTCCCCTTCCTAGATGTTCTGGTCTACAAGAAGCCAGACGGCAGCCTAGGTCACACGGTATACAGGAAACCAACACACACCAACCGCTACTTGGACGCCTCCAGTCACCACCATCCTACTCAAAAGAAGACAGTTATCTCCACCTTGTTTCACTGAGCTTTCGATATTGCGGATCAAGACCACATTAAGCAGGAACTTAAATACCTACGAGACACATTGCTGAAAAACGGATACAGTGATAATGACATCAAAAAGGCACGCAAGAAGGTTGAAAACAATCGAAACAACCCCCAACGCCTCACTCAAAGAATGGATAGCTGGCCGAGCAAAGCCTACATACCATTCTACGGTTCCGTCTCAAACAAGATCTCCCGCATACTCGCTAGGTATAACATCAAGACCTTCTTCACACCTCCAAAGAAGATCCAAGAATACCTTAGACCGGTAAAAGAACCACTTCGACTCAAGGTCCCGGGAGTTACAGGATTCCTTGCGAATGTGGTAAAGTGTATGTAGGCCAAACAGGACGCACAATAGAAGAAAGGTGTAAAGAATATCAACGCAATATCAGGCTCCTACAACCAGATAAGTCAGCAGTGGCCGAGCATTGTATAGAGTATGTCCACATAATAAACTTTGAAGACATCAAAGTTCTGGAGCATACGGATAAATACTGGGACAGAGTCATTAAGGAAGCCATTCAAATCAAACTACATCCAAACAATTACAACAGGGACCGCGGTCTTCAGCTAAGCCCTGCCTGGACAATAGCCATGAAACACATTCACAACAGCAACTATAGTGATTCTGGTCCAAGTACTGACCCTCAAGAAAACACTGTGGCCGGTGACAAACATAGCCCGAAACAGCAGGCCCAATCACAAATCGTCACCCGCTCATTGGCCAGGGCAACGCAACCCCCTCTCATCTAACATTGTATATATAGGGGGAGCGGGAAAATAACGGTCATTTCATTCTGACGAAGGCCATGGAGTTTAGAATGGCCGAAAGCTCAATATTTTCAAACCTCACACGGCTGATCGCCCGTGAAACTTTAATAAAACTTCCCAAGTACTTAAAGTTTCTCGTTTGGCTACGCTGTCTTTGTCAATATTTTTGGACATAATTATTCATTAAAGAGTAAGACAGTTGTAAATGCTCACAACATACGCACAGATACACAGACTCAGACACACGTAAATACAAGCAAATGACCACAATAAATAGAATGATGCAAACAAACCTGTCAGCACACGGGCAATCTCTGATACAAACACTGCAAGCTGGAGCTGGAGGGATACATTGTATATATTGCAGAGAAAACAGGATAAGACACACAGTTTATGTTACTGCTAGATTTCAGGTCAGGCACATGTTAATCACGTGTTACATATCGACAACACTGGTTTAGCGTTTAGTGTTGCTGTGGAAACATCTTAGCTCTAATTAGTTGCTCTTTTCGTTGCCATGACGACCGCCATGACGCATCCATCCCCTCCTATTCATTTAGACCCTTCCACCACATGGGTAGCAACTATCAATCCCCTTCTTATTTGGTGCCGAGTATAAATAGTTCAGACCTTATTTGAAAGGTGGCCAATTAAAAAATGGTCTGGCATTCATATATACAAATCTAAACTTTTTGTTACAAAGATTAGAAAACCAGAAAAAAAAAATTAGAAACTTCAACAAATCTATTGAGTGAAACACTTAAGAAAGCTAAATGAATGTTAATTCATTATGAAGGCTAAAAGTACTAAAAGAAAAACTTAAAATTTGTTTGAGAAAAACAATAGTTTTCAAAAATTGTAAAGTGGTTCAAGTCGTGGAAGGTAAACAAGTAAGTGATTTAGAGTGAGTGAGTATTAGTAACATCCCTTTGTTTAAATATGCACGTCTGACATACTGTGATGTGGAAAAATCATTTTCACAATATAAAGCGCAATTTAAAGATAATTGGCACGTATTCGTAATGGACAATTTGGAGAACACTTTTGTTGTCCACTGCAATTTTAAGGGAACGTTCTAGGAGCTGCTATTCCTATGAGTAGTGAGTATCTCTAACAATAATAAATTAATAATTTTCTTTCGTTTCTGTGAATTTAAATAAAATATTTTAACATATTTATCAAATATTTTGACTTTTTTAGCACATAAAAAAATAAATATTTTAACTTGTGTACCTCATAAAAATCTGTTCCCTGCTAATTACCATTGAAAGCATTGTAGCTACAGATGCCTAAAAAGGTTTAGGTCTTGTCCCTCATACTACATATGTCTGGCTAACAATTATTTTATTAAAATATTGTACTTCTTATAAAATGGTTATGGGTAATTATATCCCCTAGGCCATCTGCACATTATTTGATAATTCCCGTCATTGTTTTAGTATCTCCTGGTTAAAGATTTAAAAAAATAATAAGGAACAGATGTAAATTAGCGTTAAATAAATCTGAACCCAAAAGCTTTGAAAACTTTTCATCAAAATTTAGAGAATCTCTTGCAAACTAAATAAACTGCTCTCTGAGGTTTATAATGTGTATTGTATGTTTTCTGTAACTTTAGTGAGCAATAAAATACATATGTAAACATTAATGAGAGAACCTGCCTTCATATTCCTAGCGTTAACATTTTCCCATATTTACACTATTTTTATGATCCCTTAATTTCTCTATGTTTATGTGCATTAATTTGTGATTTTGAACTTGAGCAGTTTGCTAAATTTTCAGTGCCTTGGAGCATTTTTAAAAAATTAATAAATATTTAGAGACTATAAATAAATATTTAGAAACTATAAATAAATATTTAGAAACTTCACTCATCTTTGGTGTAAATTGTGAATATTAAAGACACTGTCAATTGCTTCAATTTTTTCATTGACTTTTAAGATTGAATCCATGAAATTGTGGTAGATATCATAAATCTTTACTTGCTTGTACCCCCATGGAAAAAAAAAAATGAATCATGTTTGGAATGCATACACTTCTGTGCCTTACCCCCATGGAAAAAAAAAAATGAATCATGTTTGGAATGCATACACTTCTGTGCCTACATACATACAGACAGACATAAATACACACATGCATGACAGGTAGACAGACAGACAGCAAGACATACCTGCTTGTTGAAAACTGCAAGTTATTCATTACTCATGAAGTTGTTCTGTGCCATTAAGTAGCCTGATGTTCCAGACATGACTCATTTTTTCTTGTCCAAGAGTTCACATGCTGGCATCTTGCTTGTGCATGCTAGCGCATTTTCAGTAAATCAGAGGTATGAATTCATTCATAGAGGTAAATAAGCAATAATGTAAATAAGAAAAAATTGAAGCTATTAACAGTGAAGCAACAAGATTCTAAAGTAAGAACAAATTAGAAACTAAAAACTTCACTTATCTTAGTATGTTTTGCTGCTAACCCTGGGTTTCAAGCTGTGTCCAGCTCATTCTCAAAGCCATATAAACAAACTCGTTGCCAAGCTACAATCTTTTATTTTTTCTGAAAAAACAATTACTCTTATTCAATTTTTATTTACCAATCTCTGAAAACAAAAATTTATAAATACAAATAAGTCTTAAAAATTAAAAGACATAACAATAAATTGAAATTTGGTATTTACAGAAAATCTACTCACACTGATAATTACATAAAATATAAAAGTTTTAATCCTTTTGCACATAAATTTGCTGTTTTTAATAGTTTAATTTATAGGTTAATAAATATACCCCTTAATAAAGATGAATTTGACATAGAATATAAACACATTATTAACACTGCAGTAATTAATGGTTTTAATACAGATTTTATACATAAAAGGATAGAGCAATTTAAGTATCAAAAAGCTGTCAAAGAAGTTTCAACCCTTAAAAAAATAAAAGATAATTGTATTTTTAAAAAGTTTACTTACCATCCATGGGCTAATAAAAAATTTACAAGGATTTTTAAAGAATATGGAATAAATTTGGTCCCTCAAAATAAATTTAATATACAAAATTTACTTAATTTTTCAAAAAAAGATAAAATACCAAATTATAAAAAATCTGGCATTTATCAATTTAGCTCTTTAGATTGTGATAAAGTTTATATTGGTAAAACTAAACGTCATCTAGAAACCAGAATAAAAGAACATTTTAGAAATATTAAATATAAACAAAGTGATAAATCAGCTGTGGCAGATCATTTTTGGTCATTTAATCATGAAATTAATCCAGAAGTTAAATTATTAAAACAATTAAGTAATCCTATAGATTTAATGGTTTGGGAAAAAAATTTTATTTTAAAAAACAGGAACCGTGTCATGAACTTCGAATTACCATCTATAGATTGTATTTATAAATTTTTGTTTTCAGAGATTGGTAGATAAAAATTGAATAAGAGTAATTGTTTTTTCAGAAAAAATAAAAGATTGTAGCTTGGCAACGAGTTTGTTTATATGGCTTTGAGAATGAGCTGGACACAGCTTGAAACCCAGGGTTAGCAGCAAAACATACTAAGATAAGTGAAGTTTTTAGTTTCTAATTTGTTCTTACTTTAGAAGCAATAATGTAGCTTATGAGCTATGTGTGGAAAGAGTTAACTATTATATAGTCATTATCACATTGAGAGTAATGTACTGAAGTGATGCATTCTTTTCCATCACAGAATGGAGCCATGTTGTATGTATACAAACAAGGGTCTTTAAAGGTGGAACATGATGCTCCCAGAGTACCTCCTTTTGTAGCCAAGATGTTAGAAGAACCCAAGGGTTTGATGGAGTATATACACCAGAAACGTACATGGGCCCATGCAGTGTTTTTCCTACAACAAGAGCTACAGCTATTTACTGCTCTGCTGCTAGCCTACAAGATAAAACTGTGAGTCTTAAGTGTGCAGTTCTGGTTTGTGGGTTTGCTGAAACATTATGCTTTCTCGCTCAGTTCTGCATGCTTAATCTGTTCAACTCTCCAAATTCCTTAACTTATGGCCATAATATACTGTAAATCCAATATGTAAATTAAGTGGAGAAACCTTACTAATCGGAAAGCTCTTGTTTATGAGGTTCATGATTGAATTCATGTTTAAGATTCTACACTCCATCAGCATACTTTTGGTGCAGAATGTATGAAGTCTATATGTGTTCATTTAATAAACTCAAATGGTTCATAAAGATAGTGGAATTACTCCCATAAATGTTTTCTGTGACACATACCACCGAATGGCAAAGGTGGCAAAAATTATTACATTTGTGTAGTCACCCCGTATTTGTTTCATCAATTAAACATTGTTAAAATTCACATTTGTCATCTTAAAATGTGAAACATTCATAAAATATAATGGTGAATATTATGTTACCCGCCTCCATATGAGCAGAGGTACGTGTGTGCATACATGCATCTTATTCCATCACTTTAGCTTACATCCATTTTCCACTAAACTGCCAGTGCTCAGATGCAGCACGAGTTGCTACATATTTTGTGTTAGTTCACATGCTGTTTGTGGGTAAGCCTGTGATTTATACATGTATCATAGCTATAATACAATACATAGCATAATTAATTATGATGTACAGCAACACCAGGTTTTTTGTGTTGCGGTGTCATGTAGGTGAAGAAAGTCAATAAAAAATGTATTTCTTTGCTTGAGAAATCTGAAATTCTGTGTCATGTTGATTTACATGTTGGAACACATGTTCAATTGATGAAAGCTTAGATTATCCATCTCGTCTGTGGATACAATTGTAAAAATCTGATGTGTTGCACTCACATGACTTTCTCTACTCTTGTACTAACCATTCCTACAAACTCTTATTCCTTATCTTCACGGTGTTAGTTGAGATAAACATTTACAGAAATTACCTTATTGCTTATTTCCTTGTAAGTGCAAGGAGAATATGGGAGTACATCAGGCTTTGAGCGATAGTAAAATCTTTTAAAGCTTTCAAATTCTGTTCTTTCAAGTTCCGTTCTCTCACAGTTAACATATAAAAAAATGAATAACAATGTTCTATTTGACAGACGTATAAGTTCTCCAGAACTCACACAAATAACAAGCAATATCTCCAAAATGGTTCACTGTCATAAAAATATCTCAAACATGAGGCATTTTAATCAGAATCGTTAGAGCCATTTTCTAGAAGATCAACATTTTCCATGCAAAGGGTAGTTTAGGGTGAAGCAATTTCCTGCAAAATCTTTATGTCGCATCCTTGAAAGACATTAGACTTAAATGCAAACTTTGGTTTTTAACCGACTTTTCATTTTTGAGTTATGCTGTCCACAGACTGACTGACAGACCAACAGACACACACACACACACACACACACACACACACACACACACACACACACACACACACACACACACACACACACACACACACACACACACACACACACACACACACACACACACACACACACACACACACACACACACACACACACACACACACACACACACACACACACACACACACACACACACACACACACACACACACACACACACACACACACACACACACACACACACACACACACACACACACACACACACACACACACACACACACACACACACACACACACACACACACACACACACACACACACACACACACACACACACACACACACACACACACACACACACACACACACACACACACACACACACACACACACACACACACACACACACACACACACACACACACACACACACACACACACACACACACACACACACACACACACACACACACACACACACACACACACACACACACACACACACACACACACACACACACACACACACACACACACACACACACACACACACACACACACACACACACACACACACACACACACACACACACACACACACACACACACACACACACACACACACACACACACACACACACACACACACACACACACACACACACACACACACACACACACACACACACACACACACACACACACACACACACACACACACACACACACACACACACACACACACACACACACACACACACACACACACACACACACACACACACACACACACACACACACACACACACACACACACACACACACACACACACACACACACACACACACACACACACACACACACACACACACACACACACACACACACACACACACACACACACACACACACACACACACACACACACACACACACACACACACACACACACACACACACACACACACACACACACACACACACACACACACACACACACACACACACACACACACACACACACACACACACACACACACACACACACACACACACACACACACACACACACACACACACACACACACACACACACACACACACACACACACACACACACACACACACACACACACACACACACACACACACACACACACACACACACACACACACACACACACACACACACACACACACACACACACACACACACACACACACACACACACACACACACACACACACACACACACACACACACACACACACACACACACACACACACACACACACACACACACACACACACACACACACACACACACACACACACACACACACACACACACACACACACACACACACACACACACACACACACACACACACACACACACACACACACACACACACACACACACACACACACACACACACACACACACACACACACACACACACACACACACACACACACACACACACACACACACACACACACACACACACACACACACACACACACACACACACACACACACACACACACACACACACACACACACACACACACACACACACACACACACACACACACACACACACACACACACACACACACACACACACACACACACACACACACACACACACACACACACACACACACACACACACACACACACACACACACACACACACACACACACACACACACACACACACACACACACACACACACACACACACACACACACACACACACACACACACACACACACACACACACACACACACACACACACACACACACACACACACACACACACACACACACACACACACACACACACACACACACACACACACACACACACACACACACACACACACACACACACACACACACACACACACACACACACACACACACACACACACACACACACACACACACACACACACACACACACACACACACACACACACACACACACACACACACACACACACACACACACACACACACACACACACACACACACACACACACACACACACACACACACACACACACACACACACACACACACACACACACACACACACACACACACACACACACACACACACACACACACACACACACACACACACACACACACACACACACACACACACACACACACACACACACACACACACACACACACACACACACACACACACACACACACACACACACACACACACACACACACACACACACACACACACACACACACACACACACACACACACACACACACACACACACACACACACACACACACACACACACACACACACACACACACACACACACACACACACACACACACACACACACACACACACACACACACACACACACACACACACACACACACACACACACACACACACACACACACACACACACACACACACACACACACACACACACACACACACACACACACACACACACACACACACACACACACACACACACACACACACACACACACACACACACACACACACACACACACACACACACACACACACACACACACACACACACACACACACACACACACACACACACACACACACACACACACACACACACACACACACACACACACACACACACACACACACACACACACACACACACACACACACACACACACACACACACACACACACACACACACACACACACACACACACACACACACACACACACACACACACACACACACACACACACACACACACAGACACCTCCATAACCACACCGCACCACACACCACACCGCACCACACACCACACCGCACCACACCACACCCCACCCCACCCCACCCCACCCCACACTACACTACACTACACTACACATCCCACACCACACCACACACACACACACACACAGACCTTTTTCTAAAAATGCAATCTGAAAACACTATTTCTATTATTTATTTATGCCAACAAACTTACTGTTGGTGTTTTTAAACACACAAGCCGTGTGTGGGCAAAGTTTAAGATGTAGAACTGGAACTTGTTACGCTCCTTTTGCGTTTTGCTTACACCTACTACCTTTCCCTTTCCTTACTAGCGTATTCCGCAGGATCGTTACAGGGTACTACCAAGTAACACAACACACTACAGCATAGCGTAACATTTATTATAGTGAAAGGTGTTAAATATTAACAAGCAATTAGTTAAAAAACAATAATTTTAACAATGGACTCCGTTACGTAGTAACTTAAAAATATTAAAATGAAACCACCAACTTGATAATGAACGCTATTAAATATTAACATGAAAATTCTAAAATGAAAACAAGAACCTTTCCTATATTTGGAATCAGTTAATTACAGAGAAAATACTAGCTGGAAATCTTGCGTACAGTCTGTGACAATATCCACTAACTAAACTACCGAGTTGCTCTCCGGTTTACTGATAAGGGGCCTCGTACAGAGCAATCCCCCTTTGTTAACTGTCCCTCTGGAGTTTTCCCACTCCTACAAAGTATTATTAACAAAACTGATACTCATCCCGATGTCGGCACTAGAAGATATAGGATGTACGGAGAACTTCCAGCCTGGAGTAGCCACGCCCTGGTCGACAGTGTACAACGGTGTCCTCAGCTTTCACCGCCATTCATCGAAGCCTCCTTGCACATAGGCGACGTCTCTAACCAGACTTAACTGGCTCAACCACCTCAGAAGTCCATACCGCTCCTTTGCCAAAGGGAACCACATGCACCAAGTCGTATTCCATGTAACTGGGAGAATGAAGTTTATGCGCCTATCTTGCATTCCCCACGACCAGTGGGTGCCGACTTGCACTGGTGCCCGGGTTCTACTTCCCCTTGTTGATGGCGGACGAACTCCTGGTCACATCTCACGGTAGACTCCAAAAAAAACGCACACTAACTACGCAGTAGAAACCTCTAGACCACAGGCTTTTTTCTCTGGCGTCATCTCAAGCTGTTCCATCTCTTGCCGACCACCCTCTCTTTTTGGCTCTTCCAACTGCTGTTCGTGCCCCCCACTAATTAATCCGTTACACTCCCCCCCTTTAATCTATTGTGAAACAATAGCCTTGAAGAGGTGAACCCTTCATCCTACCCCGGAGAACATCTCAGTTTACAATTCCTATTCCTATTATTTCTTCAATTGAGACACATGCGCAAAGCTTGATTTTCCAGTCCCGCTCTCCGTCAATCGCACTGAGACTGGAGATGTGAATTCTTCTATAAGCCATGGGCCCTTATATCTCGGGGCGAGTTTAGCCGTGTACTTATTACTTGCCTTACTCTGGGGATGATTCTGTACGTACACTATATCGCCAACCTGAAAGTGAGGAGCTTGTCGTCCCGCATTATAGTACTTAGCCACTTTATCTCTAGCCTTCAATAAATTACGTCTGACCCGTTTCCAGGTCTCCCGAATCTCGGACTCGCTTACTTTATCCGGCAAAATGTCCTTAATCCCCCATAAATTAGATAGAGGACAGTTAGGCTGGAATTTAAACATTAACCTGAACGGGCTCTCGCCATGACTCTCGTGCCTAGCCGCATTAAATGCAAATTGCAACCAGTACAAGTTCTGGTCCCACTTGGTGTGATCATCTGAGTGATAGGCAATCAACGCATTCTTCAGGTTTCTATTAACCCTTTCACTTTGTGACGCCTTAGGATAGTAGGGTACCATGAATACGTTACGAATGCCACTTCCCCAACAAAACGATTTAAACGCCCTTGACTTAAAACACGTGGCATTATCCGAAACGACTTCCTCCGGTACTCCGAAGACAGCAATTATGCCTTGCAATTCCTTAATCACATTATGGGTGTTCGCTTCACGAACTGCTCGTATCCAAACATATTTTGTAAACGCATCAACTATCACCAGCGCATGTTTATTTCCCATCTTGCTCCTCGGAAATGGTCCGATGTAATCGACAAACAATCTCTCCATTGGCCGTTCAGCTACCTTGGAGGCCAAATACCCCACTTGCTTACTCTTTACAGGCTTGCTCTGTTTACACCTACGACACTGAGCTACTCTCTGGGTTATCTCTTTATCCATTCCTTTCCATCTGAAATACTGTTTGATCCTAGCTCTGGTTTTAAACCCCCCTAAGTGCCCCCCACTAGGCGCTTCGTGAAAATAGGTAAACAGCTCTGGCACTAAGCTCTTTGGTACCAGAATCTTTGCGTCCTGCGTTCTATTTTTACAACACAATACTCCATCCTGTACGACATATTTTGGTACTCCTTCCCCCCCCTCAACCTGTTGCAATAGGGGCCCCAATTCACTATCGTTACGTTGATAGGTCCGGATATCTTCAAACAACGAGGGAAGATTTGATAATATTGTACATACTTTTCCTGAAACTTGTTCACAATTATCCACTGGCGTATCATACATCCTTGACAGAGCATCCGCTATTGAATTACTCGAACTTCTGACATGTTTTACTGTGAACTTAAAGCTAGATAATTTTAATGCCCATCTGGCAATTTTCCCTGCTTTCCTCGGTTTCGCTAAGACCCATGATATCGCCTGATTGTCTGTTTCTAATTGAAATTCGGTATGTTCCAGGTAAAATCGATATTTCTCCAAGCCATATAACACCGCTAGGGCCTCCAATTCGTAAATTGAATATTTTCTCTCGGTCGCTGATAATCTTCGTGATGCATAAGCCACTGCTTTCCTCCCCTCGGCAGATTCTAATAGCAATACCGCCGAAATCGCTCCCGACGAGGCATCCGTTTGAAGCACAAATTTTTTTGAGAAGTCCGGTACTGCCAATATTGGAGGTGACATTAAACATTCCTTTAATTTAATAAACGCCTTTTCTTGCTCTATATCCCAATGAAACTTTACTCCTTTCTTACGTAATCTATTTAATGGTTCAGCCAAATCTGCATAAACGGGGATAAACTTCGAAAAATAATTAACCATTCCTAAAAATCTTGCTATATGCTTAACCGACCGTGGTCGCGGATATTCGCGAATCTTAAGTACTCTGTCAGGATCTACTCGTACTCCCTGTGACGAGATAATATGCCCCAAGAATCTCAATTCTGAAGTAGCGAACTTCACTTTTTGCGGATTAACTGTTAATCCAGCGTTACGTAATCTCGTAAATACCTCTCTTATATGGCAAAGATGTTCCTCAAAAGTACTCGAATAAATACAAAGATCATCTAAGTAATGATAAAGATAAGTAAATTTAATATCCCCAAAGATCTTATCTAGTAACTGTGTTAAGACCTGAGCTCCAACCGCCAAACCGAAAGGTAGTGAAGTAAATTCAAACAAATTATAATCTGTGGTGAAAGCTGTATACCGTCGAGAATTCTCATGTAAAGGGATCTGGTAATACGCACTGTTTAAATCCAAAGTTGTAAAATATCTTGCTCCTGCAAACCAATGAAATGAGTAATGAATATGGGGTAATGGGGTTGAATCAATCCGCAGTTTCTGGTTCAACTGTCTATAATCTACTACTAACCGCACGTCATTATTTGCCTTTGGTACTACGAACACCGGACTTGAATAATTTGACTGGGAGTGTACTATCACTCCAGTTTCTAACATTTCGTTTACTTTCTTTCTTAATAAATTTAGCCGATTTGGGGGTAGCCGATAAGGCGATAATCGTACCGGTGTTTGATCTTGTAACTGAATTTCATATTGCATAAGGTTCGTTCGTCCCAGGCGTTTCGTTAATACATCGGTAAACTCATCCAAAAGTGGTTGTAATTTACTCTGTTGTTGCGATGATAAATATCCCAGATCAATTTCCCTGTTTAACCGTTCTTCTTCCACATTAGAAATAACTGTACCCCCTGGACTCTGTTTTAACCAAGTTTGTAATGGAATATAAGTACTTGGCTGAAAACCGAAATAAGCTTTTGCTCTCGCTAAATCCACTACCATTTGTGTATGTCTAACAAAATCCGCTCCTAAGATCAGTGGTACAAATAATTCCTCTATGACATAAACTTTATAGTTCCAACGAAACTCCCCAATTTTCAATGGAATTACTAAGGATCCAATAATCTTCAACGGGCTGCTATCTACCGTAATGAATTGTGTTTCCTCAACCATTAGATCTCTACGCTTATCCTTAATATACTGTGCATTAACTAATGTTACCACACTACCCGTGTCAATCAACGCGAATGAGGGAATCCTATTTACCTCTATCTTCATAAAAGGCAATTCTTTATGCACTAAACCCTGTATTGCATTTATTCCGTGAACCAGCCTGTCCCTTAATTGTCAGGAATTCCTCCCGAAAGACGAGTTTTGAAATATCTGCTCTCCCTTAAGCCGTTTAACGTCACAATCTTTTACCATATGACCTGGCTTATTACAGTAATAACACACGAACACTTGTTTACTCTCTTGTTTCGTTAGTTCGGTATTCGATAGTGGCTGCCCCATTTGAATCTGAGACCCGCACGTATTTAAACTTGGCAATTGTGTACATTTCAAAGCTACCTCCTCCAACTCTTTAAAGGTCGTGGGCTTTGATTTACTCAAAAATAATGACCGGAGTTCGATATGAACTGTATTCTGTAATATATTACTCACAATCTCTTCTTCTGAAAGTACTACTTTTAGTGCCAAGGCTACCAACTTCTGCTGATTAATATAATCTAAAATACTTTCCGAAGTCCGTTGTAGCCTAAAAAAATGTCGATATAGGAGCTCATGAATTTGTGCTGATGACAGAAACATATGTAACACCTTACTATGAAAACTATCTAACGAGCCCTCTTCTGCAATTATTTGTAACAACACCGACTGTAAATTCAAGCCTACAAAAGGTTGTAACATCTGTAACACAGTCACTTGTGGTGTTCGGAAAGCTTCAGCTTGCATTTTAGCTTTCACCAAACAAATGAGAAAATCCAATATGTCGTCTGGTGATTTTACCTCAAATATTTTTAATGACGCTAAGAACGCTTGCCATGGATTCGGAACAACAAGTTTCGCGAATTTAACTTGAAGTAGCTCTGGATTGATATTCTCAGTATTTCCTGAACCAGTTGCTCCTTTATTTTCAATTCCGGTGGCATCTAATTGTGTTGCTAATGACGACAAGCGCCTCCCCAACTTATGAAGCTGTTCATTATTTTCTCCTTCTAACAATCGTGCATTTTCCTTTATCCTAAAACTCCAATACTTTAACCTTCCAACTATTCTTCGTTTCTGACTCGGTGTGATTTCCGATAACCTAAGTTCTTTTAACATTTCATCAAATAAATTAACATTCGCCTCACAAAGTCCGATTTCCTGTACCGGATCAAAACTCGCTCCGAGATTAATTGGGCTTGGTTGGCTTAATGCTTCTCGTAAACTTCTGGCCAATTCAACTACTGTACTTTTTGAATCATATTTTATCTGTCTTATTTTCAGTTCTCTTTCCAACTCCGTACGATGGAGGAATTCGGGCTGAAATACAATTTCCATTATGACACTGACAATATAATTGACCTGAAACACTATTTTGTGTACTTTGTAGTATCCTGTTAAATGTTCCCACCGACACTAAAACGTGTATGTAGGACAAAATGGCTCTGCTACCAGTGTTACGCTCCTTTTGCGTTTTGCTTACACCTACTACCTTTCCCTTTCCTTACTAGCGTATTCCGCAGGATCGTTACAGGGTACTACCAAGTAACACAACACACTACAGCATAGCGTAACATTTATTATAGTGAAAGGTGTTAAATATTAACAAGCAATTAGTTAAAAAACAATAATTTTAACAATGGACTCCGTTACGTAGTAACTTAAAAATATTAAAATGAAACCACCAACTTGATAATGAACGCTATTAAATATTAACATGAAAATTCTAAAATGAAAACAAGAACCTTTCCTATATTTGGAATCAGTTAATTACAGAGAAAATACTAGCTGGAAATCTTGCGTACAGTCTGTGACAATATCCACTAACTAAACTACCGAGTTGCTCTCCGGTTTACTGATAAGGGGCCTCGTACAGAGCAATCCCCCTTTGTTAACTGTCCCTCTGGAGTTTTCCCACTCCTACAAAGTATTATTAACAAAACTGATACTCATCCCGATGTCGGCACTAGAAGATATAGGATGTACGGAGAACTTCCAGCCTGGAGTAGCCACGCCCTGGTCGACAGTGTACAACGGTGTCCTCAGCTTTCACCGCCATTCATCGAAGCCTCCTTGCACATAGGCGACGTCTCTAACCAGACTTAACTGGCTCAACCACCTCAGAAGTCCATACCGCTCCTTTGCCAAAGGGAACCACATGCACCAAGTCGTATTCCATGTAACTGGGAGAATGAAGTTTATGCGCCTATCTTGCATTCCCCACGACCAGTGGGTGCCGACTTGCACTGGTGCCCGGGTTCTACTTCCCCTTGTTGATGGCGGACGAACTCCTGGTCACATCTCACGGCAGACTCCAAAAAAAACGCACACTAACTACGCAGTAGAAACCTCTAGACCACAGGCTTTTTTCTCTGGCGTCATCTCAAGCTGTTCCATCTCTTGCCGACCACCCTCTCTTTTTGGCTCTTCCAACTGCTGTTCGTGCCCCCCACTAATTAATCCGTTACAAACTTAAAAATTCAATGCCACAACTGGGATTTGAACCACAGACCTTCCGCTTGCCCACACACGGCTTGTGTGTTTAAAAACACCAACAGTAAGTTTGTTGGCATAAATAAATAATAATTGCCATCTGAAGGTTATTTAATTACAGGACATAAGAGTACTTATGATAGTAAGTCACCATTGGGGTAATTGTCTCTGATGTGAGACTGCCTTTACCAGGAGAAATACGAACTGGCTTGAGAATTTAATGCCATTCTGGCAGTTTGTCACAATAGCTCAGTGGTTAGAGCGTCCGCCCGGCAAGCGGAAGGTCTGTGGTTCAAATCCCAGTTGTGGCATTGAATTTTTAAGTTCCAGTTCTACATCTTAAACTATTTCTATTACTTTTCAGAATGCTTAGTTTAACTTTTCATGATCATTGCAATGTACTTTCTTCATCACTTTTAATGCTTGTAAATCTCATTTTCTTTCTGCAACTTGAAGTGCTGTCACAAGTCCATTTATTGCCGCACCCAATCAAGAAGAATTTTGGAAGCCAGTGGAATATGACCTTCATGCAAATAGCGTGACAATAATGCCACATTTGCTATGGATCTTACCTGCATCAGGCAGTACCTCTCTTACCACATAGCTGCAATTTTTTTATTTGTGTATTTCAAAAGTTGTACTACTAAGACATTGTCTCCAAATCTGTACACTTATTATGTTTTCTCTGTTTACTATTTCAGGCATAATCTTACAATCAACACCACAAAACTAAATCAGCAGTCACACAGTGTTGTCAGTCAACTCCATGAAGCACAAGCTCGCTTTAGTCTCAGCAGTGATTCGCTCGGTTTTGATGAGGAACATGCTAAGAAATATGCATGCTGTAAGTATAGAAACTCCAACTAATGTTCTAAAATTATTGGCATTAGAGACAATCCACACTAGATTTCCGGAGCATAAATGGCTCCATATTTATTCTGATGGATCACTGATATCAAACCAAGATGGAGCAGGGGCTGAAGTCACTTGTCACCTCTTTTCCTGTTACAAATCTTTAAGTTATGGAACTAGAACTTTGATGGAGAAATTGAAGTAATTTGAGTGGCCCTACAAAATCTTTTGTATAGAATTTCACATTTTCATCAAGCAGTTATTCTTTCAGATTCCAGGGCAGCAATTATAGCAATTGCTTCCAAGTTGTCACCAAAAAACCAAAGTATTATAGAATGTTGGAAAATCCTTACCCATCTAACAACACTTCAAAAACACCTAGTCTTCCAATGGATACCAGCTCACTGTGGACTGAGTGGTAATGACAAAGCTGATTTTCTTGCAAAAAAGGGTACCAGCAGTATACAAAAATCTATTGTTAATCTACCATTTTATGCAGCTAAAAGTTTAGTTCAACTCTGAATTCAAAAAGATTATCACAAAATATTACTATGATAAATCAAAAAATAAAAGATGGGAGCTACCAAAGATTCAAACAGTAATTTCTGAGTCTCCTCGAAAAACGGCAGTTGCAACCTTCAGGTTGATTACAGGACATGATTGTCTGGCAAAACATTTAAACAGAATTGGGATATATTCTTCACCACTCTGTCCTCTATGTGATCTGCCAGAGGAAATGGACCAAGACCGCCTTCAAATATGCCCGGCCATTTCTAGCACCCCATCCACCAGTGAAAAATATTGTAGAGCAAGAGGATTAATGACTTCATTGTCAGAAATCCAGTATTAGCTAATAAGTACAGAAATCCTTAAATAATATAAATAAAATAAAAAGTAGTTGCTTAACAGCTGCAGCTCACTAATTGAGAATTGAGCAACAGTCCATTGTTTGATACAAATAAAAAGTTCCTTTCCTTGCTGAGCTATTGCTATTGCTAATTACTGAGTATAATCTTAGATAAGCGATTGTCATGGAATGCACATGTAGATGCTGTATGCAGCAAATTATCGCAGGTCGTATTTTTAATAGCAAGTTTAAATAAAAGCTGTCTCGAGGGATTTTCTAAGGGCAGCTTATTTTTCCTTCTTTCAGAGTATATTCAGGTATGGGTTGATTTTATGGGGTAGCAATTCACTTGTATTAGAAAGACTAAGGATTTAAAAAAAGGTAATTAGAATTCTATCTGATGCTAAAGTAATAAATCATTGTAAAATACTCTGTAAAACAAATGATTCCTACGATTGTAAATTTATATATATGATAAATAAGGAAAAATTGAAGCTATTGACAGTGAAGCAACAAGATTCTAAAGTAAGAACAAATTAGAAACTAAAAACTTCACAAATCATACTAAGATAAGTGAAGTTTTTAGTTTCTAATTTGTTCTTACTTTAGAATTATATATATGATGTACTAATATACGTAAAAGAAAAATTCATAATCATAGTGTAAGGAAAGAAATACATAATTACTATACAAGAAACATAAACAAATTGGATATCCCATATCATAGACTAAGCAAGACAAGTAAATGTCATAAACTGATAGGTATAAAGCTTTATAATGCACTACTGAACAGAATTGTACCTAACCTAAGTCTTCAAGAATTTAAGAATAGAGTTTATACATGGCTAGTAGAAAATCCTGTATATGATATGCATGAATTTGAAGAGCTGGTGTACGAAGCAGGTGCTTGGTGACCACTATGGCATGTTGGCAAAGTAAATAAAGTTCTGTCAGGAGGCAATTTAAATCTTTGTTGGGATTAAATATTATATTATTCATGTTAAACATACTCACATTTAATAAATTGTCAGTCTGGTGGTTGAGTTGGTTAGGCAGTAGAGGTCTGCATGGGCTCATGCCGAGCCCTCAGGCTTAGGTTCGGGCCTAATTTGGAAAATGTTTGTCGGGCTCGGGCCGGGCCGGGCCAAACCTAAGAATGTCGGCCCGTGCGGGCCTCTATTAGGCAGTGGTCTACTGATCTCAAGGTTGCAGGTTTAAATCTGGTCCAGATCAATAGTTTTTAAGTGTGTTTAAAAGTGACAGCCCCATGTCAGTAGATTTACTGGCATGTAAAAGAACTCCTACAGAACAAAAGTTTGGCACTGATATGATCCTGGCAATTGACAGCATTGTTAATAAACAAAAATCTATAAAAACATTTAATAAACCTAGTATACAGATTTTAATAATAGAAATGAATTTAAAGATATGGCAGATAAACTGAAGATTGAGATTTGCTTGACTTTTAACAGAAAATGTTCATTCTCTTTTAAATTAAGTCCCTGATCTCCTGAGCTTGATAGTATTAAGTTAAATAAGGTAATAATGCAGCTATTAACAGTGGAGCAACAAGAATGTAAAGTAAAAACAAATTATAAACTAAAAGGTTCACTTATCTTAGTAATATTGCAAGATCTTTTGCAGCTGACACGTTTCAAGTTGACTCCAACTCATTCTCAAAACTATACAAGCAAGTTACCATAGCTACTGATGCTCATTTTAATCACCAATCTCTGAAAACAAAAGCCTATAAATATAATCTATTGGAGGTATTTCAAAATTCATAACACGGTTCCTGTTTCTAAAATAAATCTTTTCCCAAACCATTAAATCTATAGGTCCACTTAAATGTTTTAATAATTTAATTTCTGGATTAATTTCATGACTAAATGACCAAAAATGATCTGCCACAGCTGATTTATCAGTTTGTTTATATTTAATATTTCTAAAATGCTCTTTTATTCTGGTTTCTAAATGATGTTTAGTTTTACCAATATAACCCTATCACAATCTAAACAGCTAAATTGATAAATGCCAGATTTTTTATAATTTGGAATTTTATCCTGTTTAGAAAAAATTAGTAAATTTTGTATATTAAATTTACTTTGAGGGACCAAATTGATTACTCATTATTTCCCTATTCTTTAAAAATTGTAATTTTTTATTGGCCCACGATGGTAAGTAAACTTTTTAAAAATACAATTCTTTAATTTCTATGAGGGTAGAAACCTCTAACAGCTTTTGATACTTAAATTTTTCTATCCTGTTATGTATAAAATCTGTATTAAAACCATTAAATTTCCTAAATAAAGGTATGAAAACTTGTGTAAATTTTTCAAAAAATACAGATGCGTTTGTCTCAGATATCGAAATTGCCAGTCAAGATTTAAATGAAATTAATAAATCTTTGATTAAAATGAAAGCACTAAAATTTGAAAGATATAAATAAAAATCATCCTAAAAGTAGTGGTAGTGGTAGTAATAATAACAAATGCTTTATTAATCATGATTAATAAAGATACATCACACAAATCATGCATAATGTTAACAAGCTTGAGTATAAAGGTTCATGATGGACGATCCTCAGTTTTGACATGTGATTACATGGTATTGATTCCATTGTTCACTATACAGCTTGCACACACAGGTTTCGTCTGGGTCATGGAACTATTCAGTGTTGCACAGTTTATGGTAATACCCATGTACCGCCATTGAGTTGACAAAGTGTCGCAGGTCTTGGTTAGTGTCTGTCCATGTCCTGTTCATCATGACCTCCATTGAGTAGAACTCGAGCCAGATTTCTTCCCTCTTGTTCACTCTGTCCTGTATTAGTTTTTCGTAAGCGTCTGTGGATGGTAGCCCTCACTTCATTTGGAGGTCCTCAATGAAGAAGGTCTCCTCTGCAAGTTCATACGCTAGTCTAGATTTTGTGTATTTTGATATTCCTAAGGTAGCTTTCAGGAAGCACGACTTGATTGCTTCTAGCGTACTCAGGTTAGCCAGGGACAGTTTTTCCCATATAATGTCTAGTCCATATGTGGCAATGTGCACAATTTTCGCATCAGATAGTCTCATCACTGTTTCTAATGAAAGCCTTGTAATTGTTTTAATGTCATATATGGCTTTAGTGGCTGCTGTTGCTCTAGAAAAAGTAACCATAATAATCAAATTATTAAATCATTGAATGAAAAGGACATAATTTATACTAAAGCTGACAAAGGCAATAAAATCGTAATTTTAGATCAATCTATGTTAATAGACTACAACTTCTTGAAAGTGAAGATTACTTAAAAATGCATAGTGATCCATTAAAATCATGCATTTCAACTTTTAATGAAATTCTTAACAAAGTGAAAATGATACCTAGCAAAGAAAAAAGTATTTTAAAAGTTAATAATCCAGTTTTACCCAGACTGTATGCACTAAAATTCACAAATCAGGAAATAAAATGACACCAATTATAAATTGCATAAATTCACCTATGCATAATTTAGCAAAATGGTTAAATAAAAAATTCAGTACCGTTGATCAGTTTGAAAGTTTAAGTATTAAAAATTCTTTTGAATTAGTAAAAAAGATTAGCAATATAGCATTGTCTGATAATGATAAACTCGTTTCTTTTGATGTAACCGCTTTATTTCCTAGTATTCCTATAAAAATGCTTAGGATTTTTTTAAAAACTGGTGAAATTCTTTAGAATTAAACAAAGAATTAATAGATTTTGTAAAACTTAAAAATCTTTGTTTAAATCAAAATTTCTTTAGTTTTAATGGTAATTTTTTTCAACGAACTTCTGGCTTGGCACTTCTGGCACTTTCACCATTTCTTGCTAATCTTTTCATGAGCTTTTTTAAAACTCAAATTACAAAATCATTCCCTCTAATTTTTAAAATATGGTATA
Organism: Tenodera sinensis; assembly: GCA_030765045.1. Lineage (NCBI taxonomy): Eukaryota > Metazoa > Arthropoda > Insecta > Mantodea > Mantidae > Tenodera > Tenodera sinensis. The sequence goes on along the minus strand of CM060961.1, from coordinate 153,860,207 downwards.
GATATGTGAATGACATTTTTGCTTATCCTAAAAAACATAAATGATGAGAGGTAGAACTGGAACTTAAAAATTCAATGCCACAGCTGTGATTTGAACCACAGACGCTCCGCTTACTAGGTGGGTGCTCTAACCATTAAGCTACTGTGACATCCTGCCAGAATGACATTGAATTCTCAGACCAGTTCGAATTTCTCCTGGTATACCACAAAGGCAGTCTCACATCAGAGACAATTACCCCAATGATGACTTACTATTGTAAGTAATTTATGTCCCAGGATTAATTAGCCTTCAGATGGTAATTGTTATTTATTTATGCCAACAAACTTACTGTTGGTGTTTTTAAGCACACAAGCCGTGTGTGGGCAATGTTTGAGAGGTAGAACTGGAACTTAAAAATTCAATGCCACAACTGGGATTTGAACCACAGACCTTCCGCTTACCAGGCGGATGCACTAAGGCAGTCTCACATAAGTAAATAATAAATACCATCTGAAGGTTAATTAATCCTGGGACATAAAGTACTTGCAATAGTAAGTCACCATTGGGGTAATTGTATTTGATGTGAGACTGCCTTTGTGATATACCAGGAGAAATATGAACTGATTTAAGAATTCAATGTAATTCTGGCAGGTTGTCACAGTAGCTTAATAGTTAGAGCACCCGCCTAGTAAGCGGAGGGTCTGTGGTTCAAATCCCAGCTGTGGCATTGAATTTTTAAGTTCCAGTTCTACCTCTCAAACGTTGCCCACACACGGATTGGGTGTTTAAAAACACCAACAGTAAGTTTGTTGGCATAAACAAATAATCAGATAAATGATGCTTTAAAACTTTTAAATTTACAGGATAAAACCATACAATTTACTTTGGAAACAGAAAATAATGGATACCTTCCGTTCTTAGACTTAAAAATTAAAAAACATAACGATAAATGGAATTTTGGTATTCGTACAAGATCTAGTCACACTGATAATTATATAAAAAATAAAAGTTTTAATACTTTTGCACATAAATTTGCTGTTTTCAATAGTTTAATTTTTAGGTTAATAAATATACCCCTTGCAGTAATTAATGGTTTTAATACAGATTTTATACATAAAAAGATAGACAAACGTAAGTATCAAAAAGCAGATAAAGAGGTTTCTACCCTCAAAAAAATAAAAGATAATTGTATTTTTAAAAAATTTACTTACCATCCGTGGGCCAATAAAAAATTTACAAAAATTTTTAAAGAATGTGGAATAAATTTGGTCCCTCAAAATAAATTTAATATGCAAAATTTACTAAATTTTTCTAAGAAGGATAAAATTCCAAATTATAAAAAATCTGGCATTTATCAAATAAGCTGTTTGGATTGTGATAGGGTTTATATTGATAAAACTTTATATTTGATATCAATGATACTGATGGATCATTGATATCAAACCGAGATGGAGCAGGGGCTGGAGTCACGTGTCACCTCTTTTCCTATTACAAATCTTTAAGTTATGGAACTACAAACTTTGATGGAAAAATTGAAGCAATTCGAATGGCTCTACAAAATCTTTTGTATAGAATTTCACATTTTCATCAAGCAGTTATTCTCTCAGATTCCAGGGCGGCAATTATAGCAATTACTTCCAAGTTGTCACCAAGAAACCAAACAACTATAGAATGTTGGAAAATCCTTATCTATATAACCACACTTCAAAAACACCTAGTCTTCCAATGGATACCAGCTCACTGTGGACTGAGTGGAAATGAGAAAGCTGATTTTCTTGCTAAAAAGGGTACCGGCAATGTGCAGAAATCCATAGTTAATGTACCATTTTATGCAACTAAAAGATTAGTCAACTCTGAATTCAAAAAAATTATTGCAAAATATTACTATGAAAAATCAAAAAATAAAAGATGGGAACTACCATACATTCAAACAGTAATTCCTGAGTATCCTCGAAAAACGACAGTTACAACCTTCAGGTTGATTACAGGACATGATTGTCTGGCAAAACATTTAAACAGAATTGGGATATATTCTTCACCACTCTGTCCTCTATGTGATCTGCAAGAGGAAATGGACCGAGACCACCTTCAAATATGCCCGGCCATTTCTAGCACCCCGTCCATCAGTGAAAAATATTGGAGAGCAAGAGGATTAATGACTTCATTGTCAGAAATCCAGCATTAGCTAACAACAACAACAACATATTGATAAAACTAAACGTCATTTAGAAACTAGAATAAAAGAGCATTTTCAAAATATTTAATATAAACAGACTGATAAATCAGCTGAGGCAGATCATTTTTGGTCATTTAATCCAGAGGTGAAATTATTAAAACTATTAAGTGGACCTATTGATTTAATGGTTTGGGAAAATATATTTATTTTAGAAACAGGAACCGTGTTATGAATTTTGAAATACTTCCAAAAGATTATATTTATAGGTTTTCGTTTTCAGAGATTGGTGATTAAAATGAGCATCAGTAGCTATGGTAACTTATTTGTATAGCTTTGAGAATAAGTTGGGGTCAACTTGGAACATGTTAGCTGCAAAAGATCTTGCAATGTTACTAAGATAAGTGAACCTTTTAGTTTCTAATTTGTTTTTATTAAGTTAAATTTAGGGTTAGTTTTTTAGAAAATTGTTTTGTTATAATCTGGTGTTTATTTGTATAAGCATTCTTATCTCTATCATGTGCACATTTGTACATTGCTTTATTTAAGTGTTTTCTTTTTTTTAAATTTAATTTATTTTCACATGGTAGATCATATATAATGAATGAATGAAATGGGTGAAATTATGCTCAAATGGGCCTGGAGGTCCTTCGAGCTATTAGTCACCGTCATACATCTTCACTGCTCTGCAGTGGAGGAAGCTGTATTACTTATACAGGTATGTCAAAAAATACCATTTAGTAGATTACTAAAAGTGAGTAGAACTTTTTTATTTATATCATATTATGGGAAGTAGCTCAGTGATCAAAGTGAGGAAGCAGTTGCTTGCAAGGAGGTTGAGGAGAAAATTATTGTTTATACAATATGGAACAGTTGCTGGGAGCCAATGCTTGCTTTCATTTATACCCTCCTTTCTCTCAAAGAATATTGCAAAAAGTGTCAAAGAAAGTTATTGCTCAGAAAAAGTGGTTTACTAACCGGTACTTACATTCAAGTAAAAGAAGTAACAGTGTATGGTAATTATTTGTACACATATGCAGTGATTTTTCAATATGTGTGTCTTGAAAACATTAAGCGATGACTATTAGAAATGTTTAGTTCTTCCAGGCTTGTAGGCAGTGATCTAAAAGGCATTGTAGATACCAACGTTTCGCCAAGTACTGCGCTTGGCATCATCAGGGTAACATGATCCGCTGTCTGCACTGTCAGAGTTTGAATGTGGAAGCAGAGAAACAGTGGAAGAAAAGACCATTAACATCCGTTAGGGTTATTTATATGGGTGGGGGTGGGCGGGGCATTGTGCTGGCTACAGTAGTGATTGGCTAGTTGTAGGCAGTGTTTTATTACAACTGTTGTGTGTGTCTGAAAGTTTATCTAAGACCGGTATCCATGCTTTATGTGCACGAAGTATTTCTTCCTTGCGATTAAAGTTGTCTTTGTGTTTGTAGATTTCTATGGCTTCCCTTTGTAGTTGGGCATAGTAGTTATCTTTGGAGGAACTTGGCATGGAGATAGACAGGGCTAGCTGCATCGCTACACATATGGAATTCACTGTAAAAATGGATACTGCTAATAATTTTTGCACCATTTTCTATAAGAAGATACACATAGTTGATCTGCTACCACATCAGAAAAGAGTGACACACCTCATTATTTGGTCAAGCGCTCAGCTACACCTGAACAGCTACCTATTTGCTCTTTGAACCCCTTTGTTCAGGCCACACCGGAAAAAATTGCTGGCCCAGTACAGAACTGTACCCAGCAATGTAAAGGCTGGTGATACAGACTAAGAATGATCCGTAGTCCCTTCATTTACTACAGGTGCATCACTTAGAAACCTATAAAGTTATTGTTAAGCCACATACTACTTTGAATGATTGCCACTGTGTTGTGATTTCCTCCACTTTAGACAGCCTCTCTGAAGGGGAAGTTGTGATTTGTCTTTCTAGCCAAGGAGTCAGTACAGCTAAGCAGCTCATGCAGCAAGATTGTATACAGCACAGATACGTACACTGATGGTCTTTTTTTATGTTTATCTTGAGGCAGTTTCCTAACAGTCTTGAAGCTGGCTATGAGATACTGCATGTTTGTCAATATGTTTCCAGCCCTATATGTTGTTTCTTCTGTCAAGGGTTTTAAACTGTAAGCGGCAGCCTTTATATCTTCGGCATGGAACCCATCGTCATGACGGTTCTCTTTGCACCTTCATCTGCAAATGTATGAATTATGATGCTGTCCATCCTGCATGTTCATAGCTGCCCTGTGCATAAGGAAGAGTACATCATTCAAGAACTTCGAGTTAAGAATAAAATTGGCAATCAAGAGATTGGTGCAGTTTTTATCGATGCGTTGTTTCACATTTGAGCGATGTGGCTCTTATTTTCCTCAGGGCGTGGTAACGGATGGAATGAAAAATCACACGATGTTTCTTCACCACAATGTATTATTTTATTAACACTTTTTCTCTATTTTACATTTAAATAAATCCTCTTAGCACCGTTTTAAATTAATTAAGTCCTTCCACTTTTTCAAAAAGTGGAACAAAAGCTTGATGAAAGTCCGGTAAACGTTCTACAATGTTCACACGCTACCAAAATACGTCCTATCGTCTTGGACACGTAGACGCTAGTGGGAAGAGTCCGGCGTCATCTCATGTGATACTACCTTTCTCGTATACATCCGCGTATGCGTCCATCAAATAGTTCCTGTATTGTTAGGGAAGCGATCTTTAGCTATCCTGATTTCGCTTTTATTATCGAACACATATAATTCTAATATTTATGCATATATATTAAAATTAAATATGGAAATATTTATGACGTCTTTAAACAAACTTATTTGTTCGTAACAATGAACATTAGTAACACGTTTTCGTCATTTAACCATCTCATACCAACATCAAAAAACAAATTACACTCTTAACAAATATTCACATAAACGATTTTCTTTTGGGGTCTTCTAATATTCTGTCTCAAGATGAAGGAGACTTTGCCTGTTATTTCCCACCAAGTTAGTCCACGGATCTTTCAGTCATGTTCTTCAATCTACAGCTCCTACTACCTATCTCAACACTGAACTGTACTTGCCTTTGTACCTGTAGTGCCTGTTGTACCCAAAATGAAAGTTCTTCTACCCAAACCCTCTTTCCTTTCCAGTTATCACCCCTTTCAACTCCTATGAAAACTTCCAGGTTTCTCCATCAACACTCAAATACTCAGAAATCTTCTCAGCAAAGGGGATTTCCACATTCTGACCATCACTTGGTGTGTACAGTCAGTTTGTTGCCTTCCTTTGGACAATCCTGCAGACTCCTCTATGGATACCAACCAGACAGTTAGTGCTACTGGCTCCTTCAAGAGGACCTGTATATCCCATTAACTAAAGGCAAGTGACTATGGAGTGCATCCCAAGTACTTCATCTGCCATAGACTTGTGGTTTTCCAAATCCAGTAACCTGCTACCTGCCTCCAGAAATCTTGAGAAGTTGGACTAATTGGATGTTTCTAGACCAGCAGTGATTTCTCCTACAACTTCCTCTCCCACTATCTCTGATAGACTAAGAAAATAAAATCTGCATATACCAGTGTTGCAGATAGACCTTTCTTTGATGCCTTCTTCAGCTGTAATCCCTCCTTTCCCTGAGAAGTTGCCCATATCTTTTCTGTGAGTATGTCCCTGGCCACTACCATCATCTCAGCAGGAAAAGTTTCATCTGTGGCGACCAGTTTTCAGTCTTAGTCTGAGAAGATGCCAAAAGCTGCTATGTAGTCATCCAATGTTATCAGTGCTACAGACAAACCTTTTAAGAAGAAGCCCCCTAAACCACCTTTGTCACCAAACCTCAAGAAGAAGAACCTGACATTTAAGGTTTCAGAGCAGAAAAACCGACATGTTTCAAAACAGTTTGGGCATGTAGAGGCTGACTGACTTTTAAGTGATTTTATCCCTTTTTTTTCCCTTATTTTGTTTTTAGTTTCTTTTTTCTCATTTACTTCTTATGGCCCCTTTGCAGTGGAATCGGCATAATTACTGTTCTCATAAGGAAGAACTGAAACATACTTTCTACTTATTAACCTTTGATTTGTGGCTTCAGGACAAACTCTACCCTGAAGACCACATGCACTTTCATGGCTATATGACTTTTCATAATGATCTCACTGTTTCTGATGATGGTCATACCCATAGAGGAACGTGTATCCTGATGTGCAAGAACATTTACTGGATCTGATCCAGCTAAATACAGATTTACAATGGTAGCTATCTGCATTACCATACCATTTCTTCCATTCATGCTTTGCTCCTTATACCTTCCACCTAATTCTTCTGCAGCTGCGGCAAACTTTCTAAATTGGTTTACCCTTTCCCCCCAACCATTTCTCATGCTTTGTGATTTCAGTGCGCATCATCCTTTATAGAGTTCACTCCACAAGTGTCCTAGAGGTAAACAGATTACTGCAATAGCAGACCTCCATGATTTTGTTATAATAAATTCTGGGCACCCCACTTTTCTTTGTGATTTACTGTTTTTCCGCGTCTTGATCTTTCCTTCTGTGTGCCACAGCATGTTGACCTTTTACCATGGTTTGAGTTTCCAATACTTACGATAGTTATCACTACCCCATTTTGTTTCATATGGTTGTTTGTGGAGTAAAACCTACTTGTCAACCAAAATGGGTGTTCAGTAAAGCAGATTGGCATCTTTATTTTAAACTTGTGACTCTAGATACCAATACCTGTTTTCCTCATATTGATGCACGGATCCATCTGCCCAGTCACTTTTAGACTTAACTACCAGTTAACTTGGCTACAATTGGTTTGCATATCAATCCATTAAAATGCAATGTCATAAATATCAAACATGGTAAACTTAGTGAAACTTCTAAAATAAAATTTGGCTCAAATGTTTTAGAGCCAATCAAAGAAAACAAAAACATGAAATATTTGGGTGTAAATTTCACAAATGAAATCCAGTTGGATAAGAATAAGATAATCAAACGTTTGAAAAAAGATTTGAATTCACTTTCTTATTCCAACTTGCTCAAAGCAGATCAAAAATTAAATATCGTTAATCAATATATTTGGCCTGGATTAGTTTATTCCCTTCAAAGTACACCACTGAATAAGATTCCGTCCTCCTTTTTACAAGATATTGATAAATTAATAAGAACATCCGTCAAAGAAATAGTTGGGCCACCACATGATTGCCCCAATGATATGCTATATGCTCCACGTAATCTTCAAGAAATAGGGCTAATCAGAGCTGGTTAGGAGGCTTATATACAACATTTCAATATAGCTCAGAAGCTTTCACAAATACAAGATGATCATCTACGCTTGTGTCGAGATACTCAGAAAGAGAAGAAAGAAGCCCTTTCCAATTTGAACATTGACATTAACAATGAAATCAATGTCAAAATCAGGACGATGGCTTCGAAAACAATTACAACTTAAATCGTTTGATGCATGGTGTAAGCTACCTCACAAGGGAAAGGGAATTGAGACATATAAAGAGAATCCCAGAGCCAATTCATGGATGAGCAACAGAAAAATCCTATCATGTTCTGAATGGACTAATGCCATCAAAAGTTCATGTAACACGTCAGCAGTAAGATCTCTACCTGGAAGAAATCAGCTAACAACACTATGTCGGCACTCAAATTGTAAAGAAGTGGAAACCCTTGGGCATGTACTAGGATATTGCCCAAAGGGAGAATTACTTCGCAACACTCATCACCTCCGTGTGCGTTCATCCATTTCTACAGCCCTTTGTAGAGCCAACTGGGAGGTCTATGAAGAGGTCGATTGCCTATTTGCAGATGGTAGCCATCGTAGAGCAGATATCATAGCCATCAAGAGAGATGCAGGAAAGGGTCTCATTCTTGATCCAACTGTAAGAATGGAGCAGGCGACACAGGTGAACGAGGAAAAGGAAGCCATCTACCAACCATGCATTCCTCACCTTAGTGAGAGATATAACGTACCTGAGAATGCATGGGCGGTAAAAGGACTACTCTTTGGTGCCCGAGGAACATGCTTTAAATTCACAAGTACCTGCCTCAAAGCACTGGGTGTGCAATGGTCCAAAATTGTAAATATATGTTTACATGTCCTAAAAAACTCTTTATATATAAATAATCACTTATATTGCATGTGTTAACCGCTATTTTCTTGTTATAATCCTTTAATGTTTCTTTAGATATTTTGCATCTTAATTTTAATCATTTTTTTTCTTAAAATTTGACTTTATCATATATCTTTGTATTCTGGATCTTTATGGTCACCTGAAATGCCAGGCAGATGTCACAATTTTTGTTTGTGAAATATATATAAGGGACAGGATACTAAGTGGTGCTGAACTTTCCATTTTTCAAATATTGTTTATTAGTCAATGTGCTTTGATTTCCTGGTGGTCAGGGGAATGTAGTGCAGCTCTACAAGCTCACCAAAAGGCCTTTAAAGTGTTTGAGCATCATCTAACACTAGATAATATGACATACCTTTAAAAAGGCTCAGAAAATAATTAGGCATTGTAAGAAATCTTCCTGGGAACATTTTGTCTCAACTTTCTCATAATGCTTTTCCTCCTCCTGGGTCTGGAATAATATCCAATGCATTTGTGGTAAGCCTACTACTACCATCTCTGGGCTTTCTGTAAGTGGTAATATTGTTACTGATCCCCATCTTTTAGCCAATTCCTCGGGTGGAGTCTGCTTCTGTCTCTAGTTCTGCCCGCTATGTTCCCCAATTTATGGTCATCAAGGACCAAGTAGAGTCCTCCGGTTTTGATTTCATCTCTCAGAATTTTGAAGAATATAATCAGGCCTTCTCATTACATGAATTGTTGGCCACTCTTGATACTGCCCTTGGACCAGATGGTATACATGCACAAATGCATAAACACTTATCTCCTACTAGTCAGCTATTTTTTAGGCACCTTTAACCATATTCAGCTGCATGATGCTACCTGCCTCTGTAGCATGGTGGTAGCATGTCTGCCTCATGTCCAAGAGGTCACGACTTTGAATCTCGCTTAGGGTGAGTTATCCGGATAAGGTTTCTTCCAAGGTTTTCCCTTATCCTTAAAAGACAAAGTTCTATATACATGGTAATTATTATTTATTTATGCCAACAAACTTACTGTTGGTGTTTTTAAACACACAAGCCGTGTGTGGGCAAAGTTTAAGAGGTAGAACTGGAACTTAAAAATTCAATGCCACAACTGGGATTTGAACCACAGACCTTCCGCTATACATAATATACATAGAACATAAAGTTCTATATACCTTGGGCTCATTTAAGAATAATTTCATTCATTCACCGTCTGATATGATACTATGTTGGAGGACGTTAATCAAAAAAAAAAAAAAAAAAATGCATGATGGTTTCCCATCTCAGTTGTGTGAATCAGTTATAGTTCCTATTCCTAAGCCTGGAACACACAAGTTACCGACCCATTCTTTAACGAACTGCATTTGTGAAGCAATGGAAAGAATAATTGCTAAGCGATTAATGTCCTGCCTTGAAACTTACGCTCTTTTCACTCCTGTACATTGCAGTTTTCGACAGTGGTGGTCTACTATTTACCACTTGGTTTCATTGGCAACTCTCATCTCTGATTCCTTTCTCTACAGACAACACATGTAGCAGTCTTTCTTGACTTGGAAAAGGAAGGAAAAGGAAAGAGGGAAGGAGAATCATGACTTCAAATGGCTCAAGATTTAATGGAGCCTCAAATTTGTGAGAATTTGCAATACCTTAGTACAGGTAAAAGCACATGTTAAATATGTGCTGCTCAAGAAAAGAAAGAATAAGAAACGTAACAATAAAAACTGTAAAATTGTAGCTCATACAGTAGAGTTTATTCTTTTCTCCGCTTGACATTGATTAATATGTATTTTTTCTTAGTTGCATAATAATATCCACCTTATGAATTAAAAAGTTCTCTGCTATAAACCTGGCCCACTTATATTTCTATGTTACTTTTCAGTTATACAAAATTAAATGTATTGTTAGGACCCTTTTTTCACATTTGCATTGACATAGACTTTTGCATGAATTTTAAAATTATATTACTTTTTAAGGCAAGGAAGCTACCTTCTATTTTTCTCGCAACATTTTTCTCCATTACAAATATTCCAACAGACTTAAGTTTTATTCAGTTTCCAGAAAATTGCTAAATTTGTTCACTGTATGTGTTGGAATAATTTTGTGCTTGTTTTCTGCTCTACATGCATTAAAGGTAAACAATTTATACCCAGCGAACATTTAGTAAAAATTAGAAATTTTGTTTAGAAAATTGAGTATAATTGAGTAGAAAAAAATGTTTACTATGAATGATGTGCTTCTCGGCTGTTGAAATCCCTGCACAGTTATTTCCCTATAGAATCACTGGTTCCTATTTGAATTTTTCAAGTGACTGCTTGGAAATTTTTTATATACTAATTTTTCAGAAAACAGTGATAATGGCAATGCATACTTCAAAATACAGAATAAACAAGGACCCAGGTGCAACTATCCTAATACTACTTTATAGGTTTTGAATTTCAGCCTCAGTATCTCCTAATACAACATTAGAGATAACTAATCAGGCTACAAATATTCCAGACCAACATGAAATGTGTGAATTTCATGCCCATAAATACAAAACTTGGCAAATTAGTGCAGTACTTTTATTTTGGTTATCTAACAAATATTCATCTAAAAAAAGCAAAATTGTTGTAATTAAGAAAAAACAAAAATGGGTTGAGAAACAGAAATATGCGGACTTAATTCCATAACGCTAATCTTAGTGACAACCTTATTAAGGAAAGCTTACATAAAGCAGAATACAAAGCTTTTCCCTTGCCCAATCCATAAACTTTGCTTGTTTTGTTTCCTAACTTTCTTTACCAGATTGGGAGCAGGTATTGAATTCCACCCAAAAATATGATTCTGAGATTTCACTGGAAATACATGCTTTGAGGTTCCATGAATCCTAAAAGGGCAATTTAGAAAAAAAGTGTGTTTATCGGGAACAGCATAACTCAAGAATAAAAGGCATCTTCCAAGGATGTGAATTAAAGATTTTAAGAAAATCTTCCCCATGTCAAAATGCCCTTTAATTGAAAATGTTTCAAAATGTTGGTTTCCTCAAAAGTGTCTATAGTAATTTTGATTAAAATACCATGAGTTTAGGATATTTTTATGGCAAATCAAGTGTTTATCTTGAATTTTCTGGAAGTAGCCTCAGAAGTTCTCTTCATACTTGGGAATTTCTGCGTAACTGGTAAACCGTAAGAGATAAACAAAATCTTACTTCACAAAAATGTAGATGATGTTGTTGTTGTTGTTTTCTAGTGCCTTGCATCTGGCAATGAAGCCATTAGCATTCGTGCTTTCCAATACTTTTGAACTGCAGTTTCTTCTGATCTTAATGCTTCACAGGTCTTCAAGTGGTCTTCGTTCATTTCTGCTGGATCGTTACACAGGACACATATTGGTGAGGCTGAGATACCTATTCTGTAGAGATGACTTGCTAAGCAGTCATGATTTGTCAATAGTCGGAAGGCTGCAACCGCTGTTTTCCTTGGTCTCTGGGGGATTATATCTGGGTTGGAAAGTAGTGTAATCCATTTTTTATCTTTGGCATTTGTTTCTATTTGAAGCTGTATATAATCGTTGTGTCCTGGTTATTGGATCGCCATTTGAAGCTGAAGTCGTTGGTAACGTGACGTTGCCCTTCGATGTAGCTCGCCTCGGCTAGTTCTGCATAAGATCTCTTTATCTCGGGTTTGCGTAAGTGTAATGGACAACCCAAGAACAACTTTGCATATCATTTATTTCAAATATTTTCGGGAGATATGCCAATTCTATTTGTATCTGTAGAGGCATCGCGCTCACATCCGCGCAGCGCGACCTCCCGTACTGGTCTCTCGTTGAGTACTGACTTTCGAACGTGTATTTAAACTATGTGGTATGACGTCATGACTCGTTAATTTCAAACCAATAATGCGTTTATACTACAAATTTAACGACTATCATTTACTCATATCTTGCTCACCTTACAACACTTGCTACTCTATTATCTATGTATGTTATTACTTAACACTTATCGCAAATCTCATATCCGGCAATTAAATTAAAACGTGTCTTTTTCAAAAGCCCATTCGATCGGAAATATAAATTTCGGTATCAAATGCCCCCATTTATATTATTTTATTATTTCATAATAAAATAATGTAAATGTCTTGCCCGAAAGAAAAATTAAAAATTACTCCTGTATTTTGAATAATCGGCAACACTCCCATTATATACAATTTTCAATTACACTGTTTTTGAAATTGGTTATTAACACATTTTCTCATTAATCTTTTTAACATGACAAACAATTATACACTTGACTTAACATTAATCCTTAAATACTAATTACAATATGTTATGGTTTCTTCTGTGAAGCTTTTATATAAAGGTTAAATTTCAAGAGTCTTTCTTTATACTTCCTTCTTTTAGTTCATGTTTGCTCACTTCGCTCTCACTATCACTTGCACTGTGATTTTTTTACTTTTGTTATTGTAACACATATCTGTACTATATCCTTTAAGCACTAAACTGTACATATATTTTTATAAATCCATTACACTCTTCAGACAAGTTCTTTCTTTGGCTTGCTGTGATAACTATCTATACATCTAAATATTTTAACAAATGTTTACAAAGTAAATATTCTGTTTTCTCTCTATGCGGAGATGAACATTTTAACAATCTTTCTGAAGCTGTTATTGTGAGCTCTATACAATATATTTTTAAGCTCTTGGTAGTAGATAGCAATTCACATTCTGCATTTTTCATGAATATGTAAGTACCTGACCAATATATGATTTTCAAGTAAGCTAACATTTACATTTTATCTCAAAGCTGATTGGGCGCCAATAGACAAATGACACTTCCAATTTTTCTTTTACATTAAATCAAGGTTCCAAGGCACCACACGGTTTCTTGTATGGTCGAAGGAGTTGTTTATGCCATCTTCCCAGAAATTTTTCATTTTTAACATCTTTTAATTCATAGGTATGATAACCAAATTTTGATATAATTTCTGCAGGACCTTTATATAACAATTCCATCCTTTTGTTCCTACCTCTCAAGGCACTTGATAACTTATGGTCTTTAACTAGTACCCAATCGCCTATCTTAGGTTCCCATTTATGTTTTCTACTCTTTTTCTTTAATTTTCGCTTCTCTGCCTTTTTCTTGATTCGTTCAAAAGCAATTTTCGCTCTTTCTTCCTCACTTAACTGAATGTCATTAATTTTCAGTGTTTTTGGTACCCCGATCAATATTGGTTCTGGTTCAATTCCTAACATTAATTTTATTGGTGCAAACCCAGTAGTTACATTAATGGTGTGATTGATAATCTTTTCTATCAATGGACAATATTTCACCCAATCCTTGTGATTATGATGTGTAAGTACACGTAAATAAATTCCTACATCTCGGAGGACACGTTCTGTTGGATTCCCTGATGGAAAGTATGAGGAACAATGATATAACTTTATCTCATGATTTTCTAGGGTTTCTTTAAAGATTTTGCTCCGATGAACTGTAGCATTATCTGTTAAGATTGCCTGAATCTTGCCATATTTAGGCACATAATCTTTTATTATCTTTCCTACACATGTTTTGCTGCTGATATTCCTAACAGGATAAATTTTAATAAATTTACTAAAAACATCATGAAGAACAAACATATATCTACATCCAAATTGTCCTACTGGTAGCTCCCCATGTGCATCAGCAGTAACTAGTACATTTTTCCCTTCTCTTATGATTGTCTGAGGTTCTATATCAAATTTGATATTAAATGGTTTGGCCCTTTGACATAAATCACAGCTTGAACATATTTTTCTCACTTTCTTTGCCAAATGTTTTATATAAAAATGATCACTAATTACCATGATTAGCTTTTCACTACCTGTATGAGCTAGTGTTTTGTGATAAGCAAGTATAAGTTTCTCTTGTAAAGCTTTTGGTACCATTACTTTCCATTTAGGTTCAATTCTTCCATGAAATTTATAGATTTTCCCTCATAAATACCTATATTATCTTTTAGATTTTCTGTGATTGGTTGTGCCTTTTCTTTCAATTTCCTAAGTTCATCGTCCTCTGTCTGTAATTGTTCCAAATTTCGAAATTCTTTAGCTAATTGAGTCCCTTCTAAGGTTTTCAAATATAGTATGGTTACATCATGTTTGTTGTCACTAATTGTATCTGGTATTGTATAATTGGTTTTCATCCTTGATAACAAATCACTAAAAATATTTTGACTTCCTGCTATGTGTCTGATTTCTATGTTATGGGATGTGATCTCATGTATATATCTAGAAATACGTGTGCTTGTGAGTTTGCAAGAGTTCATAAATGCCAAACTAACATGATCTGTGTAAACTATTACTGGGTTGTTATATACATATTGCTTAAATTTTACAAGTGCAAAGTAAATAGCTGCTATCTCTTTTTCTGTAGTGCAAGCCTGTGATTCAGTCCTTGAAAGCCCCCTTGAAGCTACAGCAATGAGGTGATCTTTTCCTTCCTCATCTTTTTGTAATATGACACTACCATAACCAAGTCCTGAAGCATCTGTATAAATTATGTAGGGGAGATCTTCCCTAGGTTTTTCCAATAAAATTGACGCTGCAAACAATGTTTTTACCTTTTCAAAAGATTCTTGTTCTACTGATGACCATTGCCATTTTACATCTTTTCTCAATAGTTGTCTTAATGGGGCTACTACGGTTGCATATTCCAGGATAAATCTTGACTGATAATTTAGAATACCAAGAAATCTTCTCAATTGTTTTATATTTTTAGGAGCTGGTATTTTATTTATGCTTTCAATTCTATCGGGATTAGGCCTGATTCCCTCATTTGAAATAACATAACCTAAAAATTCTGTCTGTTTCACAAAGAATGCAGTTTTACTTGGCTTTATTGTCATGTTTGCTTTCTTTAACTGACTAAGCACATAATTGATATGATTTAAATGATCCTCTATATTTTCTGAAAAAATCACAAAATCATCCACATACTGAGCTACAAATTTCTTTATGGTTTCTCCAAAAATTTCATACAAAGCTCTTAATAGTGCACTACCACTGGTATTCATACCAAAGGCGCAAACTCGAAACTGATATAATATTCCTGAATGTAAAAACGCTGTATATTTTCTTAAATCTTCTCTAAGTGGGATCTGCCAAAAAGATGCTGTAAGATCTAAAGTAGAAAAAATTTTGCCCTTCTGCAATTTGTTCAATATTACCTCTACACTTTCTGGTCTAAATCTATCAGGTTTACAATGTTGATTTAGTTTTCTCGCGTCTAATGTCACCCTAATCTTTCCATTGGCCTTATTTACAATACATAGGGGATTCACAAATTCTGAATTCGAAATCTCAATAACCTCATCTTCTAACATTGACTTTATAACTGCATCTACCTCTTCTCTTATTGTACTAGGGATAGCTCTCGCTTTATGTGTAAAAGGTTTGATGGGTATCATCTCAAACGAATGAGTATAAATATTACATTTACCAGGTTTCTCAGAGAATACTTCTTTATTTCGGATTAATATTTCAAACAGTTTATCCCTCTGTTGTTCATTTAGTTGATCAGCCTGAGTTACTTTTTTTTTTTCTCAACAATTCTTCTAAGTCTTCACTACTCTCCCTATCATAGTACCTAGTTGCATCAGAAACCCTCAAATTGTCTATGAAATCATTTTTATCCCATTCTACATTTTCTTTATTATCGACACTGTACTCTTTGACATTTACTTCAGTTAATTCCATAGCTCCTACTTTAACATATTCTACAAAGAATGTATCCCCTTGGATTTCTTCTTCCTCTTTTTCTCTTACAATAGTTTCTGAACTACTATCTTCCACAAAAGGCACTATAATGGTCTCATCTTCAACTTTCATTTCTACAATCATGTTTTTAAAATTCACCACAGCTTCCCAGGCATAAAGACAATCACAACCTATTATAATATCTGTAACAAGTCTTCCTACAATCAGAAATAAAATTCCAAGTATTCTCCCATTTATTTCAATATTTATCATTGCTTGAAATTTTACTCTCTCTTTTCGTTTTCCCACAGCTAGCGAGCAATATATCCCATTAACTGGTAAAGACATTACTTTAAAGCCACTACTTTGTAAATTATCATAAAAATTTTGTGAGCATACTGTGCTATTTGATCCCGTATCTATAATTGCATTGTATTGTTTTCCATTTACTCCAATTTTGATTTTAGGTGGATCTCCTACTTTTTCGTTTTCGTCAATTCTATTTTTCCATTCTCTTTTCTTTTGTATCATCATTTGCCTTCCAGGACTATTTATTTCCGAGTACTTATCACAATCATTACTAGGATACCCAGTTCTCACTGAAGGCGCGTTTGACCGGGTCTGGCGTTTCCCTGATTTTTAGGTATTGCTCCTGTACTATTTCCCAAATTGTTACTTCTGTTTTCCTGCATTAAATCGGGGTTACTTCCTACCATGTTTTTGACCGTGTTAATGGCCTCGACCATTTCCGCATTTTCGGGGGAATTTCGTCCATTAGAATACCTTTCTTCCTGTCTTGGTGACCTCGGTCTAAACTCATTATCTCCGTTTGTCCAATACCCATCATTTGAATTTCTACTATGTCCAAAATAACGTCCCCGTCTACCTCGATCAAATCTATTTGTATTCATATAATTCACCCTTATATTTCTTCCCCTTTGATTACCATTTCTATTTTGGTGACGCCCTTCCTGGTTATATCTACCTTGATTTTCCCACCGGAATGATTCCATCCTTGGTACTGGTCCTTTATATCTTTCCCTAATCTCACTTCTATTCTGATAATACTGTGCCCCTTGCCCGAAAGAATTTACAGTTTCTTTTTCTTCATGTTTATTTCCAAATGCGTGTTTTGGCTTATTGACTTCTAAGGCTGATAATAATTCTATCATAGCTGCAATGCTATCGGGTCGGGCTATGATTAGGTAGTGTTGAAGCGTTTCCGGAAAATGTGGAGTAACTATATTTATTAGATCTTTTTCATCTAAGGGAGGGTCCAACATCTTCGATTTTCTCGCTATTCTCATAAAATAGTTGACCATTGATTCCTCCGATCTAGGATTAAATTTTCCATTGCTTAATTCAACTCTAATATTAGCCTGCCTACTAGCTCCCCAATATCTGGTTAAAAAGATGTTCCTAAAGGTCCTGTAATCATTATTGTTACCCATAGAAAGGCCTAGCCAATTAGCAGCATTACCCTTTAGACATTTTCTTACTATCACCATCTTGTACTCCTCTGGTATACGTTTCACCGTGAAGTACTCTTGTAACCCTTCTAAAAAGGCTTTAGGATCATCTGAATCTTCATTTTCAAAAACTGGAGGTGTCATTTCATTTAAGACATGGTTAGGCCAATGTAAATTTGAATTGTCACCTATCCCTGAGCTATTTCCGAGATCAGAATGGGAATTACTGTTACCTCTATTTTGCATCGAAATGTCAGCTGATACACCTGGTATTGCCTCGTTTCTTGCAACTTCATCACTAAGATTGTTGTGATTACCTGCATTTTCATTTAATTTCAAATTTTCTAAGGCCTCTTTTACCTGAGTAATTTCTGTTACTACCCCTTTTATTTTGTCTGTAACATCCTCCAAATTTCTAGCCTGCCTTTCACTTTCTACATTAGATCTTTCCATTCTAACTTTACACCCCTGTAACTCTTCTCTAATTTCTTCCCTGTCTTTATCTAACCTTTGTACTACCTCTTCCCTTTGTTTGTCTAATCTATATGTTACTATTTCCCTTTCTTTATCTAATTTTTCACTCACTTGTTGACCTAATTTCTTTTCAGAATTCTTTACTTCTTGCCGTATTATCTCTAATTCTCCCTTAACCTGTTCTCTATTTTCTTTTACTTCACTACTAACTTTATTAATTTCCTCCCTAACTTCTTCCCTAAAGGTTTCGAAAGCTCTCTTCTGATTTTCCAATTGCATTCCCAATTCCTGTTGTCCCTTCTCTACTTTCTGTCCTAACTCTTTACTATTTTCATCTATCTTTTGACTTAACTCTGTTCTTAATTCTTTACTATTTTCATCTATCTTTTTACTTAACTCTGTATTCATCTTTTCCACTGTTCTTAATTCTTTACTATTTTCATCTATCTTTCGACTTAACTCTGTACTCATCTTTTTCATTATCGTTTGAAACATATTCTCTATTTCTGACATAAATGCTGGCCTTTCTGAATTACTACTAAACATTTCTGAACTACCTCTAGGTGTTTCTCTAACGTTCTGATCTTCTACTTCTTGGCATATTCTGCTACCAATTACATTCTGATTAAATTCTTCCATCCTACTTACACTTTTCTCAATTTCCGGACTATCGAAACCTAAAAAATCAGTGTCACTGTCTTCCATTTCTAAGCTATTTACATGTGTTTTTCTACTCACCAAAATTTTCAATATTTTCACTATTTCACTTTAACTGCACTTAAACTTGTTCACTACACGTTTCACAGATGTTGACACGCTGGGCACCTTCTTGTCTGCTGGTTCGATGCTGATCTGGTCGTCTTGGGGGGTTGGTCCATTCTTTCGAAGCCCCACGTTGGGCGCCAATTTGAAGCTGTATATAATCGTTGTGTCCTGGTTATTGGATCGCCATTTGAAGCTGAAGTCGTTGGTAACGTGACGTTGCCCTTCGATGTAGCTCGCCTCGGCTAGTTCTGCATAAGATCTCTTTATCTCGGGTTTGCGTAAGTGTAATGGACAACCCAAGAACAACTTTGCATATCATTTATTTCAAATATTTTCGGGAGATATGCCGATTCTATTTGTATCTGTAGAGGCATCGCGCTCACATCCGCGCAGCGCGACCTCCCGTACTGGTCTCTCGTTGAGTACTGACTTTCGAACGTGTATTTAAACTATGTGGTATGACGTCATGACTCGTTAATTTCAAACCAATAATGCGTTTATACTACAAATTTAACGACTATCATTTACTCATATCTTGCTCACCTTACAACACTTGCTACTCTATTATCTATGTATGTTATTACTTAACACTTATCGCAAATCTCATATCCGGCAATTAAATTAAAACGTGTCTTTTTCAAAAGCCCATTCGATCGGAAATATAAATTTCGGTATCATATTTCTTGAAGGGATGAATGAGAAAATTTTTTAATGATCAAGCGTTTTATTGAGGAATATGAGAAATTGAATTTAGACTTTTGTTTTATTGTTGTGCCTTTCTTTGCAAGTGAGTCTGCAGCTTCGTTCCCCATGACTCCACAGTGTGCTGGAATCCATTGGAGATGAACAGTCTTATTAACTTTTTGGAGTTGTGTTAACATTTTGTAGCATTCTCTAATTTTTGTTGACTTCTTTGTAGTATTTGAACATATTCCCTGAATTGCAGCTTTAGAATCTGAAAGAATTACTGCCTTGTTAAATTTATTTAAGGGAAGATGTAATAATTGTCGGAGAGCAATGTATATAGCCTCTATTTCTCCATCATAATTTGTTGTGTCTCTGCCAACAGAATGATACAAGGAAAAATGTGAACATGTAAATCCAGCTCCAGTAAGGTTTTCCTTGGAGGATCCATCAGTATATATGTGCAGCCATTCTTCTGTGGGATACCTAGTATTGATTGTTTCCAGAGCTAGAAGTTTTTGTATTTCTTTTGGTGTGTCTGATTTACTTATTTCCTCTATCAATTCCAAATTGAAGGTAGGTTCCAATAATTCCAATGGATTTTCTCTTATAAGTAGATTTTCTCTGGTGTTAAGAATGTTCAATTTGGATTTAATCTGTGTTACCTTTTCTAGGAAACTACTATGAGTTTTAAGGATTGAAGGGGGGAGGTTCTCTTCTGTCCATTTAGAGTTTGGCAGTCGTAACATTTTCTCGTGTTGGAGCAATGCTTGTTCTTCTATTTTTGTTGTTGTTGATGGGGTCCGTGTTAAGGCAAGCATGGCATCAATAGGTGTGGATTTAACTGCTCCAGTGATTAGGCGAAGAGCCTAATTTTGTATTTGTTCAAGTTTATTGATGTTAGCATTTGCTGCTGTTATTAAAGCTTCAGAACAGTACAAGAGGTTTGGTTTAACATACATTTTGTATGTTGTGTTAAGGACTCTCCTTGAGCAGCCCCATTTAGCACCAGCTAACCTTTTCAGGATTTGCAGTTTCTTTTCAACTTTTTCTGAGATGTTTGTTATATGTTTTTTCCAACTTAGCTTTCTGTCGAAAGTGATGCCTAAGTATTTGGCATCATCAACTGCTTTGAGTGGTTTACCATTATAATTTATGTTAATATTAACTGGTTTGTATTTTAGTGTAAATAATTCATAATTTGTTTTTTCCACATTGATAGTCATGAGGTTTTTGGAACTCCATTCATGTACTTTGTTTAGGGCTGTTTCTATTCTGTCTTTAATTAATTCAGGTTTTTTTTTGGAGAGCCTGAAGTCCAAATGACTACATCGTCAGCAAATAAAGCAATTTTGGTTTCTAAAGTTTTTATTTATGATGGAAGGTCATTTATATATATGTTAAAGAGTGTTGTGCTCAGAACAGCACCTTGTGAAAGTCCTCGGTGTGTTTGTTTATATTAGGAAATGTATGTATTATATTTTGTGGCACAAAATCTTTGTGAAATAAACTGAGTTATCCATTTAAGCATGTTACTTTTCACACCTATTGATTGCAACTTCTCAATTAATTTGTTTCTCCAGACTGAGTCATATGCTGATTTAAAATCAATGAATACTGCTAAGGTATCCTCCTTTCTATTGAAAGCTTCCTTGATGTCTTGGCTTAGTAGGAGTACATTTTCACTTGTACTATGATTCTGTCTGAAGCCGGTCTGTGAACTATTAATTAAGTTGTAATATTCTAGGAACCAGTTAAGTCTAGATGCCACCATTCTTTCCATCACTTTTGCTAGGATTTCTTTTCCTTTCCTGCCAAGGTTTTTAATAAACTCTGGGTGGATCTTGTCAGGTCCTGGAGATTTTTTGTTCTGTAATTGTTCTATTGCTAAATCTAGTTCTGTTTCGTTAAAATCCTGAATAAAAATATCATTTTGTATATCTTTTGGCTTATTAGTTTCTCTGATAGTTTTTTGGATAGTTTTATCTTGTTTTTTATACGCTTGGGGTATTCTTTGTGACTGAGCCTAAAACTTGTTAAGGGATTCTGCTATTTCCCTATCTGTAGTTAAGCTTTTGTTATTATGTTTTAATGGTTCAGTTGTATTTTTTGATAATTTTGTTTTATTAAGGAATTTGTATATTTTATTTCCATCTTTCCTATAGTCCATATGTTCTACAAAATTTGTGAAACTGGCCCTCTTTGCTGTAATTAATTCTTTCTTAAAAATGGCTGCTTTTCTTCTCCAGTTTTGTACATCTTCTGGACACTTGGTTCTTTCGGCTTTGACTCTTGCTATATTTCTTTCGTGTTTTAACTTAGATAAAGATGGAGACCAAAAGTAGCTATATTTCTTTAACTTTCCTTTGGGGATATGTGTTTTGGCTGCTGTCAATAATATTTCACAAATTTTTTTATTCATTTCATCTGTTGACTTGAACTCTGATTCTAACAGTATATTACACTTCCCTTCTATCTCATTTTGGAAACTGGACCAATCTGCTTTTTTAAAATTCCAAGAAGTTTTAATTTTTGGTTTGTTACTTTTATTTATTAGACCTCTTATGGAGTTTATGGTGATTCTGTGGCCTGAACCTGGGTCTTCTATTATTTCTCTTTTTGTATTGTCAATTATGTCAGATGACACCATCAGAAGATCAGGATTTGTACCTGAACCATTATAATGAAGGTAAGTGGGTGGATCATTTGGATTAAATATTAATTCCATTGTTGATGAGTTTAATAGGTCTTCTATGACTCTTCCTGCTGAATTTATATCTCTGTAGCCCCACCTAGGGGAGTGTGCATTAAAATCACCTATTAAAATACTTTTGGGTTCTATGGGAATAGAATTTAGATCTAGTGTATTGTCTGGAGGATTGTAGATACTGTAAATTCTATAGTTATTTTTCCATACTTCGATTTTAACTATTTCTGATTTATCTTGTTCTTCCATTGTTTTTTGGATTTGGATAGTAGCTTTCATATTTCTTTTAATTCCTGTAAGAATACCACTTGCTATTTGACGAGCTTTTGGAAGTATATGTGTAGTGTACTGATCCATTTCAAAGTATATTTCCTGTTCTTCTGATATATTGGCTTCTTGTACTGTGAAGACATCTATATCTTGGTCTTTTAATATTTTCATTAGCTCTTGTTTTTTAGGCTGGGACATACCTCCTGCATTCCATTGTAGAATTCTTAAAGTATTGGAATTGTTGTGGTGAAATTTGCCTAAAGATGTCCCCACCCGGAGATCCGTTTGGGGGACAGTTTTAACTCCGGAATGTTTATCTTTAGGACTCATATTCATGTATGTGGCTTTCATCTAACTGTTTTCTTAACGGGCACCAGTTTTACAATGTGGCAGTTACATCACCCGACTTAAACCCCCATTTTGCAAGGGGGACCACACCTATCGTTGGTCAACGGGTCCATCGGACTTAGCCGGGAGGACTAAATAAGTGGTATTTAGATCCACCGACCTTCCCCTCATGTGCCTCTGAGGGACGCTGTTGTGCTGTGATAGGCCAGCACATATGTAAATGACATTTCCTCCATTTTAGATGAAACAGTTATACCGCTGTGATTCGCTCCCCAGAGCCTCATCTGTTAAAAGCAGGGTGCACCACGGGCAGGATGAGGATGGGAATTGGGTAGGAGAGGCTATAGGAGGCGCATCACTACCCCTTACTACCCCATGTAGATATTGTTAAAGCACACAGTTTATGTGAAATAAATATTTGTTGTGGAGATAAATATTTTAGACATATCTCTTGTTGTTGTTGTTTTCTAGTGCCTTGCATCTGGCAATGAAGCCATTAGCATTCGTGCTTTCCAATACTTTTGAACTGTAGTTGCTTCTGATCTTAATGCTTCACAGGTCTTCAAGTGTTCTTCATTCATTTCTGCTGGATCGTTACACAGGACACATATTGGTGAGGCTGAGATACATATTCTGTACAGATGACTTGCCAAGCAGTCGTGATTTGTCAATAGTCGGAAGGCTGCAACCGCTGTTTTCCTTGGTCTCTGGGGGATTATATCTGGATTGGAAAGTAGTGTAATCCATTTTTTATCTTTGGCATTTGTTTCTATTTCTTGTAGATATGAATGACAAAAATTTTTTATGATCAAGCGTTTTATTGAGGAATATGAGAAATTGAATTTAGACTTTTGTTTTATTGTTGTGCCTTTCTTTGCAAGTGAGTCTGCAGCTTC
Organism: Tenodera sinensis; assembly: GCA_030765045.1. Lineage (NCBI taxonomy): Eukaryota > Metazoa > Arthropoda > Insecta > Mantodea > Mantidae > Tenodera > Tenodera sinensis. Next base: position 153,836,619 of record CM060961.1, on the reverse strand, counting down.
GTTCCCCATGACTCCACAGTGTGCTGGAATCCATTGGAGATGAACAGTCTTATTAACTTTTTGGAGTTGTGTTAACATTTTGTAGCATTCTCTAATTTTTGTTGACTTGTTTGTAGTATTTGAACATATTCCCTGAATTGCAGCTTTAGAATCTGAAAGAATTACTGCCTTGTTAAATTTATTTAAGGGAAGATTTAATAATTGTCGGAGAGCAATGTATATAGCCTCTATTTCTCCATCATAATTTGTTGTGTCTCTGCCAACAGAATGATAAAAGGAAAAATGTGAATATCTCTTGTTATTGGTTTAAATTTTCAAATACTTATACTTTCCTCTGATAAGTTGTTACTCTTATGTCCTGGCCTGCAGAGGAATGGAATGTCAAAGCCATCACATAGCAACCAACTCTTAAAAGGTCACAGCAGATTTGTCTGTTTCCCTATTTTGAAAGTGTATCAAATGAATGTTCTCAAAGAACTTTAGAGGGGACAATCTTTAAGTTTGTCAAGATGTCACTAGAGGATAACCAGACATCCAATTCCAGTTTCTCACTAAGATCTGATGGTCAACTCTAGCCGAGTATGCAGCAAACACGCTTTGAAACACGTTCAAGGAAATAAACTAAATTTGTGAAGCCATATTTCATCATCTAATATGCTTGCTTTAGTGTGAACAGTGTGTTTATTGTGAACAGTTTTTTTGGAGTTGATTGTTTGTTTCTTTAATTTATTGATTTTATTTTTGCAGTTTCCACAAAAATGGCATTCTGGAAGAAAGTAAACTCTGGCATGACTATGAAAATGAACAAGCTAAAACTTCTTGTGAAGCAATTAGAAGCTAAGTGTGGATCAGTGCAACAGAAAACATTGGAGTTACAACGCAATTCTCATTTGAATGCTGCAAGCTATGATGCCTTAATATCTTAGTAAGCAAATCCACCTTATACATCACTTAATTTAGTCACAATCAGTGTACCTTCAATATTTTTTGTACTGAGAAGTCACTAATATATATCACAAATACAGTTAACCTTTATTATTTATTTATGCGAACAAACATACTGTTAGTGTTTTTAAATACACAAGCCGCGTGTGGGCAAACAGTTAACCTTTGTTAATCTTTTGCTGGATGAATACTAAAGTCACATGACTTTCTCTAATTACCACTTATTTTCATTGTATTTACACAAAGTAACACAAAAGTCATGCACCAATGCGAAATATGTGATTCATTTTGAACAACAAACTTGGTTTTTTAAATAGGAGTTTGATCCAAATGAGAGCCTTAGCAAGATATTCGCTGTAAAGATGTGCAGCAGTCCCCAACACAAGGATGCCACACTCTAGCAGTATGCATAGATGCAGGTTGATGATGGAAGCAGCAGCTCTTGAATTATGTCCCATTTTACATGAAAGTAGTATCAGTAAACTGATTAGTATATGTTATATTTAAATCTCATTTAATCTTGAAATCTTTCTTTGGGTAAAATACAGTGAAGTTATTTTAACATTTCTATGTAAAAATATTGGAGTTTTTACTTTCTCTACTGGTAAGTAGGAGAAGTATTGTATTCCACCCAAAAATTTGACGTCGAGATTTCACTGGAAATATATGTTTTGAGGCCCCCTGAATCCAAAAAAAGCATTTTTAGAAAAAGGTCCGTGTGTGTGTCTGTGTGTCAGTCTGTGGACAGCATAACTCAAAAACGAAAAGTCGGTTAAAAACCAAAGTTGGTATTTAAGTTTAATGTCTTTCAAGGATGCAACACGAAGATTTTGAAGAAAATAGCCCCACGCAAAACTACCCTTTACATGGAAAATTTTTCGAAAATTTTGATTTTCTTGAAAATGGCTCTAACGATTTTTATTAAAATGTCATGTGTTTGAGATATTTTGATGACAAATGAAATGTATATCTTGAATTTTCTGGCTATAGCCCCTGTAGTCGTATTTACTCTGGACGACTTTTGCATAACTGGTAAACCGTTAGAGATAGACCAAATTATGTTGTACAAAAAATGTAGATCTTGCTAAAATACACAATTTATGTCTCAATACATTTTCTTGTAGGGTGAACCATTTCAGAGATATTCCTTGTTATGTGTGTGAGTTTCGGAAAACTTAGAACTTTCGTGAAATGGATCATCGCTGTTCATTTTTTTATATGTCAAGTGTGCAAAGACAACAGAATCTCAAACATTTGACTATCGCACAAAGCCTACTATATTCTAACATTCCCTTTGCACCAACAAGGAAATAAGCAATAAGATAATTTGTACAAATGTTTGTCTCAGCTAACAAGAAAGAAGATATAGGAATAAGAGTTTGTAAGAATGGTTGGTACAAGAGTAGAGAAAGTCATGTGAGTGCAACACATCAGATTTTTTATTGTTCTGTCTTCATCATGAGTCTTGACTGCCGTGCTCCTTCCTGTGACTCGAAGATAGTGTTTTGGTTGCACATACTGCAAAATGAGATCCCTTAAATACAGAACATCAAAGTTTAATAAATTATGTTTATTTTTGTGTATAAATAATTTTTCCCAGATGTGTGTGCTGCTGGTTTTCCAAGGGCTTTTGATAGCTTAGGTTTTTCTTTCAATTGATGATCTGTGAAGCAAAAATGCTCAGCAACTACTGATTTTTCCATTAGTTTATATTTTACATTTCTCATTTCTACCTTTGTCTACTTTTTGCAATCATTATACCCAATTTCATAAATACCAGAAGTCTTTCTCACTGGAACTTTGACCTTTGAAGAAGAAGTGTTAGTCCTCAGTATGTTTTTTTAAGCATTGCTTGTTAACTGAACTAGGGTTAATGACATTTTCTTTTAACTTTTTAGCTTCTTGTATGCTGCTTAGTGTTGCTATGGTTGTAAAATGATGTTCGTGAGCATTAAGAGTCTTCTCTGCAGGATTGTGTGGTTTAAATAGACAAATTATTGATGATTACTTTTTTTAAATTTTCTATTTTTTTGTTAATATTCAAATTAATACAAGAATGACCAAATAAAATATGTTGTCCTTTTTATTTATTAACCTTCCTTTTGTGATATTACATGTGCCCTAAGATATACTTTTAAATCAAATGATATGCGTGTGAGTTGGTCTATGTCTGATGAACTTATAATTTTGTATAAAAATTTGATCTGTGTTAACTGTTCTTATGGTGATATCAATAGGTATTGTTCTGTGATTTGACCCCTTAGTTATGTTAATAGCTGAAATGGGGCTTTTTCACTTTGAATGTAATTACTTACTAATGTTGGCCATTCAGTTATATTCAGTTTGTTATGTATATTTTGGGCTTATGCAATTTCTTGGTTATTTGGTTTTCAAGGTTATTGAATAACCTTTTATGATGCTTGTTACCAAAAACATTTTACTGATTTTTAAAACAAAGGAAAAACAAAAGGTAGCAACATAGAATATCAACTTCACTAGATTGTTTCTGAAATTTTCCACTAGTGACCGCCATACACTCCCTCCGCAGTGACAGCGTCTATGTATTTTCGAGGGAAGGTGACTTGTCGACCTGATCTGGTAGTTTGTGGTGAAGGTGCACAGGGTTGATTGTTAGGTGGAGAAGGTGAGGGAATATCCAATGTTGATCCTTCTGATGTGTTTTCCATGTTGTGAGAAGAATATTCTTTTAGAATCAAAGCAGGTTTTAATCTATCGATGCTAATTGTTTGCCTTCCACTTGATATCTCTATTTCGAAGTGTTTGTAATTGCGAGATAGAACTTGATATGGTCCATCATATGTCGACTGAAGCGGGGTTCTAAATGCATCATGTTGAACTAAAATGAATTTGCTTGTCATGAGTTCTGGGAGAATGAATATCTTTTTGCTGTCATGATGTTCAATGGGAACTGGCTTTAGGTTCCTCATCTGTTCTTTCAGTTTGAATACGAAGGCTGGAATGTCGATTAGTAATTTTTGTTCATTGAGGAATTCTCCTGGTAATCGGATTGCTGAACCGTAGGTCATTTCTGCTGGTGTGGTATCAACTTGTGGAATGACGTACGAGCGAAGACCTAGCAAGACTAAAGGCAGCTTCAAAACCCAATCATCAGACATCTGTGCTTTTAAAGCAGTCTTTAACTGATGATGCCAGCGCTCAATTTTCCCATTTGCTTGAGGATGATATGCTGTAGTTTTGATATGGACAATGCCCAGTGCGTTGGTTAGACATTTGAGCAATTGAGATTTGAACTGTCTTTCTCGGTCAGTGGTTATTATTGGTGGCACTCCAAAACGAGATATCCATGTTGAAATTATGGCAAACTAAACTGTTTCTGCTGTAATATCTGCTAGTGGAAGTGCTTCCGGCCATCTTGAGAAACGATCAATAATTGTTAGTAAATAGCGATATCCTTGTGATAGAGGTAAGGGTCCCACAATGTCAACATTAATATGATTGAATCTAGAGGTAATTTCTGGATATCGTTCTACTGCACTGTTGGTGTGCTTCCAGACTTTGCTTCGTTGGCATGGTATACATGCTGATGTCCAGTTCCTCAGGTCCTTTGGTGATGGCCAAATGAAGCGTTTTCTGACTAAATTGATAGTAGCTTGAATACCAGGGTGTGCTAGATTGTGCATTGTGTTGAAAATTGTTTGTCGGAGTATATATGGTTTATCAGAGGTATATATGGTCGAACCATACCTTCGGACACATCACAAACAAGTTATTTACCATTTGGTAATATTATTGTCTGAAGTGTCAGTGAAGTTGAATCCTTGAGGTGTGTGAGCTCTTCGTCACCTTCTTGATTCTCTGCAATTTGTTCCATTGTAATAGTTGCAGGAATAGTGATTAAAGCAATTCGTGAACAAGCATCAGCTGCAACATTTTCTCTTCCAGCAGTGTAACGTATGTCCGTAGTGAATTGTCCAATGAGACTTAATTTGCCGGATCTGACGTGGAGACGATTTCTCTGGACATTGTTTGAACATGAAGGTGAGTGGTTTGTGATCAGTATAGATAGGAAAGTTACGTCCTTCTAGCATATACTGAAAGTGCTTCACAGCAGAATAGGCTGCTAGGAGTTCTCTGTCATAGGTTGAGCAATTCTTCTCTGCACTTGTAAGTTTCCTGGAGAAGAAAGCTAATGGTTGTAAGTTATCGTCTTTGATTTGTTGTAGAGATGCACCGATAGCAAAATCTGATGCATCAACCATCAAAATTAAGGGTAAATTTGAGGATGGATGAGCCAGAAGTGCTGATTTTGCTAGGCTGTCTTTTAGGTGATCAAAAGCATGTCGGAGACTTTGGGTCCACTCAATCTTTCTGTTATCATTCTTCTTGGCACCATGAAGAAGGTTACAAAGCTCAGCTTGTTTGCTCGCCGAGTCTGGGAGTGCTCTTCTATAAAAATTAATGAGGCCAAGAAATCTACGCAGTTCCTTAATTGTAACAGGTAGCGGATAGTTGACAATGATTTGCACTCGTTCAGGTAGTGGGGTAATTCCTTTTTCAGATATCACATATCCCAGGAATGGTACTTCTGTGAAACTGAAAATACATTTGCTCAAGTTAATTTTAATGTTGAATTTACTCAAGCGCTCAAATAACAAATGAAGGTGTTTCTTGTGCTCTGCTTCATCTTGTGATGCTCCTAGAATGTCATCTATGTAGCAGTAGACGAACTCGAAGTCTCTCAGTATCTCCATGTATCATTGGAAAGTCGTGGCTGCATTTCTAAGTCCGAATGGAAGACGTAAGAATTCGAACAACCCAAATGGAGTTATCACTGCTGTTTTGGCTATATCATCTGGATGTACAGGTATGTGGTGATAGGCTCTGACGAGATCTACCTTTGAAAATATTCGTTTCCCATCCAATTGGCTGTTGAAATCTTGAAGATTAGGTATAGGGTATCTGTCTGGCTTGGTGATGTTGTTAAGAGCTCGGTAGTCTCCACAAGGTCTCCAGGAACCATCTTTCTTTGGTACTAAATGGAGGGGACTCGCCCAAGCACTCTTTGACGGTTGGCAGATTCCCATGTTAATCATCTGCTGGAACTCTGCTTTGGCTGTCCTCAGTTTGTCTGAAGGTAATCGTCGTGCTTGTGTCGCTACTGGATGTCCCTCAGTGATAATGGTATGATAAATGGTTGTATCTGGAATGTTGAAATGAATGTTTTCATGAAGTAAGTTGGGAAATCTTTTTAGAATGTCGGCATGTTTATGGTCTGGTGGAATAACTCAAACTGATTCTATGCCTGATACCTGAATCATTGTGCCAAATGTTGCTGAGGTCATGGAATCAATGAGTCGCCTGTTCTTTAGATCTACTAAAAGATTGTAATGGTGAATGAAATCTGCTCCAATGATTGGGGATTGTATGTCTGCAATCACGAAGTTCCATGTAAAATTTTGCCGTAGACCAATTGAGTCCTAATAAGTGCTCTCCATAAGTATTTATACAGGTGCTGTTTGCTGCGTAAGGTTTACGTTCTACTTTCTTGCGACGATCACTATCTGAAGGGGGAATTACTGATATGTTGACTCCAGTGTCGACTAAGTATCTGCACCCACTGTTTCTGTCTGTAAAAAATAGGCAGTGAGAAAAGTGGCTTCCATCACTTGCTGCCGCTAGTGTGGAGCGTTTTGAGTTTGACTGCTTCGTAAAATGCTGGGAGATTGGTGGTTGGTATGAGAATGGGCTCTGACATTTCTTTGCTCTATGGCGATATTTAAAGTGATACCAACATAGTGTTCCATGAGGGTTAAAACACTGGCCTGACCTCGACCTATCTCGTGATCTACTTCGTGAGGATCGCGATGAAAGTGAGCTACTCCTTGAAGAGTGTGACAATGTTTTTAACTCATTGATGGTCAACGTCAATTCCGCGATCTGTGCTTCCAGTCTTGAAATACGATCGTTACCGGTATCGTTCATTTTACTGATAACGACGGATGATGGTGACTGCATGTTTTGAGCCCATATATTCGATCCTGGTGGGGAAAATTAAATCATTTTATCAGCCATAGTGACTATGGTGTCAAGATCATCTTTGCTCGTTGCTAATATGGATTGTGCGGTAACAGAAGACGCTGCATAAATATGGTTTTTAAGAAGTCGTCTTTAACCTGCATACCAGCTAAACTTCGCATCTCTCGCAAGAGTTGAGTCGGCCTTTTGTCGCCTAATTCTACCTCTGTTAATAGTTTCGTCACTTTCCTATTTTCTGACTCTTCAAATTCCTGAATAAGTTTAGTTTTAAAATCTGTGAACGGTGTGGTAGATAATGGTCGAGTCAAAAAGTCGGAAATTAATTCCACTACATCCGCTTCTAACGAGGCAATCACATGGTTACATTTTGTTGTTTCACTTTTTATATTTAACGTGGTAAATTGAGCTTCAACTTGAAGGAACCATACCTTAATATTTTTTTTCCAGATTGGCAGAATCTTCACTGAAACACATGCAAGTTCCGTTTCGTTTGGCATTGTGGTTAGTGGTCGTTCAGTGCTGTCGTGGTTGTTGTCCATGTTTTTATTAGGAAATTCACTTCTCGTTCGGTAATCTATCACATCGGAGGTAACCAGTTTGGTTTTCAAGATGTGGTTTATTGAATAACCTTTTATGATGCGTGTTACCAAAAACATTGTATTGATTTTTAAAACAAACAAAAAACAAAAGATAACAACATAGAATATCAACTTCACTAGAATGTTTCTGGAATTTTCCAGTAGTGACCGCCACAGTTATTTCTACTGCTTATTTTTCTGGACACAAGCATCTTGTTACATAAATGCATAAATTGGTAACAAATATAAACTATAACTTAAAAAAAATAAATAACAACAACAATAACGACTGACAATGATGATGACAGTGACACTGAAATGCAGCAAAATTCCCATTAACACATTTGAACAATTTTAATCAAAATATATAATCAGTATAGGACTTTTACAAACAGTTACAATTACCTCTTATTATTTGTTTTAATTTTGTTTTAATTGGTGTATTTAATCATTTAAAATACATTTAATTTAATTTCTTTTTTTAGAGCTGCTTACATTTTATTTTTATATTCATGTAGACAACATGGAATTTATTATTCTGTTGTTTATAGAATAGTAAGAGGTTATTGTTGTGAATATTTATTATTAATATTACATTGATTACCTCTAAATTTATTTATTTTGAAAAGAGTTTTGTGTTAATTTTTTGATTTTGTTTTCTGTGGATTAACATAAACAATTCCACATTTTGGCCCTTTTGTGTTCTTTAAATTTGTATATTGTGTGACATTTGTTTTTAACGAGTCCTGTTATTTATATTGGGAAGGGAAGTCGCAGTATTCATGTAACAGTGAAATTTCTATTTGTTATACATTTATAAGATTTGAAGTTGTTACAGCAATAATTATTAATTAGAACTTCTGTCGATGGCTATGGAGTTTAATATGGCTAAAAGCTCAAACAACTTCATAAATATTACATGGCTGGTAACCCAAGAAGCTCTAATTGTTATACATTTACATAATCTTTATCTTCTTAACAACACAGTTTTAGGTATGAATATTATTTGTTTCCATTACATGAAGTCTGATGCATAACTTTCATGAGCACTTTTCTTAATCCCAATTATTATGCTTATTTCTGCTCCCTGCATTCTGTTTAATAATTCCATTCTTTTACTCATTGTTGGCTACTTATTCTTATCATTTTGCTTTTTATTTTTATTTTACTTCTTAGTCATTGCCATTTGTTAATTTTTTATGCTTTTATCCATTGGTACAACATATTCATTAGAAAATTAGTATGTTCTTTATCATTCCTCCCATTATATTTCTGTTGTTTCATCAAAGCATCTTATTTCTTTTTTATTCTACTTGTCACACCTCTGATTAAAATGGAGTACTATTTATTTTGTCCAAGACAATTTATTCTTTATCTCTTTTTGCTTCTGAGATCATCATACATCTAAAATATATTCACATCTCATCAGAGACATTTTGCTCACATATGAGACATTTAGGATTTTTATTTATATTATTTTGGCACAACTACTCTTAAAATTATCTGAATTTCTTTTAGTGATGCTTATTTAATGAGTTAAGTTAGCTAACTATAACCTTCTTTTAATGAATTATTCTGTTAGGGATTCCCAAACTTGTTCTTAATTATGGCTTAAAAGCCATGGTCTGCTGGAGTTTAGAGGTCCAGACGTTTCGTCCACACCTGCGGTGGACATCATCGGTGGCGTGGTCTGAGTCTTCTCGGCAAAGGTTCAGTTACAACACAATCACTTATGGCTGGAGGTGCTGTATTTATATCTGGGCTGCTCACATGGGATTGGCTGGGCTTGAGCGGGAGGTGTGTGTTAGAGTGAGTGAGTGTCGGGTTTAAGGGCCTGTCGACAACTTGGTCATTAGGGCCCCTTGTGTGTGTTAGATGGGCGGGGCTTCTCTGATCTGATTGCTGAATGGTTTACGTGATTTCTCTGCATTAGTGCTTGAGTGGTGGTAAGCACATGATGAAATAGTGTTAGTATGTCATCCAGAAAGAGATTTTTCAGTAGTGTGATGGCATCATTTACGAGAACCATAGTGAAGAGAGAGACGACATTGAAGCTAACAAGGACATTTTGAAGTTGCAGTGTAATGGTCTGTAGTTTTGTAATAAAATGGTGCGAGTCCTTGATGTAGGTGTCCGTGGAGCCAATGTGAGGTTGTAGTAAATCAGATAAATACTTCGCAACAGCATAGGTAGGGGACCCAATGACAATAACTGAAGCATGTCATTTAAATTGCCCTAAAACACTTTTTAACTATACTGAATGTGAATTTTTTTTTTTTAAATATTTGTCATCATCATCAGTAATTCAAGGTTTTGGCCCATGGATCCGTTCAGTTCCCATCAATCAGTATCATCTCTCCATCTCTTCCTCAGTCTTCCTATGTCTCTTTTACTGTTTGGAATGTAGTTGCTCACTATTCTGAGGAATCTGTGCTTGTTCATCCTCTGTACATGTTCATCTCCAGTTTTCTTTATTCTGTTTAATCCTTTCTGTTAAGTTAAATATGTTCAATTCTTCTCTTATTTCTTTTGTTTTGCAATCTGGCAGAGAGTATCGAGTCACTGATCTTAAAAATCTCATCTCTGCCTGTTCAATTTTTACTTTCTCTACTACGTATAGTAAGTAGAGGAAGTATTGTATTCCACCCAAAAATTCGATGTCAAGGTTTCACCAGAAGTATATGTTTTGAGGCCCCCTGAATCCAAGAGAAGCATTTTTACTTTCTTTACTACATATAGTAAAGTAGAGGAAGTATTGTATTCCACCCAAAAGTTCAATGTCGAGATTTTACCACAAATATATGTTTTGAGGCCCCCTGAATACAAAAAAGCATTTTTAGAAAAATTTTGATTTTATTGAAAATGGCTCTTACAATTTTGATTAAAATGCCATATGTTTAAGATATTTTTATTACAAGTTAAATACATAATCTGAATTTTCTGGCTATAGCCAATGCACTCCTGTTTACTCGGGATGACTTCTGAATAACTCGTAAACCATAAGAGATAGACCAAATCTTACTAAGCAAAAAATGCAGATTTTGCTAAAACACAATTTTTGTCCAAGTAATTTTTACTTTCTCTACTGGTAAGTAGGGGAAGTATTGTATTCCACCCAAAAATTCGATGTCGAGATTTCACCGGAAATATATGTTTTTAAGACCCCTGATCCAAAAAAAAGCATTTTTACTTTCTCTACTGCTAAGTAGGGGAAGTATTGTATTCCACCCAAAAATTCGATGTTGACATTTCACCAGAAATGTATGTTTTGAGACCCCCTGAATCCAAAAAAAAAAAAAAAAAAGCATTTTTAGAAAAAGGTCTGTGTGTCTATCGACAGCATAACTCAAAAACGAAAAGTAGGTTAAAAATCAAAGTTGGTATTTAAGTTTAATCTCTTTCAAGGATGCGACACAAAGATTTTGAAGAAAATAGCCCCACCCTAAACTACCCTTTAGATGGAAAATTTTCAAAAATTTTTGATTTTCTTGAAAATGGCTCTAACGATTTTGATTAAAATGTCATATGTTTGAGATATTTTGATGACAAATGAAATGTATATCTTGAATTTTCTGGCTATAGCCCCTGTAGTCGTATTTACTCTGGATGACTTTTGCATAACTGGTAAACCGTTAGATAGACCAAATCATACTACACAAAAAATGTAGATCTTGTTAAAATACACAATTTATGTCTAAATAAATTTTCTTGTAGGGTGAACCATTTCAGAGATATTCCTTGTTGTGTGTGTGAGTTTCGGAAAACTTAAAACATTCTTGAAATGGATCATCATTGTTCATTTTTACTTTCTCTACTGGTAAGTAGGGGAAGTATTGTATTCCACCCAAAAACTCAATTTCGAGATTTCACCAGAAATATATGTTTTGAGACCCCCTGAATCCAAAAAAAAGCATTTTTAGAAAAAGGTCTCTGTGTGTGTCAGTGTGTATGTGTACAGTATAACTCAAAAACGAAAAGTTGGTTAAAAACCAAAGTTGGTGTTTGCATCTTTCAAGGATGCAACACGAAGATTTTGAAGAAAATAGCCCCACCCTAAACTACCCTGTAGATGGAATATTTTTCGAAAATTTTTATTTTCTTGAAAATGGCTCTTAACGATTTTGATTAAAATGTCACATGTTTGAGATATTTTTATGACAAATGAAATGTATATCTTGAATTTTCTGGTTATAGCTGCTGTAGTCGTATTTACTCTGGACAACTTTTGCATAGCTGGTAAACAGTTAGAGATACACCAAATCATACTATACAAAAAATGTAGATCTTGCTAAAATACACAATTTATGTCTCAATAAATTTTCTTGTAGAGTGAACCATTTCGGAGATATTCCATCTTATGTGTGTGAATTTCGGAAACCATAACTTTCGTGAAAAGGATCATCGTTGTTCATTTTTTTTTTATACGTTAAGTTGCAAAGACAACAGAATCTTAAAGCTTTAAAACATTTGACTATTGCACAAAGCCTACTGTATTCTAACATTCCCCTTGCACTTACAAGGAAATAAGTATAAGATAATTTGTACAAATGTTTATCTCAGCACAAAGAAGATAGAGGCATAAGAGTTTGTAAGAATGGTTAGTACAAGAGGGGAGTTGGAAGTGAGCAGTTGAAGGAGAAGGTTGTGTCTGCAGGAAGCTCTGTCACTGAGAAGAAAAGTGAAATAAGTGACAATGGGGGTAGAACTCACAGTTTACAGAATGAGAATAGGGCTATTTGGGATACTGAAAGTAAGGAAAGGAAAAACAGAGGAAAATATGATAAACTGGATAATAATAGGAAGCATAATATTGATGCTATTAATGATAGGAGGGATTGAATTAAACCCAGGACCTGATGGAATTGAAAGAATGTTGAAGAAACTGGAAGGAAAATTAAATAAAATGGATGGCATGGAAGAAAGAATAAGAAACAACTTGAAGCAAGTAGCTAGCGAAATAAAGGAGGATATTGGAAAAGAAGTACAAGGAATAAGAAGGGATGTAGATGGAATAATGGAAAAGATGGAGAGGATGGATGTGAAGAGAAGAAGACTAAATTTGGTATTTACAGGTGTAGAAGAGAGAAGAGGTATCTGGCCAGCAGAAGAAATAAAGAAAATTCTGGTGGACAAGCTTGAAATGGAGTTGGCTGGATGGGAGATTGTGGAGGCATACCGAGTAGGCAGACTAAGCAGGAAAAGGCCAATTATAGTAAGATTTGCAACAGCAGACCTAATTTATAAAATTTTAAGAAGAACAAAGAAGCTGAAAGGAAGCAATATATTTATAAATAAGGACCTGACAATAACACAAAGAGAGGTAAAAAAGGACTTAATTAAGAAGATGAAAGAAGCAAGATCAGAAGGCAAACAAGCGTTTATACGAAATTTACAACTCTGGATAGACGGAGTAGATGTAACACATTTGAGGAAGAGCGGCATATGGATGAAAGGAACAGCTCGGACGGAAACAAGTCAGCAAAAAAGAAGTGAACAAACTGATTCAACATTAGCAACAGGCAGAGGAAGGGCAAAGTCTAGCATGGAGTTAATGGATGGAGAGGTATCAAAAACAATACGAAAGGAAAATGCTGAAATCGCACCAGCTGAGGATGCGTCACATCAGTCGCAGGAGACAACAGCTGTAATGAAAGAGAGAACCGATATATCACCGGTGACGTCACAAGATGCGTCATCACCAAAGAAGATTGTGACGCCAAGGAGGGAAGAGAGGGATGCAGCGCGAGATCTAGCAGAGAGGGGGAAGGAGGCGTGGCGGCAGTGTAGTGAAGTGTCCAGTGAGGAAGAGGAGGTGGGGAGAGAAAGAAGGGAGCAGCGTGTGAGCCACGGCTTGGTGTTAGAGAGGGAAGAGGAGGAAGATATTATATCATCCCCGCACGGAAGTATTTTGGTGTTACAGAAAGACTCTCAAAAACCTATGGAAGGATACAGACTGAGAAGTAAACAAAACCTAGAAAAGTTTAGGTCTTTCAGGGACAGAACAGGATCGCAATAGCAGAAAAAAAGATGCTGGGGTTTTTGGAACTGTGAAGGTTTAAAAAACAAAATTTATACGGGGAGTTTACAATATTTACTGGAGAAGCTAGATTATCTGGCAGTGGTGGAAACCTGGATAAAAGAGGACGATGTAGAAATAAACGGATACAAATACGTGGGGAGAAAGGGAGAAAGGCTAGCCAAAAAAGGGAGAGTATCGGGAGGGTTAGGATTTTACATAAAAAGCTCCCTGAGAGCAACTGTTAAAGAAACGTGGTCCAGGTCAAAGGAAGTATTATGGGTCATAATCCAAGATAAACAGATAGATGACGGGAACATAGGTGTGGGTATAGTTTATAACCCGCCAGTTACCTCACAGTTCCACAATCCAGACTTGTATAATGCTTTAGACAAAGATATAGGGAGTATAAGGGACAAATACACACACATTGAGTTTGTAATAATGGGTGATTTCAACGTAAGAATAGGGGAAAAGGATGTAAATCTAACGGAGGAGTGGGACGTAAACGAAGTGTTACAAAAAAGAGACAGTCTAAGGCACAGCAAGGACAAAACGGAGGATAGGGGAAGCGGAAAATTTATTGAGTTTTGTGAGTTAAATGAACTAGATATCTTAAACGGGAAATATGGGGAGGATGAGCAAGGGGAGTATACTTTTATAAATATAAATGGTCAAAGTGTGATTGACTACGTTTTGTGGTCGAATAATATTAATTATATGGTAACGAACTTTAGGGTCACAAATTTATGTACGAACAGTGGTCATTTCCCACTATTAATTGACATACTTATGAGAGTAAATGTAGAGCAGCAGGTGCAAGAAAAGGAAAACACACAAGTGATTAGGGTAAAAACATTTAAATGGAGGGAGGAACAAAGAGAAGGTTTCGTACAAGATATAAAATCGACGGTAGGGCAAATCTTAGAAAGAGGAATAGTGGTAAATATAGGGGAAGAAAATGCAGAAAAAGCATTACAGCTATTAGAATTACTAGTAACAAGAGCAGGGAGAGAAATGGAAGTAAGGCAGAATAGGAAACAAAAAAATAGGGGGTGGTTCGATGAAGAGTGTCAGGCAGAAAAAAAGGAAGTGCTCAAAGAACTTACTAGATGGAGGAGAACAGGAGAGGAAGCAGATAGAAAAAATCTGATGATTAAGAAATGGGGATATAAAAATCTTCTAGAGGTGAAGAGGAAAGAATGGCAGGAAAATATGGGGAAAATTATTAAGGAGGCTATAGAGGGAAAAGACAGTAAAAAAGTTTGGGAGGTAGTAAGAAGGACCAGTAAGAAGGGGGAGGTCAAAAATGAGATTACACCAAATGAATGGCGGAGATATTTTAGAGATTTGATTGGGGAAAGAAAAAATACAAAACTAGAAATAACCGAAATAGGAAAAATAGATACAACAAATGACAAATTAGATGATAAATTTACAGTGCAAGAGGTCTACCAGCAAATAAAAGGTATAAAAAAAGAAAAGGCAGTAGGGTATGATGGAATACCAGGGGAATTTTGGAAAACATATGGAGAAACAGAAAAGGGTTTAGAAATAATGACAAAGGTATTAAACAAAATAAAAGAAAGTGAGGATATTCCGGAAAGTTGGAAAATAAGTATGATAGTACCTATATATAAAGGGAAGGGGGGACCAAACAAGCCAGAAAACTACAGAGGAATAAGTCTATCTATTTTAGGAAAAATTTACACAGGGATACTGGCAGAAAGATTAAAAAACTGGGCAGAACAGGAAAGGAAGCTGACAGAATTTCAAGCAGGCTTTAGAAAAGGGAGGCAAACAGTAGATAATGTGTTTATAATAAAAACAATAATAGATAAATACCTTAGTAAAAAGAGAGGAAGAGTATACATGTTTTTTGCAGATTTTGAGAAGGCATTTGATACAATAAACAGGAGAGCTCTTTCATGGAAATTAAGAAGAAAGGGGGTGAGCGAAAATTTTATAAAGGAAGTAGAAAAAATATATAATGGGATAAAGTTTTGTATAAGATGGGGAAAGAATGAAATCACAGAAATGACGGAACAAGCAATTGGTTTGAGGCAAGGATGTAAACTTAGTCCAATATTATTTAATTTATTCATAGACGATATAATAGATAAAATCCAAAAAGCGAACAAACACTGTCCTGTAATAGCGAATAAGGAAATCCCAGGATTGCTATATGCTGATGATTTAATGGTAGGATCTATAACAATTGTAGGATTACAAAGGGCAATAAATGAGGTGCAAAAATTTTGTGAGGAATGGGGAATAAAGATAAATATAAGCAAGTCCAAGGTCATGGTTTTCAAAAAGGGATTTAAATTGAGAAAAGAGGAGAGGTGGGTATTAAATGGGAAAAGATTAGAAGTGGTCAAAGATTTTGAATACTTGGGAGTGAGGCTAAATAACAGAGGAGAGTGGGAGGCACATGGAAGAAAGATAGAAGCAAAAGGGAGATCTGCAATGTCAGGAGTCAGAATTTGCAAATACAAGTTAGAGATGACAACCAAGTGGCTGGAAAGGATGTATGAGGCAGTAGTGGAATCAAAAATGCTTTATGCAGTAGAGATCTGGGGGGCCACAGATATAAACAAGAAGGTAGATCATATGTATAGAATGTTCTGCAAAGAATTATTGGGACTACCGAGATCGGCGCCAAGAGAAGTGGCCTTGGTAGAGCTTGGGAAAACAAGAACGAAAGGAATAATAATGGAGAGAATAATAAAATTTTGGTATAAATGTTTGGTTAAAGAAGATGGAGAAATTTTAAAATTGTGTATGAAGCAACAAAAAAATCTAGAGAATGAAAACAGTTGGTGGGCAGGGGTTGGAAAAATTATGGAGAAAATAGGAATGGGAGATATATGGAAACTTGAAGAAAGAAATGAAAGTAATGTAGATAAACTAGTAAAGTGTAGGGTAGAAGACATAGAAAGGCAAGAGATATGGGGAAGTTTAGAAAACAAGAAATCATTACAATTCTACAAGCAAATAAAAAGAGGATGGGGGCGAGAACCATATGTGGATTATTGTAACAGACAGGAAAAAGAAGGACTAGCGTGGATGAGAACAGGAGCAATATTTTTAAGAGGGACAAGAAGCGGTAAAATAGGAATATGTGAAATGTGCGGTGAGAAAGAAAGTATAGAACATTATTTGACAGAATGTAAGGAATTAGCATTATGGAGGAAAAAGGTTTGGGAGAAAAAATGGGAAAAAATAGAGGGGAAAATGGTAGCCATAAAAATGTTAACAGTGAAAGAGGAAAGGAAGGTTAGAAGTATAGGTGAGTTTTTGAAGAAAGTAAGAGAAAAATGGGCAAGAAAAGTAAAGAGTGTAAATGAAGAAGGCAGAGTGGGGGAGAGGGACAATTAATTAATATAAGATGGAATAGATTGATCAGAGCTACCTGGGAGGCAAATGGCCTGGGTGCCATGCAAACCAAGGTAGCAATAAGGTTATGTAAAATTTGTATGTAGTTTAGGTTAGAGTAGGATAATTGTAAAAGTTATGTAAAAGAATTGGTACAAATAAAATTCATTCATTCATTCATTCATTCATTCATTCAAATAGTACAAGAGTAGAGAAAGTCATGTGAGTGCAACACATCAGATTTTTTATATGTTAATCATGCAGAGAGAACGGAATCTCAAAGGTCAAAAAGATTTGAAAATTTAATTTGTGTTTCTCTTCTAGTTTACCTTCTAAGGGTTCTCTTTAATGTACTGTACATGAAATTGAATTTATTTAATTTCTTGTTAACATCTTTCTCTCCAACAGTAATTAATTGTGATCCCAAGTAGCTAAATGTTGTATAAATTTCTTATTTATTACAATCTCTTATTTGCGGGTATGTTTGAATTGTAATATTCTAATTTTTTACTTAGTATGTGTACTTTCATTTGTAGCCCATCCTCTGATTCTGCAATAACTGCTTGGTTGTCAGTGTATAATATAGTGCCCATTGCTTGTCCATTAATACTAAAATGCTCACTAAAACTGTTCTGCTAGTTTCTGCCAGTTAAATAAAATTTGGAACACTGGACATATTTATTTAATCCTTGATTCATTTTAATTTAGGGTTACTAACATTATTTATTTATGGCAACAAACTTACTGTTGCTGTTTTTAAATGCACAAGCGGTGTGTGGGCAATGTTTGAGAGGTAGAACTGGAATTTAAAAATTCAATGTCACAGCTGGGATTTGAACCACAGACCCTCCACTTACTAGGTGGGTGTTCTAACCATTAAGCTGCTGTGACAACCTGTGAGAATTCAATGTCATTCTGGCAGGTTGTCACAGTAGCCTAATGGTTTGTGGTTTACCGGGAGAAATACGAACTGGTTTGAGAATTCAGTGTCATTCTGGTATGTTGTCACAGTAGCTTAATGGTTAGAGCACCTGCCTAGTAAGTGGTGGGTCTGTGGTTCAAATCCCAGCTGTGGCATTGAATTTTTAAGTTCCAGTTCTACCTCTCAAACATTACTAAAATTGTTCATTATATTAATTTTTATAGTAATTCCTGTATACATTCCCTGTGTTATGTCAACAAAATATGATGGTACATCTCTCTTTTCCATTATATCCCATAAATCCTTCCACTGTACACATTTGGTGGTAACATGTCTGCCTCACATCCAAAAAGTTGTGAGCTGAAATTTCACTTAGGGTGAGTTATCTGGATAAGGCTTTTTCCGAGCTCTTCCCTTATCCTGAGAAGATAAATGTCAGGTAACTTAAAGCTCTATGAACCTCGGGCTCATTTGAGCATTGTTTCATTCATCATCCGATATGACACTACGATACAGGACGTTAATAACAAACAAACAAAAAAAAATACTATGCAGTCAAAGGCCTTCTTGTAGTCTATGAATAATAGATGTTTCCAAATTTTGTTGTCTTTTTTTCTGTTGTTTGTCGCAGGCTATAAATAGAGTCTATACATGACCTGCCTTTGCAAAATCCATTTTGGCCTCAAAAGAGTAAGGGATCAAGTATAACATTTAAAGTTAAATTACTATTTTAGTGAATATTTTGTATGTGGATACTAGCAAGCTTATTCCTCTATAATTAATATAGAGCAACGTGTTTCCTATCATTAATATGTTGTTGTCTAATGCCTTGCATGTAGCAGTGAAGCTATTACACCATATCTCAGGCTAGTTCAATCCTGCTGTAAACAAGGCAGAGCTGACTCAACTCGCCACATGTTAGACCTACATGCATGCACATAAGTTTTGCAACACTAGCAGTATATATAGCAGTGTTAACTTCTAGACAATAAATAGAGTTGGATTACACATTAACTTATTAATAGGAATATTAATAGAATCATGCAGTAACAATTTTGTGTTAGTTATAAAGTGTTAAATAGCAATAGAGAAGCAAAATGTATGATAAGAAATTTTGTTGGTTGGATATGACAGGCTATGAGTCTGGGCTGAATGTCTGTCATATTCAAATATGTATTAATTTGATTTAAATAAAAAATAAAAATAATGGTTACCTTTAATCGGATTCCTGCATAAGTTCTTCAACTCCTGATAGAGACGTGTTGTCATCTCCCGATGTATGTATATTCGCAGTCGCTTGAACTACTACCGTCGGTGATTACAAGTCTTTCAACAACTTCATTGGTGTCCACTATAACTGACTTCTGCCCTCGCTTTTGAAATTCCAATCCAATATCTATCAGCAACTGGTGGAGAATACCACGTGAAAAATTCGGCACGTCTATGTTAGAATTTAAGGTATACAAAACTTTATTTACAGTCCGTGGTTCATCTCTGAAAAAATAATCATGAACTTCACTGCGTATAGCACTTTTTGTAAAATTTTCGTATTTCTCCATGCACTGTTTGCATTTACACGATTTTTCCAGTGTTCTTAGAGTTCCGGATGCTTGCTGTTCCATTCTAACACTATGTTCACTGCAAGGAGATCGCCAGTTTCTTTCTCAATGTTTTTTATAGACGATTCCGGGTTTATTTCTTTAAGCAGTGTGAAACAATGCACGGTCATTTGCCTCTTGCAAGTTTTTAAAGGTTTGCCTCGATTGTGTTTCATGTCGGCTGAAGCACCAGCCTGCTCCATGATAAAAAGCTTACTGATTTTAAATTGCATATACATAAGTGTCCTTGGCCTTGTGAGGTACGCGAGATGTACAGGAAATACAGTGTTAAATATCAGAAACAACTCCACACTATAAACAATAACATCTTAATCAGCATTCAACTCGATACAGACCTCGTGAGAGAGCTGCCTAGTATAGGAATGCAAAAATATGATATAATAGCGTGTCCTTTAGCAATTGTTAAGTAAAATGCAGCTTAATTTAACATAAGTTAATAGTGTGTATAATTTCACCTGTCTTCTAATCTGTATATACGAGGGCCGTTCAGAAAGTAATCTCCGATCGGTCACAGTGCGGGTAGTGGGGGGAGTAGCGACGCCATCTATGCATTCACGCACTCAGCAGGTCAGTCGGCATCAAGCCGTGGTCGAGTGAACGTCGTACCTGCGCTAGTTTAGTGTTTGTGGCCGTTTGAAATCTGTGCTGCAATAGAAAATCCCGCCAAATGTAAAGTGCGTGCTGTTATAAGGTTTTTTACAGCCAAAGGATATTCTGCAGCAGCTATTCATCGTGAGCTTTGTGCCGTGTACGGACCAAGAGTTATGAGTGAAGGAGTGGTCCATGAATGGGTACGTTTATTTAAAAGTGGACGAGAAAACGTTCATGATGAAGAGAGGAGTGGTAGACCATCATTGCTCACAGGACAACAGCCCTTCTTGAGTCCTTCAAGTGGGACGTTGTCAACCATCCACCTTACAGCCCAGATCTGGTGCCAAGCTATTATTACCTCTTCATGCATATGAAGAAATGGCTCAGGTCCCAGCAGTTTGATGACGACGAAGAGCTCAAAGATGCGGTCACAGGTTTGCTCCAGGCACAAGCGGGTGATTTTTATGCAGAAGGAATTTCAAAGCTTGTGAACAGATACGATAAGTGCCTCAATCGTTATGGAGACTATGTAGAAAAATAGTGCAAAGATGTAGTTGTAAGATGTATATATTAAAATATTTTTATTTAACTTGGTGAATTTTTTGCAATCAACCGGAGGTTACTTTCTGAACGGCCCTCGTAGTATACTATTATGTATATATTCCCTTCAAAACTCACGAGCCCAGAACACATCTATGTGGTATGTGAAGCAGAAAGATAAAATGTGGGGCTATTTACGTTTATAAGAATCAAAACATTTGCATACTTTTCTATCTCCAAAATTAGCTCGCGCATAGCAGAGATCAGAAAACTATTTACAGTACTGTACTTACAGGAGGGGTTTATCGTACGTATGCAAATAAAAGAAAACGCCCATTAATATCGCTAAACCAATCAACAGGTTAACCATTTTCTGCCCCAATATCTCTGTCTCTGTCTCTCTTCCCTCCCAGATGTTTACAGCAGGATGGAACTAGGTTGAGACAGATAATAACTCTCATGCACTCTAGTGTTTTCTATGATGGATCCGTGAGGTAATGCTGAGCAATTTTGTAGATGTTCTTAAGTTATTTCTTCCTGCTTATTACACAGGGAGCAGTTTTGGTTGTGCTAAATTCCAATTGTGGTAAGATGTTTAGCTAGGTAGTCATGTCTTGTGGTTAGACAAAATTTAGCTACTGCAGTTATTTAAATACATTATTTCTGTTAAAGAGATCTACATTTTTTGTGCAGTAAATATTTGTCTATAACTTATGGTTTACTTGTTATACAAAATTATATAACATTTCATGAAGAGCATTTCTCATGTACTCAGAAAATTCAAGATATGCATTTTGTCATGTTGTTTTCTAGTGCCTTGCATCTGGCAATGAAGCCATTAGCATTCGTGCTTTCCAATACTTTTGAACTGTAGTTTCTTCTGATCTTAATGTTTCACAGGTCTTCAAGTGGTCTTCGTTCATTTCTGCTGGATCGTTACACAGGACACATATTGCATATTGGTGAAGCTGAGATACCTATTCTGTAGAGATGACTTGCTAAGCAGTCGTGATTTGTCAGTAGTCGGAAGGCTGCAACCGCTGTTTTCCTTGGTCTCTGGGGGATTATATCTGGGTTGGAAAGTAGTGTAATCCATTTTTTATCTTTGGCATTTGTTTCTGTTTCTTGTAGGTATGAATCAGAAAATTTTTTAATGATCAAGCGTTTTATTGAGGAATATGAGAAATTGAATTTAGACTTTTATTTTATTGTTGTGCCTTTCTTTGCAAGTGAGTCTGCAGCTTCATTCCCCATGACTCCACAGTGTGCTGGAATCCATTGGAGATGAACAGTCTTATTAACTTTTTGGAGTTGTGTTAACATTTTGTAGCATTCTCTAATTTTTGTTGACTTGTTTGTAGTATTTGAACATATTCCCTGAATTGCAGCTTTAGAATCTGAAAGAATTACTGCCTTGTTAAATTTATTTAAGGGAGGATGTAATAATTGTCGGAGAGCAATGTATATAGCCTCTATTTCTCCATCATAATTTGTTGTGTCTCTGCCAACAGAATGATAAAAGGAAAAATGTAAACACGTAACTCCAGCTCCGGTAAGGTTTTCCGTGGAGGATCCATCAGTATATATGTGCAGCCATTCCTCTGTGGGATATCTAGTATTGATTGTTTTCAGAGCTAGAAGTTCTTGTATTTCTTTTGGTGTGTCTGATTTACTTATTTCCTCTATTAATTCCAAACTGAAGGTAGGTTGCAATAATTCCAATGGATTTTCTCTTATAAGTAGATTTTCTCTGGTGTTAGGAATGTTCATTTTGGATTTAATCTGTGTTAGCTTTTCTAGGAAACTACTATGAGTTTTAAGGATTGAAGGGGGGAGGTTCTCTTCTGTCCATTTAGAGTTTGGCAGTCGTAACATTTTCTTGTGTTGGAGCAATGCTTGTTCTTCTGTTTTTGTTGTTATTGATGGGGTCCGTGTTAAGGCAAGCATGGCATCAATAGGTGTGGATTTAACTACTCCAGTGATTAGGCGAAGAGCCTGATTTTGTATTTGTTCAAGTTTATTGATGTTAGCATTTGCTGCTGTTATTAAAGCTTTAGAACAGTACAAGAGGTTTGGTTTAACATACATTTTGTATGTTGTGTTAAGGACTCTCCTTGAGCAGCCCCATTTAGCACCAGCTAACCTTTTCAGGATTTGCAGTTTCTTTTCAACCTTTTCTGAGATGTTTGTTATATGTTTTTTCCAAGTTAGCTTTCTGTCGAAAGTGATGCCTAAGTATTTGGCATCATCAACTGCTTTGAGTGGTTTACCATTATAATTTATGTTAATATTAACTGGTTTGTATTTTAGTGTAAATAATTCATAATTTGTTTTTTCCGCATTGATAGTCATGAGGTTTTTGGAGCTCCATTCATGTACTTTGTTTAGGGCTGTTTCTATTCTGTCTTTAATTAATTCAGGTTTTTTTGGAGAGCCTGAAGTCCAAATGACTACATCGTCAGCAAATAAAGCAATTTTGGTTTCTAAAGTTTTTATTATTGATGGAAGGTCATTTATATATATGTTAAAGAGTGTTGTGCTCAGAACAGCACCTTGTGGAAGTCCTCGGTGTGTTTGTTTATATTTGGAAATGTATGTATTATATTTTGTGGCACAAAATCTTTGTGAAATAAACTGAGTTATCCATTTAAGCATATTACTTTTCACACCTATTGATTGCAACTTCTCAATTAATTTGTTTCTCCAGACTGAGTCATATGCTGATTTAAAATCAATGAATACTGCCAAGGTATCCTCCTTTCTATTGAAAGCTTCCTTGATGTCTTGGCTTAGTAGGAGTACATTTTCACTTGTACTGTGATTCTGTCTGAAGCCGGTCTGTGAACTATTAAGTTGTAATATTCTAGGAACCAGTTAAGTCTAGATGCCACCATTCTTTCCATCACTTTTGCAATAACACTGGTCAAAGATATTGGTCTGAAACTATTAATATTGTTTGAGGGTTTGTTTTTCTTTAAAATCGGGATGATAATGGCTTTTTTCCAGTCGGAAGGCACAGTCATTCTCCAACACGTGTTATACAGTTTAAGTAGGATTTCTTTTCCTTTCCTGCCAAGGTTTTTAATAAACTCTGGGTGGATCTTGTCAGGTCCTGGAGATTTTTTGTTCTGTAATTGTTCTATTGCTAAATCTAGTTCTGTTTCGTTAAAATTCTGAATAAAAATATCATTTTGTATGTCTTTTGGCTTATTAGTTTCTCTGATAGTTTTTTTGGATAGTTTTATCTTGTTTTTTATACGCTTGGGGTATTCTTTGTGACTGAGCATAAAACTTGTTAAGGGATTCTGCTATTTCCCTATCTGTAGTTAAGCTTTTGTTATTATGTTTTAATGGTTCAGTTGTATTTTTTGATAATTTTGTTTTATTAAGGAATTTGTATATTTTATTTCCATCTTTCCTATAGTCCATATGTTCTACAAAATTTGTGAAACTGGCCCTCTTTGCTGTAATTAATTCTTTCTTAAAAATGGCTGCTTTTCTTCTCCAGTTTTGTACATCTTCTGGACACTTGGTTCTTTCGGCTTTGACTCTTGCTATATTTCTTTCGTGTTTTAACTTAGATAAAGATGGAGACCAAAAGTAGCTATATTTCTTTAACTTTCCTTTGGGGATATGTGTTTTGGCTGCTGTCAATAATATTTCACAAATTTTTTTATTCATTTCATCTGTTGACTTGAACTCTGATTCTAACAGTATATTACACTTCCCTTCTATCTCATTTTGGAAACTGGACCAATCTGCTTTTTTAAAATTCCAAGAAGTTTTAATTTTTGGTTTGTTACTTTTATTTATTAGACCTCTTATGGAGTTTATGGTGATTCTGTGGCCTGAACCTGGGTCTTCTATTATTTCTCTTTTTGTATTGTCAATTGTGTCAGATGACACCATCAGAAGATCAGCATTTGTACCTGAACCATTATAATGAAGGTAAGTGGGTGGATCATTTGGATTAAATATTAATTCCATTGTTGATGAGTTTAATAGGTCTTCTATGACTCTTCCTGCTGAATTTATATCTCTGTAGCCCCACCTAGGCGAGTGTGCATTAAAATCACCTATTAAAATACTTTTGGGTTCTATGGGAATAGAAGTTAGATCTAGTGTATTGTCTGGAGGATTGTAGATACTGTAAATTTTATAGTGGTAGTTACTTTTCCATACTTCAATTTTAACTATTTCTGATTTATCTTGTTCTTCCATTGTTTTTTGGATTTGGATAGTAGCTTTCATATTTCTTTTAATTCCTGTAAGAATACCACTTGCTATTTGACGAGCTTTTGGAAGTATATGTGTAGTGTACTGATCCATTTCAAAGTATATTTCCTGTTCTTCTGATATATTGGCTTCTTGTACTGTGAAGACATCTATATCTTGGTCTTTTAATATTTTCATTAGCTCTTGATTTTTAGGCTGGGACATGCCTCCTGCATTCCATTGTAGAATTCTTAAAGTATTGGAATTGTTGTGATGAAATTTGCCTAAAGATGTCCCCACCCGGAGATCCGATTGGGGGACAGTTTTAACTCCGGAATGTTTATCTTTAGGACTCATATTCATGTATGTGGCTTTCATGTAACTGTTTTCTTAATGGGCACCAGTTTTACAATGTGGCAGTTACATCACCCGACTTAAACCCCCATTTTGCAAGGGGGACCACACCTATCGTTGGTCAGCGGGTCCATCGGACCTAGCCGGGAGGACTAAATAGGTGGTATTTAGATCCACCGACCTTCCCCTCATGTGCCTCTGAGGGACGCTGTTGTGCTGTGATAGGCCAGCATATATGTAAATGGCATTTCCTCCATTTTAGATGAAACAGTTATACCGCTGTGATTCGGTCGCATTTTGTCATGTAAATACCTTAAATATATATTATTGTGACAAATGACAAGTCCAGTTACTTTTATCACAGTAGTTTCCTTAAAACTGAATCCAATTCACAACTCGTGACCTTGCAACTCATAGTCATTCATTATAACCTTGACACAAAACACTGCTCAACTGTACGCAGCTTGCTCTGACAATTCCACCATGCTCTAAGCAGGCCCAACAACAACCTCCACCAGGGTTACCCTGCATACCCCTGATGTTCACTGGGGCATTGGAGCATTATCTCATCTTGTTCTACTTGCAGGGCCCTTGTGGCTCCCAAGGGCGTCTAGGCTCAGTATCACTTAGTCAACCTTAAGACGAATACCCACAGATTTATAATGCTCCGTCCCAAGGTTATCTCCAGCCAGGCCTTCTCTTCCATAGTCAGGGTGTTGTCTGGTGCCATCACTATCTGGTAGGGCCGATCTGGTTTCCTCTGCCATGTCAGGTCAGATCACAGTTATGGCTGCCTTTTTGTTCATCAATACACAGCACAACTTTGTATCCTGCTGTCTGCAATGAGGTTGAACTCCACTATTCTATCCTAGGCAGAAGCATCACTTGATGGGATGACTCTGACGGCTCCTCTGTGCCCTATACCACTCCAATCCTTATTCATCTCTCACTTGCTTGTTGGCTTTGCTGCTGACAGCCTTTCACAACATATCATGGTTGGCCTAACCCCAACACACTCTGCTAGGGGATCTTTGCCAACATCCTTGAGGCGGCTCTTTGTCTCTGTTTTGTAGTACACTTGCATTCTCTGAGATGGACCTAGCTGTTAGCTCAGCCGCTAGATATCTCTCCTCAGATCTGCACTATCTCGTACACCCCTGGTATTGTTTGTTGGCATTGCCATCAAAACTGCCTTCCAGGGTGCTAAGTTGTTCTCTGACATACTCCAGAATGTTAATGTGTTGGCCGAGGTTTTCCACATCTTTCTTCATCACAGCTAATATCCCATCTATCTTTGCTGGTAGCTCTGTCTTAATTTTCTCCATCCTGGATATGATCTTTACCTCCATCTTCTCCATTCCAGCATTCATTTCTTCTGACACAGAGCTCACAATTGTCATTTCACTTCCATCTTGTTCATCCTGGATTCCATTGTTGTCTCCATCTGCTGCATTCCAGAGTTCACCATCTTTTTCATTTCCCATTTTATCCAGTCCAAATTTCATTTCCTACATCCCAGCCAACAGTTTCTCAAGCATTGCCTCCATCGTGGTTTTCAAATCTGACTCCATCATAACATACACATCGCACTCCAGACACCAGTGTGACAAATGACAAGTCCAGTTACTTTTTGTGTCACTTTATTTCCCTTAAATCTGAATCACAATTCACAACTCGTGACCCTTCAACTCACAGCTGTGCTGTTCTATCATAACCATGACACAAAATACTGCTCAACTGTCCACATCACTCTGACAATTCTATTCTCTCACTGACTTTTGACGATAAACTCACTAAAAAAAACTAACTTTTCTGTCCATGCTGCCCCACATATATAACCAAGAACTAAGAATCTGCATTTTTTCTGGAAATTGGCATTCGCAAAGCTTCTCATAACAAGCCCAGCACTCGCAGCTTTGTGAACTTTTTGGAAATGGCACTTATTTTAGCTGCATTGTTGCCTAGCAACGTAGTGTGAAGTAGCTGACCTTGGTTTTCCTTTGCCAGCGGCCAACACCACAATATTGTAAGGAAAATCATTTAGAGTCCCTTTTAAGAAAATCAAGAATATTGAAGGGTAGTTTGGTGGTAGAAGAATTATTTGAATATTTTTGTGTCACTTCTTTGGAAGATAACGTATGTACCAAGTTTGGTATTTATCCATCAATTCGTTTTTGAGTTATGCTGTTCACATATGCACATACACACATATACTTTGTTTTTTCTAAAAATATACTTCTTTCTGGATTCAGGGGATTTGAAGGCATGTATTTCCAGTAAAATATCAGCATTGAATATTTTGATGGAATACAGTACTTTGTCTATTTTCTATAAGTATGTAGTAAAGAAAGTAAAAAGCTGCTATTTGCATTAATGTTGTTGTTGTTGTTAGCTAATGCTGGATTTCTGACAATGAAGTCATTAATCCTCTTGCTCTCCAATAGTTTTCACTGATGGATGGGGCATTAGAAGTGGCCGGGCATATTTGAAGGTGGTCTCGATCCATTTCCTCTTGCAGATCACATAGAGGACAGAGTGGTGAAGAATATATCCCAATTCTGTTTAAATGTTTTGCCAGACAATCATGTCCTGTAATCAACCTGAAGGTTGCAACTGCTGTTTTTCGAGGATACTCAGGAATCACTGTTTGAATGTTTGGTAGTTCCCATCTTTTATTCTTTGATTTTTCATAGTAATATTTTGCAATAATTTTTTTGAATTCAGAGTTGACTAATCTTTTAGCTGCATAAAATGGTAAATTAACTATAGATTTTTGTACACCGCTGGTACCCTTTTTTGCAAGAAAATCAGCTTTCTCATTACCACTCAGTCCACAGTGAGCCGGTATCCATTGGAAGACTAGGTGTTTTTGAAGTGCTGTTAGATGGCTAAGCATCTTCCAACATTCTATAATAGTTTGGTTTTTTGGTGACAACTTGGAAGTAATTGCTATAATTGCTGCCCTGGAATCTGAGAGAATAACTGCTTGCTGAAAATGTGAAATTCTGTACAAAAGATTTTGTAGGGCCATTCGAATTGCTTCAATTTCTCCATCAAAGTTAGTAGTTCCATAACTTAAAGATTTGTAATAGGAAAAGAGGTGACATGTGACTCCAGCACCTGCTCCATCTTGGTTTGATATAAATGATCCATCAGTATAAATATGGAGCCACTCATGTTCTGGAAACCTAGTATGGATTGTCTCTAATGCCAATAATTTTAGAACACTAGTTGGAGTATCACTTTTTTTAACTTCTTCTGTCAGGTGTAAATAATATGTGATGTCTAATGTATGTGTTGGATTGACTTTAGATATGAAGTTTTCCTTTGAATTAGGAAGGTGTACATCCTTCTTGATGTCTTGAAATAATGATGTCTTGCATTAATGTATAGCAGACAATAATGCACAGTGTAAAATGAAAGCTTATATTGATCAACCTATGTGACACTGCCAGTCTATTAGATAATATGTTTCATGAAACTATGCCTTTTTTGCTGCAAACTATTTAGCAGCCCTTAATTAAAATGTACGTATTTTTAACAGTTTGGAATCTAATATAGTCATCTTATACATTTCAGTGTTGAATCAGGGCTAAAGTGCTATGAGAATCTGCGTCGGCGACCAAAAGAAATACGCCAAAAGAAGACAAATAATTTGGAAATGGCACGAATTGTTTACCACTGTTTGAAGGAGCGCTACATATTTTTGAAGGATGAACCATCATTAGCATATTTAAAGTAAGTGTAATGTCAAATTAAATTACTGTGTTCTAGCTTTCGTGATGCTGTTTATAATTGTTTTTCAGTAAGTTTCATGATACTTCAAATTTTGAATTCTGGAGTTAAACCAAGAATGTAGTATCTGAGTCTTCTGGGGAAGGCTGCATCTTCATTATGACTAATGTTGACGTTTCCCCACCCACCGCCCTCCTATGTTGGGCTTCAAAAGGAAGACTTCGAAACATATTTACAGCGAGGGAATGAGAGGGATGCAGTGTAACAGTGCAGTACTGATTGGCAGAAGCATTCATTGTCAAAGAAATTCTTTCAAGCAGATGTGTATATGTGGCTGTCAGAATTGACTTGTTTTAATTCAACGTATATGTATTCGTAAATAGAAATATACAAGGAAATGACCAAAAACTTGCAGTTATGTGAAGATCTTTAAAATATATGATTTGTATCAAATAAGCATTCACAGTTGAGTCATTCCATGTCAAATCGCACAAAATTTGACCTTCATATCTCCGATTTCATTAATATTAAATGTACGTGTTCTGTGAATGAAAAAATGATACCCCTAGTTTTTTGTTTGTCTGTAAGTTAATTATTTTGGTAAATATAAAGCATTATATTTTCGGATATTTCTCGCACACCGTTCTACATAAACATAAATATCTCTGGTATTATTTTTCAGATAAATATGATCTGTAGCTCATTTTGAACATTGAAATGTGTACTTTATTTATGCGTTAAACAAAAAACAATTAGTTTGATATTTCCTATTTTTACAAGGCCATTGACATTACAAACATCATTAACAATACTTACTGTACACTAAAAATTTCCGGGAAAATTTTTGAAACGTAGCTTGATGATGTCAGGTAATCCTAGAAAAAGTTCAGAATGGAATTCTAAATACATGTAGAGAAATTAAATAACTTAGCAAGCCGTGCAGACTGGAGTAACGCTTCATCCACGGCTAGAAGGTATACGCGCCGCGTGCCAGCTGATTGCGAGTCATGCGTTGTACTTCCGTCAAGGTCAAACTCTAACATAAATACTGAAATGGGTCATTTCACGTTAAATCGAACAGTTTTGAAACTTGACATACTATTTTCCCCATTTTTTTAATCTTATCAATGGATGAGATTAACTAATCCGTATGTTTTCTTTTTGGTGTGACACGTTTATTTTGCGCTTTATTAATATTATTTTTACGGTATATTCGCATACTGTATTATATAAAAATCATTATACCGAATACTATTTGAAGTTTAGAGTTTTCGTGGTTGCAGCAGTCTAAAGTAAAAAAAGTTGCAGTTTTGCATGCCATTGTTTTAGGTTCACTCAAAATATAAAATAGGCTCCTTTTAGAGGGTAGTATTTTTAAAATATATTTTAATTACTAAACGCTGAATAAAATTCAGAAACCTTTTGTAAGGTCTAAACGTTTTCCGGACTTGGGGTACGGGGTTGCAAAAATTTCCCTTTCTTTGGCCAGCTGTTTGGATATTCGTATCATGTGAGTTGAGACACCAAAATATTTTATTTTATTGTACGACCAACTGTCAAAAATCGTCAATATTTGTATTTTAAGATTTTTGTCATCCGTTTCATGGAAAGAATCTGTTAATTTTTGTATCATTTCACAATTATTTGAAGTTTCATTTGAAGCAAAGTCTGTAGCATGAAATATTTTCTGCTTCATTGCCTGTGGTATTTTCTGCAAGTTCTCTCTAGGGTAGCGTTTTTGCGAGTTTTCTTTTCTTTTTGGAAATTCTCCTATTGCAGTCAAACTGTCGTTCAGTTTATCTGTTACATCTGTTTGGACCATACTTACTGCGTCACTAGAGGATGAGAAGCTGTCACTATCATGTTCTTCTGCCAAACTTTCACTAGCACTAGGCATACATAACTCGGCAGTGGTTTGTTCCTTTGGAAGTTTTGAAATTTTCGTGCTGCAACTATCACAAAATTTCAAATCGCGAGATAAGTTTAAGTCTTCTAATTTAAGTTTAATCAGCATTGCTGACGTCACTGGTCTCAGCTTTTTATTACGAACTCTGTGATTAATTTGAATGGGTTAAAACAGTAGCAGTAACTCCGTTGCACCAAATCAGCCAAGATTATACGCAAGCACAATCAACACCACAGCTCACACTAAAGGTCAACTAGCGATAAAAGTATATTATGCAAACAATAAACACCGGATGTACAATGACACCTTGCCCATATGTTCACAGCAGTTTCTTCAGTCGATACAAGTGACTCACCACGCACACGTCATTAGTAAAGTATTTATATCACAACTTATTCGAATCCCATTCTGAAACGAGCGTAGTTCAATGCACAATACTTCTGACTATAATTATAGTTCCTCAGTTTTTTAAAAGTAAGCGTTTAGTAAGTAAAATATATTTTAAAAATACTACCCCCTAAAAGGAGCCTATTTTATATTTTGAGTGAACCTAAAACAATGGCATGCAAAACTGCAACTTTTTTTACTTTAGACTGCTGCAACCACGAAAACTCTAAACTTCAAATAGTATTCGGTATAATGATTTTTATATAATACAGTATGCGAATATACCGTAAAAATAATATTAATAAAGCGCAAAATAAACGTGTCACACCAAAAAGAAAACATACGGATTAGTTAATCTCATCCATTGATAAGATTAAAAAAATGGGGAAAATAGTATGTCAAGTTTCAAAACTGTTCGATTTAACGTGAAATGACCCATTTCAGTATTTATGTTAGAGTTTGACCTTGACGGAAGTACAACGCATGACTCGCAATCAGCTGGCACGCGGCGCGTATACCTTCTAGCCGTGGATGAAGCGTTACTCCAGTCTGCACGGCTTGCTAAGTTATTTAATTTCTCTACATGTATTTAGAATTCCATTCTGAACTTTTTCTAGGATTACCTGACATCATCAAGCTACGTTTCAAAAATTTTCCCGGAAATTTTTAGTGTACAGTAAGTATTGTTAATGATGTTTGTAATGTCAATGGCCTTGTAAAAATAGGAAATATCAAACTAATTGTTTTTTGTTTAACGCATAAATAAAGTACACATTTCAATGTTCAAAATGAGCTACAGGTCATATTTATCTGAAAAATAATACCAGAGATATTTATGTTTATGTAGAACGGTGTGCGAGAAATATCCGAAAATATAATGCTTTATATTTACCAAAATAATTAACTTACAGACAAACAAAAAACTAGGGGTATCATTTTTTCATTCACAGAACACGTACATTTAATATTAATGAAATCGGAGATATGAAGGTCAAATTTTGTGCGATTTGACATGGAATGACTCAGTTACTGAAATATTCATTAATTTATACTCAACTTTTCCAGTGCCAAAAATTTGATTTTCTACCATTAGGAACATTTTAAACTACCAAAGTTCTTCAAAGAGTACATGGCATACAAAGGCAACATTTGATATGGGCAGTTGAATGGTAACATTCGTAGTGGTTTGTATTCCAGAACTTTTAATTCAGCCATCATTAATTTTGTGCTGCAGGTGTAATGTAGTACTCTTATGACTACTCGGAAAGCCCTATCAGATTTTAATTGATTGGTGTGATATTCTGCATTGTACCATTTTAAGAACTCAGCTACCTTTCTATATCCTTGTATTAAATCCATGTTTAGCTTAACTTTGTTATTCTCCAATGTCTTACCTCTAAATCCTTCACAATTAAGGGACTTAAGATCGTTAAGCATAGCATTAATGTCCTGTTCATTGTGAATGTAAATTGGTGGAGGTTTACTGATCTGTGAATTTTTCATCATTGGCTGAACTGTTGATTCTTATAGTGTTCATTAAGGCTGGCTAGAGGTGTAAAGGCATTTGATGTCAGTATGGTGATTTCTTCATTCATTCTTATTCGCTTTAAAGAGCTTTCATTATTACGAGGTTTGTTTGATAAGTTCTCGGAATAGAATAGAAAAAATCTGATGTGTTGCACTCACATGACTTTCTCTACTCTTGTACTAACAATTCTTACAAACTCTTATTCCTATATCTTCTTTGTGTTAGTTAAGATAAACATTTCTACAAATTATCTTGTTGCTTATTTTCTTATAGGTGCAAGGGGAAGTTAGAATACAGTAGCCTTTGTGCGATAGTCAAATCTTTTAAAGCTTTGAGATTCTGTTGTCATTGCACTCTTAACATATAAAAAAATGAACAACGATGATCCATTTCACGAAAGTTCCAAGTTTTCTGAAACTCACACACATAACAAGGAATATCTCTGAAATGGTTCACCCTACAAGAAAATTTATTAGGCATAAATTGTGTATTTTGGCAAGATCTACATTTTTTGTATTAATGCTAATGGCTTCATTGCCAGATGCAAGGCACTAGAAAACAACAACAACATTTTTTGTATAGTATGATTTGGTCTATCTCTAACGGCTTACCAGTTATGCAAAAGTCGTCCAGAGTAAATACATCTACAGGAGCTATAGCTAGAAAATTCAAGATATACATTTCATTTGTCATAAAAATATCTCAAATATATGACATTTTAATCAAAATCATTAGAGCCATTTTCAAGAAAATCAAAATTTTTGAAAAATTTTCCATGTAAAGGGTAGTTTAGGGTGGGGCTATTTTCTTCAAAACTCTTTGTATTGCATTCTTGAAAGACATTAAACTTAAATACGAACTTTGGTTTTTAACCGACTTTTCGTTTTTGAGTTATGCTGTCCACAGACACAAACACAGACTGTTTTCTAAAAATGCTTTTTTTGGGTTCAGGGGGTCTCAAAACATACATTTCCGGTGGAATCTCGACATCGAATTTTTGGGTGGAATACAATACTTCCCCTACTTACCAGTAGAGAAAGTAAAAAAGTACTTACGACACTGGGACTTTTTTATTTTTCAATATAGTCTTCTTGTAGACAAATGCACTTAGTGATGTTCCAACGCGTTGATCCCATCTTGAAAATGAGATTCCTCCAGGCCTGTAAAATAGTTGTTAACTCCGGCTATCAATTCTTCATTTTAAGAACATCTTCATCCACCACAGAGCATTTTCAGCTTTGGGGAAAGATGGAAGTCTGACGGAGCCATATCAGCTGAATAAGGCAGGTGTGGCAACAATTCATACCTTAGTTGGTGTAATTTCTCTATGGCAACGGCACATGTATGCGGGCATGCATTGTCTTGATGGAAGACGACTTTCTTCCTTGCTAAACCTGGCTTTTTTTTTTCACGTATCTTTTGGTTTAATTGGTCCAGGAAGTTGGCATTACTCTGCAGTAATGGTTTGCCCCCTGAGGAGATAATCTACAAGCAGAATCCCCTTCGCATCCCAGAAAACTGACGCCTTTACCTTTCCAGCAGAAAGACTTGTCTTTGCTTTTTTTGGTGGTGGAGAATCAGCATGCTTCCATTGTTTTGACTGTTGTTTTGACTCTGGAGTATAGTAGTGGACCCAAGCTTCATCTGTGGTCACAAAACGACGCAAAAAATCTTGTTCGTTGGTCCTAAAACATTCCAAGCATTGTTCCGATACTTCCATTCTCATGCGTTTTTGATCCAGTGTCAAGAGTCGTGGCACCCATCTTGCAGATAATTTTTTCATATCTAATTCTTCAGTCAAAATTTGAATGACATCTTACAAGCTTGAGCAATTTCACGCAATTTCAATCAGTGATCCTCCATTACCATTTTGTGCACTTTTGCAATGATTTCTGTGTAGTAACCCATCTTGGCCAGCCACTGCACAGATCATCTAAGCTCTCCCAACCAAATTTAAATTTGTTTGTCCACTTGACAACATTTGAATGTGAAGGAGCAGAGTACCCTAATGTATTCAGAAAATCGGCATGAATATCCTTTGCTTTCATACCTACATTTAAGAAATAATCACTGCTTGAATCTCGATTTTTTTTCCATCTTCACAAATCACTACGCGGGAACAACAATACAGTTGTGTCACTGCTACAGCTGTCTTCCAAAAACATTGTTGTGACATGTGTTTACAGGCAACAGTCCAATGAATATTATGTGAACAACTTGTGGCACTACGGCTGACCTCTTGTGGTGATTCCAAGAACTTATCAAACCACCCTCGTATTAGAGAAGCTAGATGAGATTTGTTGTGCCATATTTAATGCTGACTTAGTCGAGGGGGGAAAAAATAAAGAGAAAAGATAACCTATATAGGTTAGGGAAAGCTCTCTGACAATGACTTAATTATGTCACTGAATGTTATGTTTACACAGTTTTTATTATCACAAAACATGCACAAATGTAACACTGCACTGTGTATTTATGACATTCATTTAGCAAACTCAAATTAAGTTAAAAAATGCAAATAAAATGCACAATATTCTCATAGCACAATTGCTCAATTCCATGACCCACCTTGATATTGAATGTTGAGTTGTTTTTTTGCACCCAAGAGAGAATATTTGATAATTATTTTTATCAATATTGACAGTCATTAAATTTGACATATTTCAGCGTTTCAGTTGTTTTCGCACTGTATTAGCTGCACTTTGGATTTTGGTTTTATGTTTTAATTTTCCTGACACCCACATTATTAAATAATATGCAAATAGTGCAGTTTTCATTTTCGATACTTCTAATTTTTCAGGCAAATCATTAATGTAAACATTAAATAGGATGGTACTTAGTACTGCTCCTTGAAGTATGCCACGATAAGTTTGTTTGAAATTTGATTGTATATTATGGTATTTAGTAGCAATGAGTCTTTGGAATATGAAATCTTTAATCCAATTGAACATGTTACTTTGAAGTCCTATCTTTTGAAGTTTCGATAATAATTTGTTTCTCCATCTCATGCTGTGTGAAGATCAATATAAACTGCAAGCTATAAAATATGGCATGATGGTCTTTAATAAAAAATTAAGCATCATCTCCTTGATACATATTACCAAATCATTCAATCATATCTCTATAAATGCACTTATTCTGTAGTTTACTAAGATGTACAATCCCATGTCAGATCTATTAATGCAGGAGTTCCTCAGGGAAGCATCCTGGGACTCTTTCTATATATAGTCTATACACATGACTTGTCCAAATTTTACAATCTATGTATTGTCCAATTTGTAGACGATATAGGTATTGCATGCAGAGAAGACCAGGTGAAGAAGTTACAGCACATATACAAGACACCTACATAAAATAGAATCATGGAATAAACAATGGGAAAGTGCAATGAATCCAAGAAAATCGTATGTCGTCACTTTCATCTACCTCAGAAAAGAACATACTCATCCTTTATCCCTAAACAACACAACCATACCACAAGCAGACGAAGTAGTTACCTTGGTCTTATCTTTGACACACATTTAATATGGAAGAAGCAAGATTTAAAGCTTTCACGGCGCACGTTATTTATTAAAGTTTCACGGGCGATCAGCCGTGTGAGGTTTGAAAATATTGAGTTTTCGGCCATTCTAAACTCCATGGCCTTCGTCAGAATGAAATGACCGTTATTTTCCCGCTCCCCCTATATATACAATGTTAGATGAGAGGGGGTTGCGTTGCCCTGGCCAATGAGCGGGTGACGATTTGTGATTGGGCCTGCTGTTTCGGGCTATGTTTGTCACCGGCCACAGTGTTTTCTTGAGGGTCAGTACTTGGACCAGAATCATAGTTGCTGTTGTGAATGTGTTTCATGGCTATTGTCCAGGCAGGGCTTAGCTGAAGACCGCGGTCCCTGTTGTAATTGTTTGGATGTAGTTTGATTTTAACCCTTTCAGACCCGAATTATTTTGCTACTTATGCCGTTCTTCCTCTAATTCGAAACCGGTTTAGATTAGGTGGTCTGGGACACCTTCAGCTTGCTGGCTTGGATAGCCATGATCGTTAAGGCAACACGTAGTGCACTGGCCATGCACTCAAAGCCTGAGGTCGTGAGTTCAAGTCTCGGCAACCGCAGTCAAATGTGCCTGTGGTAAAGGACGGGGAGGGCCCACGTAAAATAATCGGTGTGATGGCACGCGTGGATGATGACGGGGTATCATTTGACTGCGGTTGCATGGATTTTGCTTCTTTTCTTAAAAAAAAAAAAAAAACACTACAATGTAAATTGTAAAAAATAAATAATTTTGTACAATTCAGAACATGTTTTTACAAAGGTTTAATTGGTGACGAACAGTATAACAAGAATATAGCTGAAAAAACCGTTAAAAGTATTACAAGTAGGCAAAAAATGCCTATGTCCATTATAATGGACACCGGGACTGAAAGGGTTAAGGAAGCCATTCAAATCAAACTACATCCAAACAATTACAACAGGGACCGCGGTCTTCAGCTAAGCCCTGCCTGGACAATAGCCA
This sequence comes from Tenodera sinensis, assembly GCA_030765045.1. NCBI lineage: Eukaryota > Metazoa > Arthropoda > Insecta > Mantodea > Mantidae > Tenodera > Tenodera sinensis. Next base: position 153,799,373 of record CM060961.1, on the reverse strand, counting down.
TGAAACACATTCACAACAGCAACTATGATTCTGGTCCAAGTACTGACCCTCAAGAAAACACTGTGGCTGGTGACAAACATAGCCCGAAACAGCAGGCCCAATCACAAATCGTCACCCGCTCATTGGCCAGGGCAACGCAACCCCCTCTCATCTAACATTGTATATATAGGGGGAGCGGGAAAATAACGGTCATTTCATTCTGACGAAGGCCATGGAGTTTAGAATGGCCGAAAGCTCAATATTTTCAAACCTCACACGGCTGATCGCCCGTGAAACTTTAATAAAAAAATGGAAGAAGCACATTGATCACATTCCACAAAAACTAAGAAACAGACTTCGACTTTTAAAACTGTTGCTGCATCAAAACTCAACCCTTTCCATTTCTAACAAGAGATCATCTACACTATGGTTATCAAACCAATCTGGCAACACGCATGCTCCTTATGAGGTTCTGCCTTGTTTTTCTTTTCCTGTTTACCCTCCCCTTATGTAGGACTTACACCCCTAGGACTTATAAGCCAGTGCCTAGGGTCAGATGCCTGTTGTGGAACAGAGGAACCTATGGACCGAACAAAATGAAGACCTGGAAGAAAGTGATCAGCTGAGCACCAGGTATGATAATGAGGAAGAGGATGATATGAAATGCAGACAAAATGGATGATTGGAAAGGTGACAGTGAAGCAATTGGTGGAATGAGTGCCGGGAGAAACCAGAGAACCCGGAAAAAAACCTGCCCTGCTGCTGCTTCGTCCACCACAAATACCACATGCAGGTCCCTGGGATCAAACCCGGGCTGCCTAGGGGTTCTGTCTCTAGTACCCTCTAGTATCCAGACATTTCAGAACTGGGTGTTTAGGATAATCACCAGTGTACCCTGGTACATAAGAAATGAGAATCTCCATTTAGATCTGAATTTACCTAAAGTAACCACAGTTCTCCACTTTTCTTATGACAATCTATATACAACGTTCTCAAAGCACCCGAAGATCTTGCTGAATCAGATATCACAGAACATGCCACCAGAACAACCACAGAGCTGTCTCAAGGGGAAAAGACACACTGATATGTTGAGTGACTGAGGAACATCAATGGATGTAACCCTCAAAACAAGGTTCATGATAATATAAGAATAACTTACGTAGCACAGTTCTAGTACTATGTACAAAAATTTTAACAAATAAATCTCAACTGGGTGGGCAAAAGTAGTTGTCAAAAAATACCGAAAATGAGTTCTCCACAGCCTTTGATGTAATTTTGTGTGTTCCACCCATGTGTCTAATCAGTTAAGTCATATCACTTGTAATAGCCAAGTAACATGAGTGTGCAAAAGGAGGTATGTCATGAAGTCATCAGTTTTGCGTGTACAAAGACGGTTAAGTTACTCACTTTTGACTTAGCTTATTTTACACCATCGAACCAGCCGTGCAAAATTGGTTAATCAGTATAAGAGCTGACTTAACTTGCTATATACTACAAATTTAAATGACTTATCCATCTTGACACTATGCCTATCTGGTGACTAATTATTTATTTTGATTGCACTAATACGAAGATTCTGTAATACAAAACAACTAACTCTGACTTGTCAACAATACACATTAAAAAATAAATTATTGCAACTCTGTATATCATTTCAGTAAAAACACAGAGAAACCATTTATCATCTTGTGTCACTTAACTACTTATGTATATGAACAATATTTAAATGCTATTCCTGGAAATGTTGGTAGGAGGATATACGAAACTATTTTTGATGATCTTGAACTACAGAAACCAAAAGTGGACACATACCAGACATGTGATAGACAAGCTGAAGATAGAGATCTTTGAAGGTGAAAGATACTTGAGTTTGAGAGTAAGAAATGCAGCAAGAAAAGATTGACTTGACAGAGCACTCTCAAGAAATGATCTTATAAGGAAAGGCATAACATTCGACTTACAACAATGCATTAAGATCAGAAGAAACTACAGTTCAAAAGTATTGGAAAGCACGAATGCTAATGGCTTCATTGCCAGATGCAAGGCACTAGAAAACAACAACAACAACAACAATGCTTACCAACTCCAGTAGTCAGTAGTTCCATTGCCTTCTATAAAAGACAGCTATGGAGCTAAAGCTTAACATTCACCGCTGTGATAACAAGCAAGCATACTGTTTCATGTAACACAAAAGACAAGTCTTAACAGGAACTAATAAATAGGATCTTACCTTTACAATTAATGTAAACAACTTCATCTAGATGTAAAAAATAGTTTATGTATTTCAATTCCTGCCAAGGACAAAACAAAAACAGTCACATTGCCATAATGTGTATGTTTGCACTTCAGGAACGCCCAATCTATAGACCACTAATTCCTAATATTAGGTCATACACACATGGAGAGTGATGGAGATCGTGCAGTCATGGAAAAAAAGAAATAGAAGTATCGTGTTCCTATTCGTCACCCTCACTACTGGATGCAACTTTTTTATCAGGAAAGAACAAGCCATTTGTGGTGAGTGATATGTCTAAAGAGGACCTTTATGACTTTTCAGCATTGTTGGGAAAAGAACTCGTGCTAGGAAAGGTTGACATAACTGGATGAAAGATCGCTTAAAGGGACATGCAGTGGCTGTGTTTTCAAAAGGTTTCCTTCGGGCAATTATTTCTCAGATACAAGTTAAGGAAAGATGATTTCCGACTTGCCAGTTTTCTCAGAAGAGGAAATAAATCTGCGGGTATCAAACCTTTAAGAAGTATTCTGATGCAAATGCAGTAGACCTAGTAAAAATAGGACTTGCTGGATCTACTTTCATTTATCTTGGCCACATTCTGGAAATTCTAGAGGATAGAAAATATCTGAAATTGCTCTTAGTACCCTTCCAAATACTGATACCAATGACAATGTTAAGTGAAGAATGTGTTTTTATTATTATATTTTGGATTGTGAAAACATTTCATGGAAATTTAAAGAAAGTATGACATTAAAGGCGTACTAATAAACTGTCTTGTTTCTTTACTGAGTGTTATATTAGATTTTGCAAAGTGCATTAAATTTAACAACCTTTTATAAAAGGCTATAAAAATTTAAGGTATTATTTTCAAATACTACAGTGATATCAGGTTTGTCTCCTTAGTGCAGTGATAGCGATTCTGCTTAACAAACAAGAGACCAAGGTTCGATTCCTGGCACCAGCGTGGATTTTCTCCTGCTGAGATACCTGGCATGGGATACACTCAGCCTCGTTAGGTCCCTAAGAGGCTAATCGAGGAGCTACTTGATAGAAAATTTGCAGTCCTGGTTGCTTAGACTGCATAACTGGCCGGGAGGAACCAGGGTGCTGAGCACCAGTACTGCATCACACTTGTGACGCCTGTGGTACTTAGAGGTGGAGGATGCAGCGGCTAGGCGGTAAGGGCTGTTGCACCTTGGGTTGTTATTATTACCACAATGATATGTGTTGTTTCATTATCCTTGTGCTATTTTTGTGCTGTCATTTTCTCAAGTTCTGTTAAATGTGAATGCTATATAAATAGCATTATGGGAACTACAAGAATTGGTAACATATTTAAAAATACAATTTCAATGTATATTCTAGGGGCAACAATAAATCTTCCACTGAAACCATTAATGTAACATATGTGTGGAAGCGGATATGTCAACATGTACTGTGAAAAGTCATGTAAGTCACGCATCCACCTTCCAACCCTCCAGATAATCCTTAGATAAGGGATGATTTACAGGAATTAAAGCAGCTTGATGTGTATATTTAGAGTATTAACCAACACATTTTTTTTGCAAAATGTGTAGAGCTTGGGCACATAAGGGATTTGGGAAATTGATTTTAATCTTTAATTTAGTTTTTCTCATTATAAGGTTTTTTGACTTATCTGCATTTGCACACCCAGTCGAGAAATTTAAAAAAAAAGAATCAATATGGTAACCACATTCTGTTAAAAACAAATGATGCTAAATATTTGGGAATAATATTTGATAATAAATTAACATGGAACCAACATATTAGATATACTACTGAAAAAGCCACCAAAAAATAATTTTTTCAAGTGACTAGCAGGAAAAAAATGGGGATGTTCAAGAGAAACATTAAATACAACCTATAAAATGTATATCAAACCAAATTTAACTTATTGTGGAGAAACCCTATTATCATCACCACATCAATGTAGTAGAATCAATACAAAACCAAGCTTTATAATTAACTACTGGAGGTGTCAAAACAATGCCTATTGACTCCATGAGTGTACTTAGTAACACACCTAGTCTACAAATGACGCTAGAACAAGTGATAATACAGTATGAAAAACTTATTAGTCCTTCTACACAACAATTGGAATAAACGCATGTTCTCAAGCTCTCTCAAAACCCAGAAAAGTTTTCTATCTGTTGTAAATAAACTTGAAAACAAACTTTGCATACCCCACACAAAAGAAAATATACAAATAAAGCCCAACTCTACGATATTAACAGCAGTAGAATATAATATCAACCTTACACAAGAAATAACAAAATATGAATACAGCTGTCCTACAAACATTAATAATAGAAACAATCCATACACAATATCCTATTCCAGTCTGGCCCCATGTTTACACTGGTGGATCCTTAATCTCTCAAGAAAAAGGTGCAGGAGCAACATGCCTTTTCTAAATCCTTAGAATGTAGGACAAGAAGTTATGATGGAGAAATTGAAGCAATTAATCATTCCCTAAGATCTTCTACATAATACTAAAAATTTTACAAATGCTGTCTTATTATCAAACTCAAAAGCAGTAATCCTATCAATAGTTTCTGATAACAAACAATCCACACACACTAGAAATCATCATGATAACTCAGTTAACAAAATTGAAGAAAAAATAGTATTACAATGGATACTAGCACACTGTGGTGTATGTGGTAGTGAGACAGCAGACAACTTAGCCAAAAAGGGATGCCTTCTTATCTATGGAACAACTAGAAAATTAACATTTGATTCTGTAAAACAATTAATAAAAAGTCAGAATAAAAATTTCAATAAACTCAATAACATTACAATATCTCAAGGTGATAAACATGGGAAATTTTTGCTCAGAATCCAAAAGTAATACCAGATCTACCTAGGAAAACAGCACTTGCAGCCTTTCAGTTATTAACAGGACATGATTACATGGGTAAGCATTTACATAGAATTGGAATATATGAGTCCCTACTATGTCCAAACCATTAAAATAATAGTTGCAATAATAATATTTTGTGTTTTGCCACTGCCAGTTTTGCCAATATGAAGTATAAATAAAGAAATGGACTATAATCATCTTCAAAAATGTCCATCCGTTCTCAATATACAAAAGTATTATGAAAAATATTGGAGTGTAAGAAGATTGATGAAGAAGATTGAAGAAAAATGAAGGGGAAGACTTCTTTTTACTTGTATATTAAAGATAATTACTATTGTTTTAGCTCATGATGGATAATAATGATGATGATAATAATAGTAATAATAATAATGAGCAGAAGATGAAGATTATAAAGATGAAGATGATGAAGAAGATTGAAGAAAAATGAAGGGGAAGACTTCTTTTTACTTGTATATTAAAGATAATTACTATTGTTTTAGCTCATGATGGATAATGATGATGATGATGATAATAATAATAATAATAATAATAATAATAATAATAATAATAATAATAAATAATAATAATAATTAATAATAATAATTAATAATAATAATTAATAATAATAATAAATAATAATAATAAATAATAATAATAAATAATAATAAATAATAATAATAAATAATAATAAATAATAAATAATAATAATAATAATAATAATAATAATAAATGATAATAATAAATGATAATAATAATAATAATAATGATGATAATAATGATAAATAATGATAAATAATGATAAATAATAAATAATGATAAATAATAAATAATAATAAATAATAATAATAATAAATAATAATAAATAATAATAATAATAATAATAATAATAATAATAATAATAATAATAATAATAATAATAATAATAATAATAATAATGAGGAGGAGGAGGAGAGGTCCACTATTAGGAAAATCTGTATCCCTTTATGTCAGCATTGTTTTACCGTAAAATACATGGTTTTGCTCAGTTCGTTCTTCTGCTGTCTTAACTATGGAAAACCATTATTACTTGAACAAACGTGTCATTTCAGTTATATTCACACCTTTCAGGCATGATATGTTGATTTTTGCTGATTCGCCCGAGATTGTGACTGCTTAACTGGTGCATAAACGAGTGTTTTGTTTATATCTGATGGCACATGGCGGTCAGGTTCAACACAAGTCGCTGGGGTGTGAGGGGACTGATCCATGCACTGGGCCAGTGTTTTGTTGATGTCTTAGTGCAGTGCTTGCACATGCCAGTCAGGTGTTTTGTTTACATCTGAGGCAGTACTGCGGCACATGCTGCTCGGGTTCTCCACAGGTTGTTGGCATGTGTGAACACAGCACAGCTTGGCCATTTACACTACCGAAAAACTTAAATTTTTACTAAACTGTTAAATGAAACTTAGTATTTTATTCTAAAGTAAGAACAAATTAGAAACTAAAAATTTCACTTATACTCTGTTCATCAAGAGATTAGAGGAGACGTAAACAAACCCACGTGCATTTTGACCACAGCGCGCCCTCTTGACACTTTCGCAGTGTAAATAGTCCCTTGAAGAAATACTGTTACTAAGGTCTGAAATGCCACTTAATGTTTGCTAAAGCATGAACTAAGTGTACTAAGCATAGTTAAAGTGTAAGAATACGCAGTTAAGTGAATCTGTAACCAGTCTAATTCATTCTGCACGCGCATTATTCAGTATGAAAGTAACATGGCGGAACAAGTAAGTGTTGTGAAACATAAGCATGGCAAACCGTTGCAAAGTGGTGAAAAGACAACAATATTGAACGTGTTTAACAACTTCTGTGAGAAATATCCTAAACTTGCTATCGAAGACATGATGAAATTAACATCCAAGTTTACCGGTGTGTCAGTTGCAAGTATTTACAACACACGCAAAGAAAAATCGTCAGTTGGTGAAGATCCCGGCCAAAAGCTTCCACGTACCGGATAAATGGTGGATGTAGTTTGCGATGAATTTGTGAGATCTGCAATTCGTCGAAAAGTTCACCAGTTCTTTGTTAACAATGAACCCCCGCCTTAAACTAAGTGCTGTTGGCAGTTAACTCTGATCCCGATCTTCCAGATTTAAAACGAACTTCCATCCACAAGCTGCTTCTGGAGATTGGTTTCGAGATTGTGAGCAGGAAATGAAAAAGTGTTATTGTGGAGAGAGATAACGTAAGTAGCAGTTAATTTCCATGTGCTACATGTTATTTGGATCAAGTAAATATATCCTTTTAGTAGTGTAAAGTGCATATTATACCTACGCGTAGTGGCAAGTAACTGTGTTGTGTCATTGTGAATGCACGTGGCCGTGGAGTGATACAAACCAGTGCTTTGTTTATATCTCCTCTAATCTCTTGATGAACAGAGTATATCTTAGTAATGTTGCAAGTTCTTGTTGCAAAACTGACTCAAGTTTCGAGTTAACTCCAACTCATTCTCAAAGCTCTACAAACAAATTTGTTACCAAAGCTACAGATACTCATTTTAATCACTAATCTCTGAAAACAAAAAACATAGATACTGATGCTCATTTTAATTACCAATATCTGAAAACAAAAATTTATAAATACAATCTATAGAAGGTGTTTCGAAATTCATAATACGGTTCCTGTTTTTTAAAATAAAATTTTTTTCCCAAACCATTAAATCTATTGGTCCACTTAATTGTTTTAATAATTTAACTTCTGGATTAATTTCATGATTAAATGACCAAAAATGATCTGCCACAGCTGATTTATCAGTTTGTTTATATTTAATATTTCTAAAATGCTCTTTTATTCTGATTTCTAACTGACGTTTAGTTTTACCAATATAAACCTTATCACAATCCAAACAGCTAAATTGATAAATGCCAAATTTTTTATAATTTGATATTTTATCTTTTTTAGAAAAATTTAATAAATTTTGTATATTAAATTTATTTTGAGGGACCAAATTTATTCCATATTCTTTAAAATTCTTTGTAAATTTTTTATTGGCCCATGGATGGTAAGTAAACTTTTTAAAAATACAATTATCTTTTATTTTTTTGAGGGTAGAAACTTCTTTAACAGCTTTTTGATTCTTAAAGTTTTCTATCTTTTTATGTATAAAATCTGCATTAAAACCATTAATTACTGCAGTGTTAATAATGTGTTTATATTCTGTGTCAAATACTTCTTTATTAAGGGGTATATTTATTAACCTATAAATTAAACTATTAAAAACAGCAAATTTATGTGCAAAAGGATTAAAACTGTTATTTTTTATGTAATTATCAGTGTGAGTAGATTTTCTATAAATACCAAAATTCAATTTATTCTTATGTCTTTTAATTTTTAAGTCCAGAAACGGAAGGCATCCATTATTTTCGGTTTCCAAAGTGAATTGTATATCTTTATCTTCTAAATTTAAAATTTTTAAAGCATCATTTATCTGTTTTTTAGGGACAACAGCAAAAATGTCATTCACATATTTATACCAGGAATTTCGCATTCATTCTTCGCAAAATGAAAAATGACATGACAGATTCATACTGATATACATAGAAAGTTTATTTTAAAAATTAGAGGGAATGATTTTATAATTTGAGTTTCAAAAAAGCTCATGAAAAGATTAGCAAGAAATGGCGAAAGTGGACTACCCATTGCCAAGCCAGAAGTTTGCTGAAAAAAATTACAATTAAAACTAAAGAAATTTTGATCTAAACAAAGATTTGTAAGTTTTACAAAATCATTTATTAAATCTTTGTTTAATTCTAAAGAATTTAACAATTTTTTTAAAAAATTAAAAGCTTTTTTCTAGGAATACTAGGAAATAAAGCAATTACATCAAAAGAAACGAGTTTATCATTATCAGACAATACTATGTTGCTAATCTTTTCTACTAATTCAAAAGAATTTTTAATACTTAAACTTTCAAATTGATCAAAGGTACTGAATTTTTTAGTTAACCATTTAGCTAAATTATACGTAGGTGAATTTACACAATTTATAATTGGTCTCATTTTATTTCCTGGTTTGTGAATTTTAGGAGGTTCATACAATCTAGGTAAAACTGGATTATTAACTTTTAAAATACTTTTTTCTTTTTTAGTTATCATATTCACTTCGTTGGGAATTTTATTAAAAGTTGAAATGCATGATTTTAAAGGATCATTATCAATTTTTAAGTAGTCTTCACTTTCAAGAAAAAGTTCTACTCTATTAATATAATCAGATTGATCTAAAATTACAATTTTATTGCCTTTGTCAGCTTTAGTATAAATTATATCCTTTTCATTCAATGATTTAATAATCTGATTATTATAATTACTTTTAGGATGATTTTTATTTATATCTTTCAAAATTTTAGTGCATTTCATTTTAATCAAAGATTTATTAATGTCATTTAAATCTTGACTGGCAATTTCAATATCTGCAACAAAATTATGTGTGTTTTTTTTAAAAACTTACGCAAGTTTTCATACCTTTATTTAGAAAATTTATTTATTTCTCATTAAAGTTACAATTTGATAAATTAATTACATTATTTGATTATTTGGTTTCTTTATATTTAATTTCTGTTGCTTTTGGCATAATCTATTTAACTTGTTTTTTAACCTCTTAGTTTTTCTTTTCATGCTAAAATTTAGATTCTCAAACAATTTTGATTCTAAATTAACCCAAATTAAGTTTCCTAAAATACACGTTAATTTTAAATGTAAGTCATATAACCTAAGTTCAATATTATTTAATTTTTTAAAATGTAAACTTCTTTCAACAGGGGTTACTTTTCTTTTTAAACAAATATTCAGAAATCTAATGTCTGCAAGAATATGTCTTTTCTTCTCTTGTAATTTTAAATATGATTTAATTTCATGTTTAGTTCCATATAAATTTAAATTAAACAAATAACTATTAAATTCTAAATTATTATCCATCATATTTCAAATGGTAAATGTAGCCAGGAACAATTGCATCAAACTAATTAAGTTTATTAAGGAAATTGAAGCTATTAACAGTGAAACAACAAGATTGTAAAGTAAGAACAAATTAGAAACTAAAAACTTCACTTATCTTAGTAATGTTGCAAGTTCTTGTTGCAAAACTGACTCAAGTTTCGAGTTGACTCCAACTCATTCTCAAAGCTATATGAATATGGAATATGGAATAAATTTGGTCCCTCAAAATAAATTTAATATACAAAATTTACTAAATTTTTCTAAAAAAGATAAAATACCAAATTATAAAAAATCTTGCATTTATCAATTTAGCTGTTTGGATTGTGATAAGGTTTATATTGGTAAAACTAAATGTCATTTAGAAATCAGAATAAAAGAATATTTTAGAAATATTAAATGTAAACAAACTGATAAATCAGCTGTGGCAGATCAGTTTTGGTCATTTAATCATGAAATTAATCTAGAAGTTAAATTATTAAAACAATTAAGTGGACCTATAGATTTAATGGTTTGGGAAAAGATATTTATTTTAAAAAACAAAAACCATGTTATGAATTTTGAAATCCCTCCAATAGACTGTATTTATAAGTTTTTGTTTTCAGAGATTGGTGATTAAAATGAGCATCAGTATCTATGTTTTTTTGTTTTCAGAGATTAGTGATTAAAATGAGTATCTGTAGCTTTGGTAACAAATTTGTTTGTAGAGCTTTGAGAATGAGTTGGAGTTAACTCGAAACTTGAGTCAGTTTTGCAACAAGAACTTGCAATATTACTAAGATAAGTGAAGTTTTTAGTTTCTAATTTGTTCTTACTTTAGAATCTTGTTGCTTCACTGTTAATAGCTTCAATTTCCTTAATTAGTATTTTATGTTTCTTACACCTACATCTATTAGCCAGATTATTCTGGCCGAAGCAGTACCTTCCACCATGTATAATAAAGTATTTAGCTTCTTGTTTCCTCTTGTTTGCTATGATGTACCCATTCCCTCCCGTTCATTTAGACTTTTCCACCATGTGGTTAGGAACTATCAATCCTCTTCTTGATTGACTCCGAGTATAATATCCAGGAGAGAATACTGTGGAGGCTAAGCATCCCTAAGAGAGGGAGTGAGGAGTCAAACCTTATAAATGGAGGACATAGACATTGGTTAGGAACTGTCAATCCTCTTCTTGATTGGCTCTGAGTATAATATCCAGGAGAGAATACTGTGGAGGCTAAGCATCCCTAAGGGAGGGGGTGAGGAGTCAAACCTTATAAATGGAAGATATAGACATTGGTGCCAAATCCATAGGTTTTAGGGATGATTATAATCATCAAAACTTATTTAAGCCTCCCTCCCTGCCAGCAAGAGCAGTAAAGAATGCACTAGATGTTCTGGAATTTTGAATTAAGTTCATTGTCAATGTATAGGAAATATGTATTGTATTTGAAGAGAGGGAAGTGTGGTGACTCATCAAAAACTACTTAACTGATATTTTCAATAGGAAAAGAAACATTTCTTTCAGTGGTTAGAGACTACATATATGTTATGTCCAAAAAAAAAAAATGTTAAGGTGATTCTTTAGGCAGAAAGGAAATCAGAAATCTTTATACCTGCCAGTTTCATATAATTTTGTTATTCCATTAACACAAAAATTGTAAAGCCTGTATATTGTAAAATAATTACAGAACCAACGAGAAAAGTTTAACATTTCATGTACTATGTTTATATAAAAATGACCACAATTTGGTTAATTTTTCACCACCAAAACTGTTTTGCATGCTTTATATAATTTCCAGTTTCGAAAAATATTATGAGAGGTGGAGGAGTGAGTGGGGAAGAGGCTCAGATCAAAAATATATCTACTGATATTTCATTTCCATTTCCTTGAATATCTAGATTTTTGGTCCATTATTATAAATACCATGGGAGCATTGTGAAATTACAGTTCAAAGAAGGGTAGACTGCAGCCTTAAAGACCACATATACCACAAATAGTATGGAGGGTGAAGTAACTTAATAAAATTGTTATACAAAATCTAAAAAGCCACCCATTCAACATTGGATATGGCAGTTAATAAGTAATAAATGCAGCTTCATGTTATGTCTGTGGAAACAAAACCAGTAAAGATACTAAGCTTTCCTTAACATATATTGGAATACTGCTGCAATTACTGCAACATGACTTAATAAAATACTGGAGTTTTGTCAAAATCTGTATTGAAAATATTGGAAATGTACTGGAATTATAAAACTTCAGGGCAGTAGACAGCCTGAAATATATAGGAATTCCTACTATTTGTATAGTATTAAATTGAGGTTGTAGGAACATAAAACATTGTGACAATATGTTGACAGTTATTCATAGAAAACATATTGTAACAAATCAGAATACCAGTTACTACCAATGAGATTTTGTCTTCTAAACGGTAGGTAGCATGGTAGGCTAGCATGCCCATTCCCCCTTGCCATTGGCAACTAGCTATACGGCCACATTGACACTATCAATTTTTTTCTTTGATATTTTATAATATTTAGGCCTGTCCTTTAGCAGGTGTATATTAGTGATAAATTGTATATTGTTGCTTGGATCTATAATTAATATACATTTCTTTCTTAATTTAAATTTGTGCAGTCAGCTGCTTGGAGTGCAAGCAGAAATAAAGCAATTGTGGAGTCCACTAAGTAAAACACAAGTAGAGATTAACAAAGCAATTGCTGAAATCAAACAAGCTCAGCTAGAACGCCAGCATAGCATCTGGGAAGAAATTGTAAGTTTCAGTAAAAATAATCTTTGTATAATGCAGCTCCAAATAATCAATGTGTGTTAATTATCTTAATGATACAAGAACATAACATGCTTTTTCATTTTGACTGATGTGATTACATGGCTCAAGATGCAATGAAAACTAGTTCCTGCTATGAAGTTCATCATTTTGTTTGGTGTTTTGAGCAGATGTCCTTGACAGAAACACATCTGAGTATTTTATTGTACATCTGAATCACAGTTAAAAACAAATTGGTCAAAATATATATTCTTTGAGTTATGGAGCCCAACAAAGAAGTCATGTGCTATACATAAACATTGGAAAAATATTTGAGGTTTTTCCTCCTTGCTGATGGCCTAACAACCCCAAAATCATGTTATTGAGCATGTGAATTATTAGTGGTTTTAATATTTAAACCTGCGACAGTCTTTTAAATAAGCTTGTTATTTCTGAATTTAGCAATGAGATCTCTTATGGTTGTAGTGACAAAAAGACTACTTTAGATAAATTATTTCAGTTTGACATGTTTTGTTTTATTTAATTTAAAATATATTTTGTAATTAAGTAGTAACCTCGAAAAGAGATCTAACCCACAAAGAACAAATTGTTGGGAAAATGAAAAAAAAGCTTTAATTTTATTTTGGGTTTGATATTTCTTCTCTCTCTCTCTCTTTCTCTCTCTCTCTCTCTCCTCTCTCCTCTCTCTCCCCCTCCCTCTCTCTCTCATTCTTTTAGATACAATTAGAAATTGTGTGTATAACAGTACCTAGTGGGGTATATTAACAATTTCAATCAGAATCGATGGGGAAATGATGTACCTATTCCTAAAGACCAGAAAAATGAACTATCCTGCAATTAATTTACATTAGATTAGATTTATTTCATCCATATGTTTCAATTACATGGGATATATCACAAGTTCAACAGAACTCTCTATATGTGCATAGCAATGTAAATTTAGTTGATACACAAATCAAGTATTGCACATCTTTTTCATAGTATACTCCTTTCATTTTTTCGAGTTCTCATTTTATTAAAGGGACACATCATTATGTAACCTATTTATTTCCATAGTACACAAATAAATTGTATAAAGTACATTTTTTTTATAGTTTTCATCATTTCTCTTGTTTGGGTTATGTTCTTTATTTAATTTGGTAGCATATTAAATAATTCCCTTCCTATAATTTGTACCGCACAATTATTCAATGTTCGCCTTAGTGTTGTTCTGTAGTAATCATCATTATTTCTCAAACTATAAGTGTGTGTATTACAATTCTTTTGATGTCTTTCATGTACAATAATTTTTATACTTTCGTATATATTTTAACTGTTGCATGCACAGAACAGTTAAAACATGTAAGATCTAAGTTTTTAAACAGGCTTCTGCATGTTTGTCTATTGTTTATTTCACCTGTTATTCTGATGACTTTTCTGTGTTTTAAATACCTTTTCTTGTTCTCTAAGGTAATATTCCCCCATAGCATGATACCATGGCTTATATGTGAGTATATAAATGCTTAGTATACCAGTGTCATCGTTTTGTTGTCCATTGTCCTTCTGACCTGTCTTATAATTTAGTTGCTTTCATTTATTCTTTTAGTAATATGTGCTGTGTGGGATTGCCAGTTTAGGTTTTTATCAGTTATCATTTCGAGAAAGTTTGTACAACTTATTTCAGGTATGCTTTCACCTTCTCAGATTATTTTAATAATCTTATGTGATTTGCATTTTGTTATCTGAAAATTAACCAGTGCTGCATTTTTTGTTTATTGCCATGTCTAAATTGAAGTAATATTGCTTTATGGTTCCTAGAATTTTGTTTGTCCTATTTTCTACCTCTTTAGCTGTCTGCCCCCTGATTACAGCAGTTGTGTCATCACCGTATCCAATAGCTATGCACCCTGCTTTTTCTATTAATTCATATACTTTGTTACTACCATGTACCTGAAAAATACACACTGAACCCCGAGTTAATTTGAAATGTTATACTATCAATCAGTTTTGATTTTTTCATGAAATGTGTTCATTTTCACTCGATTTTCTAAGGTTATTATAGAATTCAGGAAACTGTGGTGGAATAAACTTGTACATATACAATAAATCCACTTTTGTGCATCCCTTATCACACTGATTCTGGCAACAATGTAGTTTAATCTAAAACATATTAGAATTACCTATTCAGTACAACTGAACACTAGGTTGCACAACTGAACCCTATTTTGCAGGCAGTGCCGTGGCCAAGCGGTCAGACCGTTCGCCTATTACCAAGTCAGCCCAGGTTCGATCCTAGGAACCTGCATGTTGATGAATGTATGTTGAGGTATGTTTCCTGTGGTTAATGAAGTGACATCTGGGTGGGTTTACTTCGGGTTCTCCAGTTATACCTGCCACTCATTCCACCAATTGCTTCATCATCACCTTTTCAATAATCCATTTTTGCCTCACTTCCATACCTGGTGCTGGGCTGACCACCCACTTCCAGGTCTTTACTCTGCCCATTCCACAGGTTTTTCTGCTCCCCGACAGCCCCCTGACCCTAGGCACTGGTTTGTAAGTCCTAGGGGGTGTCAGTCAAGGCCATCCTTATCTAACAGGCCTATATACAGAAAGAGATTACATTATTGACGTCATCACGGGAGGCTTATGTTTATCACCTATTTGTTTATTACGGGAATGCAACACATCAGTACGTGGTTGGAACACTAAGAAGTTGCTTGTGCCTTACAATGTGTCAGTAAACAAGTGAACAAAAAATTAAATTACAAAGTGGTGTAATTTTCAGTACAAAATGCCTAGGAAATGTTGTGTGCCGGGTTATACCTCAAACTATAAAACAAGTGTAAACAAGTATGTTACAGTGTTTTTGTTTCCAAAGGATCCACACAGGAGACAACAGTGGGTACGTGCTATTCACAGGGATATTTATGAACCAGGTGTGGTATGTATTAAACATTTTTCGGAACAGCACATAGTGAAGGAATTTACTGCTACACGAAATGATGGAAGCATTTTATAGCACCCAGAACAACTCCTAAACTTACTGAAAATCCATAGCATTTCATAAATGACTCAAAGATGACAAAATTGTTGATTTTCAGAGCTTTAAAAATAGAATTAGTGACATGAAATTAGAGGAATTCACCGTCATCATAAAAGAAAAAAGTGTAATTTTTGTGAAAATTGATACTGAAGAAATTCCTAAAATTGTAGCAGCATTAAAAATTAATTCCAATTTTATTATTTAGGTTCTATACGGTAAAATTGTAATACTCAATAGTAACTTTAGATGGATTCTCAGTAAACAAATGATATTGGATAAATGGTCTAAATTTGATGCTCTTTTGGTTCACAATAGCAAGTGAACAAACAGAACATAAGCTACTTCAGGCTGCCAACATTTTAAAGGAATGTTGGGAAGACATGAATGAAGATTTCACAGAATATCTAAAACCTAATTTCCTAGAAGAGCAGGTAAAACTGGCCAGTCAAAAGTAAATTAAATCTGCGCCCGATACCCTGTTATGGGCGTGCTCAATTTATTTTTCTCACCCAGCAGGTTACAGACAGTTACGTGATTCCAATGTTCTTTCTTTACCCCATCCTGATTACCTCACACGACTTTCTCAACCCCTCAGTCCTGATAGAAACTCTTGCATTTAAAATATTTATCAGAGAAGGTGAAAATGCTTGGTGATCACGAAAAAGTAGTAAATTTGTTGAGACATGTGAACAAGAATTTCTTAAAGTAGAAAACCAGAGACAGCGCGTTTGCCTGTAGCACAGAGGACCCGGGTTCGATCCCCGGTACCAGCATGGGGATTTTATCCCCTCTGGGAGGTCTGGCACGGGGTGCACTCAGCCTCGTTAGGTCCCGGGGGGACCAATTGAGGAGCTACTTGATGGAGAAGTAGCGGCCCCAGGTCGAGAAGACCGCATAACTGGCCGGGAGGGCTCGGGGCGCTGACCACGTCCCACCCTCCAGTACTGCACCTCACCAATGACGCCTGTAGTGGGCAGAGGTGGGGGACGCAGCGGCTGGGCGGTAGGCCTTGGCCCTTCGTGGGCTGTCATGCGGGGTTTACATTTACATTTACAGAAAACCAGAGAAACTTAATTCTTCATTTAGGTGCTGAGACATGTGACATTAATAATATCAGTGCTGACTGTAATGCTAGTGATTGCGAGTTACCGGGTGCTATTTTGACGAGGAAAATAATAAAAGTAATAACCAACATCCTCTTGAAAAACTACTGCATTATTAAACAAGACAGTTTGGCATTAGCTACAGGAAAAAAAAAAAAAAGAAAGAAAGAAACTGGAGATATATTGGCATTGCGAACGTAAGAAGCATGCTCTGCCATTAACAACTATGCAAAGCATGGTTTCCACTAACATACTAACACACATTAACTTTTAATACGAAATGTGAAAATATAAATGAATGCACGCTTCTTCCAGCGCAGAAATGCTGTAAAACATGTGTTTATTCTGTATGAATTGCTTGGAACGTTGGCCTCGCATTGTGACGTCACGAATCACATATCCAGGCCTGTTACTTAGAGATGGCCTTGTGTCAGTCCTCCATATGGAGAAGGTAATCAGATGAAGGAGACGAGCACTATTTTGCTCTGAATATATCTTTTTTCTCCATTTACCTTTCATAATTCAATCATTTTCATTAGCTGTATAATGTGCGTTTAAAAAAGAAAAGAACGTAAAAGAATGTGATAATGATGGTTTTACATTTAATGATAAGCACATTTTAAAATTTAGCTAAAACATGTAATGAGTGTAACCAACAGTTTTAGAATCCTAAATATAAATATTAAAATTAATAAAATTATCTTATGTTCAGAATTCAGATTACATCATTGTTCCACTTACCTTTTCTTATATACATTTTCCTGGTACAAAATGTCTTTTCCTATTCATATATGATTCCCAGCATTTTTTAAGGATTTATTCTTATTGTGCTTCCATTGGATTCAGTTTATTTTCCAGCTATAAGCTTCATTTAATTGTTTTTCAAAATTGAGACTCATCAATTGCTTCATTACCTCTGCCTTTGTTTGGCAGATAGATTACTTTTCACCGGAGTACCGTAATTGTAAAATAATTAAATAAGATCTGAAAGGAAAATATATAATTTCACCTAATTGTGGCATCCATTGAATATATCACTATTCCACTGTAAACTCAACTTTCAATGTTTTGTAGGTTATATCTTTTTTCAGGGTAATTATTCAGTTATAACAATATAATTATTATAAATATTTTGCTAAACAAAAACACGTGGGCTTTTTAAATTATTTTAATAATATTATACAAAATTATGATCAATTGATTTATCCAGAATACTCATGCATTAGGGATGAATGAGAAGAACTTAATCAAAGGTTTTCTTTCTAAAAAATTTCTTATATTAATTTATTTATTCACCATAAGGGTGTTTTTTACAAATTCATGGCTTCATCAATTTTTAAATAAGGAATACAAATTTTGGATATGGTTTAAAGAATAATATGAATGCAAATAACATATAAACAGAGGCAAGATTACAATAATATGAATGTATGTTATGTATACGGAGGCTACAGATTTAATATAGAGAGAATGCAAATTCACAGTTCCAACAAGTTTTGGACACTATTAATTACAATTCAGATATATAAAAAATTACAGATAGTTATGCAAAGAATGTATATGCAATAATTTATGTTAATGATGTGTACTGTCTTAGATTAGTTTCTAAAGTAATCAAAAACTCCTGCACACTGTAGAAGGTTTGCTCAGTTTGAAAATGTTCAACTTCCTTCCTAAACTGACTGCAATTGTGGGTTCTGTTTGTGATTTGATTATACATGTGTATCCCCTTATGCAGTATAGAACTTACCTTTTTTGTTCTGGCAGTTTGTATGTGTATTTTATTACTATTCTGGCATTAGTATATGAACAGTGTCGTTTATGCTAAATAATTCAACATTGTTCCTTATAAAACAAACAGTTTCTAAAATATAGAGACTTGGTAGTGTAAGAATATGATTTTGCCGAAAGTATGGTATACATGATGTCCTATGCAAATTTAGCATTAGCCTAAGTACTTTCTTTAGCGTTATGAATAGTGCGCTTATTTCACTTCACTATATATAAGTGAACAACAAGAATTCATAGTTGTTGATTTTCGGTGTTATTGACAAAATCTACAATCTTATTTCTTGGAAGTTTGAAAACAGTGTTGTAATAATCAGTTTAAACCATAAAGGTGAGTCGATTAATATCACTATACAACACTTACTTATAATTTACCGGAACATGTTTCAGAGGTTGACTTTCCTCCATTATCAACCGCACATCAACTGGTGTGGATGGAGATGTTTCCTCTGAGGTCTCCTCTGGTGGTTGTTCAAGGAACTTGCTGAAGATATCCTTCTGACGATGTCAAAATTGAATATTCTGTTTCTATTTTTCAAAATGAAGATTTGTTCCTTCATGGATAGCTCTTGTTTTCCCGTTACATGTTTGAGGAGTTTCGGTTTTGGTTTTATGTTAGTGGTTTTTTGTCCAGAAGTGGATGGCAACTACTAATTTTTCCAACTGTTTGTTTTTTACGTTTCTAAAGTGTTTCTTGGATCTTATTTCTAAATTTCTTTTCATTTTTCCTATATATACGTCATAACAGTCACTGCATTCAATTTGGTATATGCCAGATTTTTTATTGAGTGGGATGGTGTCTTTGATGTTAGAGTTCAGTAGATTTTTTTACTTTCTCTGCTGGCAAGTAGGGGAAGTATTGTATTCCACCCAAAAATTTGATGTCGTGATTTCACCGGAAATATATGTTTTGAGACCCCCTGAATCCAAAAAAAGCATTTTTAGAAAAAGGTCTGTGTGTGTGTCTGTGTGTCAGTCTGTATACAGCATAACTCAAAAACGAAAAGTCGGTTAAAAACCAAAGTTGGTATTTAAGTTTAATGTCTTTCAAGGATATGACACAAAGATTTTGAAGAAAATAGCTCTGCCCTAAACTACCCTTTACATGGAAGATTTTCAGAAAATTTTGATTTTCTTGAAAATGGCTCTAACGATTTTGATTAAAATGCCATATGTTTGAGATATTTTTATGACAAATGAAATGTATATCTTGAATTTTCTGGCTATAGCCCCTGTAGTCGTATTTGCTTTGCAGGACTTTTGCATAACTGGTAAACCGTTAGAGATAGACTAAATCATACTATACAAAAAATGTAGATCTTGCTAAAATACACAATTTATGCCTCAATAAATTTTCTTGTAGGTTGAACCATTTCGGAGATATTCCTTGTTGTCTGTGTGAGTTTCGGAAAACTTAAAGCTTTCGTGTGAGACAGAATATTAGAAGACCCCAAAAGAAAATCGTTAATGTAAATGTTTGTTAAAAGTGTAATTAGTTTTTTGATGTTGGTATGAGATAATTAAATGACGAAAACATGTTGATAAGGTTCATTGTTACGAACAACTAAGTTTGCACAAAGACGTCATAAATCTTTCCATATTTGATTTTAATATATGTGTATAAATATTAGAATTGTTTGTGTTCCATAATAAAAGTAGGGGAGGATGATTAGAGATTGCTTCCCTACTGAGAAAGAACTATTTGCGCGGATGAATATGAAAAAGGCGGTGTCGCGTCAAAACGACGCCAAAAAACTGGACATTAGCATCTATGTCATTGGCGTGGATGGACGTATTTTTATGTGTACGCGTCATGAAATAGTAAAAGTGAATTTACTAAGTGTTTAGAGACCTTTAATTAAATTTCGGCGGTGCTAGGGAAGTTGATCCGCTAAAATAAGACTTTCTACTGTGATACGATTAAAAAATTGTGAACAAGAAGGTGCAAATAAAATGTTTGACTAAAGTTAAACACGAGTGTATGTTCATTCCATCCGTTACCAAGCCCTGAGATCAAAAAGATCTCATTAGCTTAAAGACACAGCGTCGTTAATAATCGCAAAAACCGCACCAAAATGGCTTGCCCAATGTGGAACTCGAATTTAGGATGGGATGGAAATTACGGGAAATGAATTTATGCGATATACAAAGTGACGCCATATCATTGTGTCAAAAGGAAAGAAGACGCCATTAGACCATCGTTTGATATCGACATCAGAACACCGATGAACGGATAATCAACGATACATCAGAACACCCATGCACGGATAATCAACGCGGGAAAACACCGGAGATCGTCTAGCGAAGCCAACTGCCCAGGAGACGTACATAACTGGACAAATCAACGAAGAAAAAAAAGTAGGATCAAAAATTTTTATTTTTACATCCAGTTTATTTTCATTTTTATGTTACTGAGAAGCGGCAAAGTAGTGGGACTTTTAACCCTAAGTGAATTGAATAAAGAAACTAAAATGTCGCGAAAAGAGATAGAAACAGGAGTGGGGGAAGGGGCAGATAGGCCTAGTTATCAAGTAGAACCAGAAAGTGAGGAACAGGTAGCGATAGGGAAAGACCAAAGGTTATTAATGATCATGTTTGAAAGACTAGAACAAAGTTTAGGTCAGAGAATGGAACAAAAGGTAGAATTAAAGCAGGACATAGAACAAAGTTTAGGTCAGAGTATAGAACAAAAACTAGAACAAAATAAAAAAGAAATAGGTCAGAAAATGGAACAGAATAGGGCAGAAGTAAAACAGGACATAGAACAAAGTTTAGGTCAGAAAATGGAACAGAATAGGGCAGAATTAAAACAGGACATAGAACAAAGTTTAGGTCAGAAAATAGAGGGAGTGAGAGAGGACTTGGAAAATAATAAAAAAGAAATAGGTCAGAAACTGGAACAGAATAAGGAAGAGATAGGTCAGAAAGTGGAG
This sequence comes from Tenodera sinensis, assembly GCA_030765045.1. NCBI lineage: Eukaryota > Metazoa > Arthropoda > Insecta > Mantodea > Mantidae > Tenodera > Tenodera sinensis. Next base: position 153,777,685 of record CM060961.1, on the reverse strand, counting down.
GAAGTGAGAAAGAACTTAGAACAGAAAATAGAATTAGGAAGACAGGAGTGTAAAGAAAATATGAAAGTAATGGAAACTAATTTAAAATTAGTACATAAACACTTAAATGAGACAAAGGAAGCCTTAGAAGCTAGGATAGAAATCATAGGAGATATGATGGGAAAAATAGAATCAGAAATGAGAGAAAATAAGATTGTATTAGAAGGAGAAATTGCTAGATGTAGAGATGAAATAACAGAATGTAATTCAAGTGTAGACTGTAAGATTACAAATGTAAAAGCAGAAATAACTGAGGAATTAAGGAAAGAGATTGAGGTAGTAAAGAAAGACATTATTAATGAAACTGTAGAACAAATTGTAATTCCTAAAATTAAGACGATGACTGAAGTAGTACATTCACAACAGGATGCTATAAATGATATGAAACAAAGTCACTTAGAAATAAAGAATGATTTAAAATCAATTTGTGAAGAAATGAAAAAAGGGAAAGAAAGTTTGGCTAATGTAAATGATGTTGTGAATGCACTACAAAGGCAAGATGATTTAGATGTAAGTAATGTACAAGATGAGAGTTATTTGAATAATGTACAAAATGTTGACTCACCATACAGAGAAAGAGGTTCACAACCAAACAATGACACAACACACAATACATGTTACACCAACAGCATATTACATGAAATCACACCACCTACATTTGACGAGGAGAAGGGAGACGATCCAAAGCTCTTTGTTAAAGAGATGGAAGAGTATTTCAAAGTGAAAAGGATACCAAATGAGCTTAGGATGATGATAGTCAAGAAAAGCTTAAAAAACAAGGCATTAGAATGGCTCAGGTTAACACTAGCTGGTCACGAGTCGTATAGCTCATTCAGAAATCTATTCCTATGAAGGTATTGGGGCCCAGCTAAGCAAAACCAAACTAGGGTAGAGCTAGCGACAGGTAGATATGATCCAACCAAAGGGTTATCGCTAGTCGATTATTTTATGAAAGTAGCCAACAAAGGAAAGCTGTTAGACCCTAACCTGTCGGAAGCAGAGCTAATTACCAGCATAACAAGACATTTCCCAGACACGGTGAGAACAGGGTTAATTGTTGCGAGGCCAGTAGATTTTGCAGATATGATAGAATTGCTGACAGCCTTCGAAACACAAAATGGTCGGCCTAATGAGCATAGACATAGGAACGGTCACCCAAACTCACCCATCTTAAACCGGAGCACGGCTACGAACAACCAGAATGAAGGAGAAGATAGAAATACTAGGAGCACCCATGAAAGGGGGAGAGGGGCACACCATTTCCCACAACCACATAATCATTGCGAAAGGATGGAGAACACAAGACAGCGGTACCACGACACCATACCAAGGGGTGAATCGAGATACAGAACGCATAGATTTGATCGGGGGAGACCAGGAGACCGTACCCATCAAGTGAATCACATACGATTCTGTAGGGAATACTTAAACAGCCAAAGGTCGTCATACAATAGGGGTTCATGCCAAAGGGGCAGAAACCAATGGAACACCGACAACGTAAGACAACAGGAACAGAATGAAAATGTGCCGGATAGGACCGATGCTGCGCAGAATACAGAAACAACAATCACCTCCAACGCCCAGGAAAACTAAGTACAAGTCAACTTTGTGTCCCGGAAGTTGACCTGTGTGGCAGTAGTGGCAATATTGACCAACATAACATAGGTACCTTGAGAAGACAGGCAAGTGACAGAAAGGAAATAACCAATCCACCAATGATTAGGCTGAAGGTATGGGGTATCGAATTGCCAGCAATGATTGATACAGGAGCCAGCACATCAGTATGTGACGAACAGCTATTCCAGGAATTAATAACAAAGAGAAATGCTGAATTCTTGCCTGTGTGTGGAGTGTATTGCAGCACAGCAATTGGCAAGAAAAAGGAACATGTTAAATACCAGGTAAGGCTGGTAATAGAAATCGGAAGTTGGAAGTTCGATTTTATTGCCCTGGTAATACCTAGACTAACAGCTACCCTAATCATTGGCAGTGATTTGCTTAATCTTTGGAGATCGGTGATCAATTATGACCTACATGAATTCATTATCAAGGAAGGAACCTCAGAATGCACTGCGAAGTTCCTGGAGGAAGAAACATGCCAGGAGGAACCAGACCAGACAGGGATCCATCCGGATGAACAATTCTTTGTGGAGAACATCAATGTCCACAAGAATAGGTTGGTAGACCTAAGGGTAAGTAAGGAGAAAACAGGTTGGACGAGCGAGGAGGAAACTAATGTTTGCTGCCATTGGATCTGCACAGAAGACGAGTATGTTACCTCGAACAACTACCAACCTGAACCACTACCAACAGATGGAGAAGAACCGATGTCACAGTTAATCGACGAGAAGGTCTGGGGGGCACATGGCATCTCTGAAGAGGAAAGGAACCAACTTAGAAAAATATTGATTAAAAATAGGAAAGTTTTTAATAAAAAGCCAGGTACAGTAATAAGAACGTACATACTTTTACAGTAAAAGATATCACCCCCTATTCACATAAATCCAGGCCCATCCCCAACTCCATCAGGGAGGAAGCTGACAGAGTGATCCAGAAAATGTTAGCGGACGGAATAATAGAACCGTCGGACTCATGTTATGTGAATCCAGTAGTATGGGTCCATAAGAAAGAGGGAAAATTGAGGATGACCATCGACGCAAGGAAGATAAATGCGCATACCTTGCCGGATCATTACAGGCCTGAGGGGGTAGACCAACTGATATCAAAATTGAAGGGAGGTCAACATTTTACAAGTCTTGACCTGACAGCATCATTCTGGCAAATTCCTCTTCATCCAGATGTCAGGAAATATACCTGCTTCCTGCACAAAGGAAAGGTGTACCATTTTTTAAAATGTGCCTTTGGATTATCGACCAGTAGCAGTGCACTACTGAGGGCTCTAGACAAAGTTTTCGGGGATACTATCGAGGCTTTTGTAACGCAATATGTTGACGATTTTTTAATATACAGCAAGAATCCCGAGTCACACTTACATCACATAGATTATGTATTGTCCAAGTTTCAGGAAAGCAACATGACCCTAAATTTGGAAAAGTGTGAATTTTTCGTCAAAGAGGCAGAATTTCTAGGCCACATCATTACGCCTGATGGTATACAACCTAATCCGGAGAGGGTCAAGGCCATAGAGTGTATACCACCCCCACGTAACTTGAAACAGTTAAGGAGGTTTCTGGGCATTTTACAGTACCAGTCAAAATTTGTGATCTACTACGCTAAGGAATTAGTACCCCTTAGAGAACTGTTGAAAAAGGATACTAAGTGGGAATGGAATACTGAACACCAGGTAGCCTTTGAGAAAATCAAAGAACTTTTTAAGCACAGTATTCTCCTGGAACGACCGAATCCAAATTCACCTTTTCTAATATACACTGATGCTAGTGCGCACTCATATGGAGCAATATTAGCACAAGAAGATGCAGATGGCAACAAACATGTGATTGCCACAGCTTCTAGATTTCTAAACAAGATAGAAGCCAATGCCTGCATAACAGAATTAGAAATAGGTGCAATCCATTTTGCGTTACAAAAGTTCAGGCAATATATCTACCATTATAAAATAATTATATATACAGATCACGTAAGCCTGTCCTTCATCCAAAAATGCAAGCTAACCAACTCCAAAATCTCGAGGTACATACACGAAATAACATCGCACGACATAGAGGTCAAACATATCCCGGGCAAGGAGAACATCTTTAGTGACTTATTGTCAAGATTAAGATCGGAGAGTCACATACCCGAGACGATATACAATCCACACCATGAAATTAAAATCATGCAGATAAATAGTAAAGAAAGCAACGAAATCTTACAAGACTTCAAAAACATAGCGAAGCTACAGCAAGAAGACCCTAAATTGAAGAGGCTATTCGACAAGGCTCCAGACATAGTACCAAAATTGGAAGCCAAGATAGGCAAATTTAGGAACATCCTATTTAAATTACATGGTCGCGACGTAAGGAAGTGGAAAATGATGGTACCAAATTCCTTACAGGACAGGGTCATTTTGGCATTCCACCACTCGATGCTTCACTCTGGTACTGAAGGAACAATGCTTGCAATTGAGGAAGTACTGTACATCAAACATCTTGGCAAGAAAGTCAGGAAGTTAATTTCCTCATGCGACCTATGTCAGAAGGCCAAGCCAATTAATGTAAGATACGATGTCGTTCCACAATCCATCGTGAGAAACGAGAAAAATGCATTGGTGTGCATCGACGAACATGGCGAGCTACCAAGGGGGAAAGATGGAAACAGATACATCTTTGTCATGTTTGATGTTTTCACAAAATTCACTAAAATATACCCCATTAAGAACATTAAAAGCAGAACTTGCCTAGATAAAATCATCAAGGACTACATCCCAAGATATGGGAGAATAAAATCTATTCTATCAGACAATGCAACAATGCATAAGAGTAAGTTATTCCAGGACACCTTAAGAACATTAGGAATAAAATTATACTATTCCTCAACGTATTATCCTCAAGGAAACCCGACTGAAAGAACCATGAGGGATATAAGTATATATTTCCGCCTACTTTGCCACAAAGACCACACTTCCTGGATGGAAAAATGCGTGTACATAGAGGAGGTGATTAACCATTCGGTGAACCCCACGACCAAGTTCGCCCCAATCGAATTGATGACCAACACAAAACCCAAGAGATTGACAATTGAAATTGACACTACGATGGCTGCTCAAAGGGAATTGACAGAAAAGGAAAAATGTCAATTGGCATTCAGAAGATTACAGCAAAAGGCTGAAAAAGGGAGGAACAAGGTAAAAAGATTCGTCAGGAAATGGTCCCCACAAATTGGAGAAAAGGTGCTCTTAAAAAGCCACAAAGCATCCAAGGCATCTGAGAAAAGATCTGGAAAGATGGAACTACTGTACACTGGACCACTGGTCATAACAAAACAGCTGGGTGACCACACGTATGAGCTACAGAATACAAATGGCAAGTTGGTAGGAAGATACCATAAAAATAAATTAAAACCATACAAAGAAAGGACCAAATAGTCTTTGCCAACAAATATGTAAGGCAGGAATAGTAGAAATGATGGAAAATAACAATTTTTAATGGGTTACTTATAGAAAATTAAGTTCAGATTAGAAAATACAACAAAAAAAAGAAAATCAACATAGTCATTGGCTATATTGATCACAAAGAGCATTGTCAACAAAGACAGATGAGGACACTGATTGTCATTAAAGAAATTAATTATAGCGACGGAAAATAATGTGTTTTTGACATAAGGATGTCAGGGACAAAAATAGAAAGGAATCAATTGTGATGACAAAGATAAAATATTTCGACACAAAGATGTCGAGGGTGAATCGAGAAGAAAAATAATACAACTGAAGAATAATTATAAGTATAGAAGTTTTCTCTTATAGAGATAAGAGACAAAGAGTTGACAATTAGTGAAGTAAGAAAAACCATAATCAGAAAAGCAATGCCCATGAATTAAAATGGATATAGCCAATGCTAAGCTTGAAGAAATGTTAAACTAAACAATAATGAATAAGAACCCAATTAAAAAAAAATGATACCATTAGTAATATCAGAGTTTAAGAACTGACTCAAGGACCTGCCTATACATAATAAGCTTACAAGACAAAGAAGGCAAAGAACTGAATAAAATATTGCCATAAATATGATCATAATCATTAGCTCAAAATTTGTATCCTGTTTTTCTCTCCTCATAACAAGGAACATAAGTCAAAAGCCACATAATAAACCATAATACACTTAAATTATATTTGTGTCAATGTCAAGTGTACAATAACAGAGTATGTGTTGTATAAGAACTGAATATGTGTTGTATAATAACTGAACATATGTTGTACAATAACTGAATATGTATTGTATAATAACTGAACATATGTTGTATAATAACTGGATATGTTGTATAATAACAGAACATATGTTGTATAATAACTGAATGTGTTGTACAATAACTGAATATGTATTGTATAATAACTGAATATGTGATGTATAATAATTGAACATGTATTGTGTAGTAACTGAATATGTGAAATTTACAAAGACATGCTGTGCCATGCCAAAACAAAAGACAAAGACAAACAGCGAAGAAGACTGTAAAGAAAACAAAAAAAAAATATTGTACAAAGTGATTGTATCAGAGGAATAGGGAGAAGTATTGTATTGTGTTTCAAGATTGTAAATATAGGTGACAACTTGAAAAACAAAACAAGGGGCATGTGAGACAGAATATTAGAAGACCCCAAAAGAAAATCGTTCATGTAAATGTTTGTTAAAAGTGTAATTCGTTTTTTGATGTTGGTATGAGATAATTAAATGACGAAAACATGTTGATAAGGTTCATTGTTACAAACAACTAAGTTTGCACAAAGACGTCATAAATCTTTCCATATTTGATTTTAATATATGTGTATAAATATTAGAATTGTTTGTGTTCCATAATAAAAGTAGGGGACGATGAATGGTATCGCTTCCCTAACGAGAAAGAACTATTTGTGCGGATGAATATGAAAAAGGTGGTGTCGCGTCAAAACGACGCCAAAAAACAGTACATTAGCATCTATGTCATTGGTGTGGATGGACGTATTTTTATGTGTACGCGTCATGAAATAGTAAAAGTGAATTTACTAAGTGTTTAGAGACCTTTAATTAAATTTCGGCGATGCTAGGGAAGTTGATCCGCTAAAATAAGACTTTCTACTGTGATATGATTTAAAAATTGTGAACAAGAAGGTGCAAATAATATGTTTGACTAAAGTTAAACCCGAGTGTATGTTCATTCCATCCGTTACCACGCCCTGAGGGAAATAAGAGCCACATCGCTCAAACAAGAAGCCACCCACAAATAAAAACAGCACCATGTGAAATGGAACATCGTTGTTCATTTTTTTATATGTTACATGTGCAAAGAGAATGGAATCTCAAAGCTTTAAAAGATTGACTATCGCACAAAGCCTACTGCATTCTAATATTCCCCTTGCACCTACAAGGAAATAAGCAATAACTTAATTTGTACAAATGTGTATCTAAACTAACACGAAGAAGATATAGGAATAAGAGTTTGTAATAATGGTTAGTACAAAAGTAGAGAAAGTCATGTGAGTGCAACACATCAGATTTTATGGAGCAGTGATTCACTTGTGCTAGCTGAATGTTCTGTTCTTTGAAAAACTTTTGAATTTTTCGAAGGCCCAAGGATGGAGTGTGAATTTTTTTAATGTAATTTTTGTTTCTGCTCATTTCACTTTTTTGTCTATTAATGATTTGGGAAAGCCGATTATTTTTTTTTTTTTTTTTTTTTTTTTTTGTGCTATTTCGATTATTTTGCAATATTCTGCTTTGTATTCTTCTGTTGGAAGGGAGAATGAGTGAGTGAGCGAGTGAGTGTTTAAGGGCCCGTCGTGGAAGGGGAATTTTCACCAATCTTTGTGTTAAGCTATTGAGGATTGCCAGGCAAAATATTTCCTTCAAACTTCAGGTTTAGCAATGGGCAATCCTCTCTCACCTTTCTTGGCAGATATCTACATGAGCACATTAGAAATAAGCCTCACCAAAGGTTTCCTGTGGATGTTCAAACTCTGGCAGCTGTACGTAGATGACATATTTGCAATAGTCCTAAAAAAAACGTCAGGGATGCTGTAAACTCCTACACATCCAGGAAAAAAGCATAAAGTTCATTGTGGAATTGGAAAATGATGATAAACTACCATTTTTGGATTTACAAATAATCAAAAACAAGAATAGAATAATAGAATAAACTTCGGCTTTCACAGAAAACCAATGCAGACAATTACATAAAAGCTCATAGTTACAATCCAAGAAGTCACAAACAGGCAATCCTCAATAGCTTAACACATATCAATTATCACACTAATTTTGTTTCTTGTTGCAAACTGAAATCTAATGTCTTTCAGCAAAGTGTGGTAGTGATTGTCTTAAAATTTGGAGGATCTGGGTCACTGTTGATTATAGAAAGTACCTTATCTATTATAGGAAGCTTGTTGTTCAAAAGGAAACTATGCACCTTAAAGCGTATGGCACTTTTAACAATATCATCCCCTTGCCCTAAAACAGTAAATTACCTTTCCCTTTTCTTTTTAGGGGTTTTTAAGTTCCTGTTTGTTTCATTTCTGTTCTCACATTTGAAACAGTGTTCACAGATACACCCGTTACTTTAGACATAAATTTGGTTACGTCTTTCACAGCCAGTGTGTCATAATGCTGATAGAAAAAGTTAAACACATTTAATACAATAGAGCAATTCCGCAAATATGTCATACCGAGTGTTAAAATTTGAAATTAAAGTTCCACTCTTCTTACTGACGAAAGATGATGCTAGATACTCCAAAGTATCTTAAAAAGTGAAAAATAAATGCTTTTGACGTGAATATGGGTTCAAATTTCACTTCTTACCCATATATTTCCAAAACACTAAAAATAAGCGTGAATAACAGTGATTTTCATATCAATATTTCAGGAGCTATGTACAACTGTTTTAATTTTTTTGTTTTCTACATCACACAATGACTCTTCGTCTTTGAAACATGTTTATGGCCAATAATTTTCAACATTTATAAAACATCCTTAGAGCCTAATTATTATTTATTTATGCCAACAAACTTACTGTTGGTGTTTTTAAACACACAAGCCGTGTGTGGGCAAAGTTTGAGAGGTAGAACTGTAACTTAAAAATTCAATGCCACAATAGCTCAGTGGTTAGAGCAGCCACCCGGTAAGCGGAAGGTCTGTGGTTCAAATCCCAGTTGTGGCATTGAATTTTTAAGTTCCAGTTCTACCTCTCATCCTTAGAGCCTGTTTAATTATTACTGTGTATCAATGTCAGTTAGTCACGGTAAATAAGGATAAAGTCCTCTGCAGGGAAAATTAATAGACAGAAAAAAATATCCTTTTTGATTCTGCGTCATTACAATATAACAAATAAAGTATCAGAAAGTTTTCCTCTATAGTCATTAGTTTTCCCACAAAACATGTGACTAATGGACAGTTAGTGTGGGCACCCCGCGTACAGTTGCTTCTGAGACTTCAGTCAGGATAGACGTATCAGTCTGTTTCTGACTCCATGGCTAAAACACCAGCCCAAAGACAATGTGAATACAAACAACGTCTGAAGGAGCAAGGCAGTTATGCACAATGGAAGGAAAAAATTAAAGTGACTATGAGAAAAGGAAGAGCAATACTGAAACAAACAAAACAAGGAAGAGAACACCTCAAAGCTGAATATAGGAGACATAAGCAAGCACAGCGGGTAAGACAGAAAATAAGACACCAAGAAGGGATTGATAAGGATACTCCATCAACATCAGCGGCATTCAAAAGCAGACAGCATTTTGGAAAGTGCAGAAAACGTGTTGAGGAAGCATTGCTGCAATCTCCACGCAAAAGAAAAGAAATGATTCGTAAGTTAGCAGTTGAGGAGGGATTACATGTTGTAAAACCAAAGCATTCTGTCCCGGTATCAGGAAAACAACTATCAGAGGAACTTAAAAGTGCAATCATCAAGTTCTATGAGGATGATTCAATATCTTACCAAGCTCCTGGAAGAGATGATTTTATTGAAATCCGTGTTCAAGGAGAAACAAAAGAAGTTTGCATTAGGTATCTAGTAGTAACATTAAAAGAAGCACATGCACTCTTTCTACAAGAGCGAGAACAAATGTCCGTGGGGTTGACAAAATTCGCTGAATTACACCCTGCTCACGTGCGTGTTCAAAGTCAGATCCCACATAATGTGTGCACATGCATTATACATGAAAATACAAAGTTTCTTCTCAAAGCATTGTGTAAAAATCACGTACTCAGTGAGACTGAATTTCGTAAGTTCATAGCACAAGTGGTTTGTGATCAGAAATCGAGTAAGTGTATGCAAGGAGGATGCTCCAACTGCCCGGGATTGAGTGGAGCAGACATTTCGGATGAACTCGCTAATTCTCCATGCGAGTGGAACCTGTGGAGTTCACGTAATGGAAGAATGGAAATAGAAGTTAAAAAGGGATCTGTAAAAGACTGCATTGAAGAACTGACCAATTGCCTGCCACGTTTCCTAAATCACGTGTATGTAAAAAGACAGCAATCCAAGGCCTTTAAGAAGGCTCGGGAAAATGTTGTAATTAGTGAAGCTGTGATACAGATAGACTTCTCTGAGAACTACACATGCAAGGAGCAAAATGAAATTCAAGCTGCCCACTGGAACAACACACAGATCTCAATATTTACTGCTGTTGCCTGGTATAGGAAAGAAGATATCGGTGAAATTCAGAAACAATCTTTTGCTTTAGTGTCTGATTATGTATCACATGACAAATATGCAGTTGATATTTGCTTAAGGAATATATTTTCGGAAATATTGGATATTGTTCCGAATCTTGAACTTCTGAAAGTGTTTTCTGATGGAGCTGTTAGTCATTTTAAGCAGAAATACACATTGAGTGACGTGACATATCTTTCCGAAGTATTTGGAATCCCAATTGAATGGCACTTCTTCGAATCCTATCATGGAAAGGGGGCAGTAGATACGATTGGAGGACAAGTGAAGATGGCATGGACAGCTGCGAAAGCAGGAAGCAGGATTCAGAGTGCTGAAGAATTTGTTAATACTGTTAGAAAGAAAACCAAAATATGTATTCTTGAGGTTTCCCTGCCTGAAATTGAAGAAGCAAAAGAATTTCTTGACAAAAGATTTGAACGCATTTCACCTATGCCGTCCACTCAGCGGGTTCATTATGTGAAAGTATTAGGTTTAAATGTTGTGGAATATGCTTTTCTTTCATGTGCGGAACGTGTCAGAATGATACACAACTTTCGGAAATAAAAACAGTATAGTGATATGCGCGTGTACTACGAGACTACTGCATTTAGCGTTCCTGCACTATAAGGAGTCCAATCCAGAGTGTGTTACAGATATGTGCTGTGTGCTCTCATGTGTCGTCTTTGTTATGGTTTTGAGTCAGCTTTTTATACTTGCAATGATGTAACTGTGATAAGAAATGAGAGCTGTCAACATCTGTTTATTCTGTTTATGTTGCATGACATTAATGTTTCCCCAAAGGATATGATTATTGTCAAAACGATAAATACAATTACACACCTGTGTGTATTACATGTATGTAACGTATAATACGTATCACTATGATTTACCATATGTTATACCATGTAAAACAAAGGCAAGGTATTACAATTTTCGCAAGTGTCAGTTAGTCACAAACTCATGTCAGTTAGTCACGCTGCCCTTTTGAATAAATATCTCCAGATGAGAATAACATGCCAAACCTTTTTTCAGGTCATTTGAAAGCTTAGAAGTTCCTCTCTCAAGTGATTTTTCAGAACAAATCAAATTAGAAAACTTTCAGAGAAAACGGAGGACAAATGTTCGAAGTTGGACCTGCAGTTGACAAAAATGTCAGTCACGAAAAGTTTAGCGTTCATTATTAAATAATTGTTTTAATTTTTTAAGGTTTTTATATTTCCTATCACAACCGCCAATGTATTCTCTGTCATCGTATGTCGTTAAAATAACATTTTTACACCTATATTGACCATTAGACAGACATTTTAGGAAGAAAATGTAGTGTAAATGTCAGTTAGTCACACGCGGAATTGCTCAATAATCCTTTCACCACTTTTTAGAGGCTTTCCACTTTAATGTTTCTGTACACAAGATACTTTGAAGAACTGGGCAGATTGCCATACCTACTGCACGTGCAAATGCGCAATGCTAGTAGAAGGAGTGTCAAGAGCATCGCTTCACTGCACTAAACAATGCAAGCAGGGAAGTACTACGTGACAATAAATGGAAGTAAAATATTTATGCTCATGTTTAAATGTTTTGAAAGTTGAGTTACAGTATTTATTCACCCCATTCATTACTTAAATATATCAAATAAGCGATAGTATATGCAATGTAGTAACGAACTAGTTCCAATGGCAATTCACTATTTCATTCTCTAAGAATTGTACTGCCGCATAATGTTGACATCCGTACACACTTTGGGCCCGGATCGGGTATAGGTGCGCATGTGCACTTGAAAGAGTTTCCATGGCAATGAACGTCATCCTCCATGGTCCAGGAGTAACATGCTAGCCTCTGGTTCCCTAGGTTGCAGGTTCAAACCCAGCAGAGGGCAATTAATTTTTACAGTGTAAAAATCCTTAGCGTGGCTTCCTTTGGATAGGAAGTAAAGCCAGTGGTCCCGTGTTATAGATTTACTGCATGTAAAAGAACCTCAAGCTTGATAGGGAGGTCTATGAACAAAATTAAGTGATCTTTCATCCCCAGTGTAGAATGGGACACTGAGAACCACAGTCTATAAGTATATATGTACGTACCATATATCAATTTTCAATGGTGATTGTGAAGGTGCTCTTTCAATGTGCATATTTTGTCGGATAAAAGAACCAATATTATAGTAGGCACAGCTTATTGGGATATCCCAAAAAACAACCTTGACATTTTTCCCCCATTATGGTGCAGTCTGGCTATATTTGGTGATATTCCATCCGTTAGGTTGCATTAGTGCTGTTTGTAACATATAACCATGGTAAAGCTATGGCCATAGTTGGTGTTACCGCATCTGTTATGTTGCCACAGAAGCCCTTGTTTGTGAACGCATTGCAGAGAGGCCAACCTATAGATTTTAAAACAAGATTCTGTTTAGACGCTGTATTAATTAATTAACCAGTGGCCATACTGCTTGTGTTTGCGTAATTTTGTCTTGAATTTTTCTAGAGCAGTATATACAGTTATAGCTACTGTTGTTATTTTTGTGTTCGCTGCACAGTGGTTTTTAGTGCTCAGAAGTGATTTTATGCAAAAGTGTTATTGCAAAAAAAGATTTGCCAAATGTGAGTATGCTCTTTGTTGTGTGGTAACAATGTTCAAGCATTATTATCATTTGAAAGTGTGATACTTTAACCCTGTGATATTTGAGGTTAGAAATGCCTTTATTATGTATGATGACAGAACTGCTTTTTGGGATGCTTTCATCTGCTGTTTAGTGGAATGTCGGCCATGTTGAACTCTTGGGAACTGCCGATAAACTGTGTCCGCTATACACTAGGGAACTTAGAAACTATGCTTATTTGTTGTTTCAATGAACATGCTACATATAACATTTGAAATGTAAATTATAACAGTAATATTTGATATTTTATTTCACCACCTTTATCCCACATTCAGAGTTTTTATTCACCATAAAATTATTTCCCTAGTTATTGATTGTAATGTTTTCTTACGATCGATGTTGGCCATGTTTTTTTCTGCTGAATAGCTTCGGATTTGATACTGATGTTTACAAAATAGATACAATATTCATATAGCAAGAAATTATACATATTCAATGGATATAACTTGACGTGTGAAATATTAGCGTGAATTTTCTCATCAGTTCACTCGGACACACAATTCCTGCTACACACGTCTTAGTAAGTATAAATGATATAAAGTTGTTTGGAAGTTGTTTCTTTTTCTCACAAATAAACAAATATTTCTAGGACATATTTCCAAAAGTTTATATTGTTGAAAACCAAAACTACCACATAGACTCATATACAATATTATTTAGTTTTTTTTTTTTTTTTTTAATACAACTTATAAAATATCTACATATTTTGTATATGGACTCCAACTTCTATCTTTTATTCAAATGAATTGCAATGAATTCTATGTATTTGTGTTTCAGATTCCAGCAGAACAGTGTAATGGCATATTGCCTGCAAGTCGTGGTAAATCTCCTGTATTTACAGTGCCCAGTCTTGTTGCGCCTAGTATAATTGATCCAGAATTTCCACTCAGTTCATCTCCTGCTCTCAGCCATAGACACATGTCCCCTGAACCAAGGGAATCTACACCTGTTGATGACTCACAGCAACAATCATTAGTGGACAGTATGTGTGGGGTGCCTAATGCCAATGTTGATACTTCAACAATGATAAGCCACAATAAGCACTTACGATATATGTAAGTATTATCATTGAGTCAGTTTGTTCTTCTTGAAAAATACAGGATCAAGGACAAGTACTTTTATATAAAATCTAGGAATGCAAGCCTAAAATTTTATTTTAAGACAGAGCATGACAGTATTCAGTGTTACTCAAGAACATGCTGTTTTCAGATTTTAAAAATTTGTTAAGTTGACATGCCAAACAATGGGGCTTACTGGGGCGAAGCTCTACTACAAGTGTATAAATGCCACCTTTAATTTCTCCCAACTTGTGTGGAATATGCTGAAAACTTTGCATGCAACAATGGTTATTGTTCTAAATTTTTTATGAATAAAGTCTAATTTCTCTAAATTTTCTCAGGCTTCTAGTCAGAAAAACTGTTGGTTTGAAATTGACATATTGAAGGTATTCATAATTTTTATCCTCAGCATAACTGTTGAAGAAGAAGAGGAGGAGGATGACAATCACAGTGACGATTATGATGAATAATTAGTACTTCATTCACTTTTAATATAATTCAGCTTTGCTATTCATAACTGCCTGTGCTTTCTTTGTTTTCATTTTATGACCCACAAGAACTCGCATCTTATAACTACTGCCTTTGATCCTTGCTGTACATTAGGATCACACACGAGTCAGTAGTGGAAAAATTGTACAACATGAAGCAAAGATTACCTTGAAAGGTTGATCCAAAAACTGCATCAAAAACCTAATTCTTTTATGTGGCAAAAGCAATATAATAATAGGAAACCATTAATTTAAAACTATGTTTTATCAAAATCATATATTCATAGCAACATACATGAAACTTAGAGGAATTAGGCATACTTTTATCTTAAAGTAGGGAGTGCACACAAAGAAAGTTAAATATCTTAAGCTCCTACGGTTTTCTCAAAAAAAATAAGAATGTGACTTCTAAGCTTCATATACAGTGGTATGTAGCAATGCTATAGCTAAGAGAAAGGCTACATTAGAAGATGGCACTATATTGATGCACAGTTAGGACTGAATATGTTTTGTATTATTAGATCAGTCATGTTTTCATCTATCTGAAAGTGTAAAGTTTGTTTCTTGATAAGATTGCTTGTATCAGTAATTCTGTGCCGAATTTTATATTTACACATTGTTTTACATATCTCCAAAATATTTTAGATCACGATAGAGATTCTTTGAAATTCATACAGTGTAAGCCTAGAAGAGACATTGCAAGGTTTGCATACAACTTTCTGTTGTTACTAAACTTTAAACTCGTGTCTCTTAATTTCCTTTATCACTTAAATCCCTTGTGTTATTTACCCTTCATCTAACCCTGGGGACACACAAGTGTAATCTTTGTGTCTGCTTTTACTACAGGCATAGTATTTGTGTGCATTGGAAATCTGAACATACACATCTGAGACACTCGCGCTCCTTTCAGTTCTCAAAAATGGAAGCTGATGAAGTTATTGCTGTAGTGGGTCTTGGTCTATCTTGTATTAAAGAGAAGGGAAAAAGCAAGTAGGTGGTGGGTACCCCCAATTAACAGTGAGAGACATTTTGCACAGCAATTTTTACACACTGTATCTTCGACTCCATGAAGATAGTGACAATATTTTAAATTATTTTCGAATGTCAGCTTCTTCATTTGATGCACTTCTTTCAAATAAGAAGGGATGCTTCTCCTTGTATACATCACAAGCGTTATCCTGTAACATAGGACGAATTTCAACCTCACTTATTAAACACTCTGTATCTATCTTTGCAATTGCAGAGGTACTTGGAGAAGCAGAACACAAACTAAATGCGCTGTATGTGAAGTGTTTCACTTCTTCTGTTATGATAGTGAGCTCAGTACACTTGCAGTTTCTAGATTATGCACGTTCCAGCATTTCAGTTCTGCTCCCTGCTAAGATGTGCATTTACACTCGCTTTGTTTTCATGACCTTGATTAGGCGGCGCCGTGGCGGAGCGGTTAGCGTGCTCGCCTACCACCTAGGCGGCCCGGGTTCGATCCCAGGGACCCGCATGTGGTATTCATGGTGGACGAAGCGGCGTCAGGGCGGGTTTTCTCCGGGTACTCCGGTTTCCCCCGCCATCTCATTCCACCGGTGCTCCATCTTCAAGTATCATCAGTGTCACCGCCTGCGGTGCCGTAGTAGTAAAAGCGGGCGTTAAACACTACAACAACAACAATGACCTTGATTATGTTTTGAGCATGTGTGCTGTTCCATTAGATACCTAATGAAGCTAAGCTACATGCACATTATGTGCCTAAAATTGTACTTTGATGTGTGTCTCTTACTATTTCTAGGACGCAGGATCTTCTAACTGAAAGCTTTCAACAACATGTCAGACTGGTGGCGGAAGGTACTTCATTGGACTGGACATTCCTGAATGCTCAAGAAGATCAATAAGAACAGATGTAGTGAAATCTTGATGCATCACTTTTTAAAACTAATGAGGAAAACAGTACCTGTGACAAAGTTATCGAGTGGAGTAATAGTTGGAGCGTTTATTGCAATAGCACACCATTTTGGACTTTTTACCACAATATACAATGTGAAATGAAGCTACTGAAATACATAAAAAGGTCAGGACAAAATTAGGAACTTCGAAATCCTTCCATTGAATGACATCATCAGACATATTTATTAAAACAGATAGCAACACATCTCCAAAGGAAAAGGCGACCAACTGCACCAGGATGGAATGCCAGTTAAGAAACAACTGATGGCCAGATTCTGCCAGAGGGCATTTTGGATTTTTAAATTTTACATAAGTGAAACCTGTGTGTACATATGTTTAAACATTTTGCAAATACTTTTGAACATGTTTCACAGGATTACTCTTACATTGTGAGACATCTATCTGGGCACCAGAGCATATTATAGGCAAACATGTTTCACATAATGGTTTTCTAACATGAAGCTTCTCTACAGCAATGTTAAACATTAAATTTACTTACGCAAATGAGACATATTTTCTTCAACTCAGTTGTCTCCTTAGAGCAGTGGCAATGCTGTTGCTTAGCAAGCAGGGGATCTGATACCAGCATGGAGATTTTCTCCCACTGGGAGACCTGATCCGGGTTACACTCAGCCTCATTAGGTCCCTGAGGGGCTAATTGAGGAGCTGCTTAATTGAAAAGTAACAGCCCCTGTTTGAGAAGATCGCATGACCAGGCAGGAGGGACTGGGATGCTGACCATGTCCCACCTCCAGTATTGTACCCCACTCAGGATGCTTGTGGTGGGCGGAGGTGGGGGACGCAGCAGTTGAGTGGTAGGCCTTGGCCCGGAGGGCTGTTGTGCCATGGGGTTGGGGAGGGGGGGAAGGGAGCAGTAGAATAATACAGGATTGCATATTTTGTGTTTGCTTAAGAGGATTTACACAGAATTCTGTTTTCGTAATAATACACTATGCAGAACATATGCACAACATTGAAGAGTATCTATTTAATTAAACCATTAAAGAGTAATGCTTGATCTCCCTGTTGTAGTTGCTTATACCTCCTGGTCATGTTTAATTGAGAATTGTTGTATTGAGTAGGCTCAGGATGCCAGAAATCATCAACCATAAAAAAATTGTCATCCAGACTGTAACCCTCTAAATAATATGCTCTGGAATATTTCATAAAAAAATTCCTAGTTTTCCAAATACAACAGCATTGAGTTCTTGTCATATGGATTAGGTCTTTGAATCATATTTGGTGAATTCAGTGACTTGAACCATGGATCTCTTCCAATTCCTTGCCACTGAGCTACCAAAACAGGATGTTCAAATGCAAGCTAAGTTTCTCATATCTGATTCAGGTATCCAAGTAAACCAGGGCAATTTGAATTATTTTGAAACATACACCTTTAAGGTAACTAGTATTTGTATAAGAAGTCCTGCATTTTTTATATGTTGTAGAGCTGCTTGAGCTGGTCCGGGGAACTGTGAATATGCCTTTATTTCAGAATCAGTTTGGAAAGGGTTCTTTCCTGCTACTGAAATTAAAGCTGCATCCATTTTGGGTTTCATAGGTTTTTATGCTATTTGATTCCGCAAAATAAGTTCCATACTGTGCAAGTAAATTCATTGTTAAAAACCACAAATCACAAAATCCATTAACAGCCTTTACACCAGAATCCTACTCATTTGGTTCACTAGCAACAAAAAGCATAAAGATTTTATTGTGTTGCATGTGTGAGAATTACAACATAGTATCCTAGCTAAGATCAGACACTTAAAATGAAAGAAAAGAAAAGTAAATTATTTTATAAATAAAGATGGTAAATGGACTGTCTTTCCAAGATTTTTCAAGTATAGTGGAGAAGCTAAAAATAATAAGACTCTCTCTATTTAGATAGACTTAGTGAGCATTGTAACAGTTGGAATTAATCACTGCTTTATAGACAAATTGGGTTCTACATTTCGCTCAATTTGGAGCAATGACCCGGTGTCTGTAGCCAAGGCACTGTGGTTCACCGCCCAAATTGAGTGTGCTAAGCAAGTGTAACTTGTTTTTTGAACGTTTTAACTTTTGAAGATTTCATTTCTAGTATTTTAACCCTGTTATGTTGTACCTTTTAATGTTTTAACTGTTTAGTATTCTAATGTTCTGTTTTAGCTTTCACCTTTTTCCCATATTAGTGTAGGGGTGTTTCAGGTTTTAGAGTTAGCGCACTCATTTGCTGTTTGGTGTTTTTAACTATAAATTAAAAAGTAAGTGAAGTTTATAGTGTTCCAACTGACTGCATGATCATAGTTATAATTTAAGATTTTTGTGTCTTGATTTTCCATAAAATATGAAAGCTATATGTTAATTTATAGATCCCTGTGCAAAAACTTCTTCATTTAAATAATATATATCTAAGACATATCATAATTTAAGTAATGCAAAACAACTCATATCTCAGAAATGAGTGGATGCCAGCCATTGAAATGTTGCATTAGATGTTGATTACATATATACATACTGTAGCAAAAGCTAGAATGAGTTGAAAGTTGTGAGTTCCAAAATGTTTACCGATATCTTGCATTACAGAAGAATTTGCATGCACTTTCTCAAAGTTGGCACCCCAGAGATAACAATCGCTTATTGGAGCTCTGAGAAACCTTTCTCCGCTAAAGGCACACCATATACCAATTTTTTCATCACGAAGGGGTGTTTCATGAGTAATACTAGGTTCTGAGTTATAGGGTCAATCTTTTTCAAGTCAACAGTTGATGCCTGTACATATGTGAGTACAATATTGCTCTTTCTTTTACAGAATTAACAGACAGGGTGCATGATTTTGCCTTTTTTCAATAAGACTCTGCAATAGCTCATACGGCCAATCTTTCGATGAAAACAATTGAAAGTAAGTTTCAGGACAGAATTATTAGTAGAGATTTGTGGCCTTGTTCCCCCGACCTAACCCCTGTGATTTCTGTTTCTGGGGTAACTTAAAACCTAAAGTATATAAGACAAACCCACACGCCTTGAAAGAATTAAAATAAAATATCTGCCAAGAAATTGCCGGCATTTCTCAAAGTAAAGTACAACAAATGATGACTAGTTTCCTAAAGAGGTGCCAAAAATGTATGGACAACAACGGTGGCTAGTTTCAGCATCTCCTTTTTTAAAGTTGGTTAGTAAAGCCTTAAAAGTAGTTTTAAAAATATTGAATGGTTTCATCTGTGCCTTTCTATGACAACGGCAGACAGCAACGAGCAACAAGGATGTGGACGGGCAAAACAATGTGCATCTCGTTCAAAAATTCTGTGTCGAGATTTCACCGGAAATATATGTTTTGAGACCCCCTGAATCAAAAAAAAAAAAAAAAAAAAAGCATTTTAAGTAAAAGGTCCGTGTTTGTGTCTGTCTGTCTGTCTGTCTGTCTGTCTGTCTGTCTGTCTGTCTGTGAGTCTGTGGACAGCATAACTCAAAAACGAAAAGTTGGTAAAAAACCAAATTCAGTATTTAAGTTTAATGTCTTTCAAGGATGCAGCACAAAGATTTTGAAGAAAATAGCCCCACCCTAAACTACCCTAAACTACATGCAACATTTTGATTTTCTTGAAAATAGCTTAACAATTTTGATTAAAATGTCATATGTTTGAGATATTTTTATGACAAATGAAATGTATATTTTGAATTTTCTGGCTATAGCCCCTGAAGTCGTATTTACTCTGGTCGACTTTTGCATAACTGGTCAAGCGTTAGGGATAGACCAAATCATACTATACAAAAATTGTACATGTTCCTAAAATACACAATTTATGTCCGAATAAATTTTCTTGTAGGGTGAACCATTTCAGAGATATTCCTTGTTGTGTGTGTGAATTACAGAAAACTTAAAACTTTCGTGAAATGGAACATGGTTCATTTTTTTATATGTTAAGCGTGCAAAGAGAACTGTTTCTCAAAGCTTTAAAAGATTTGACTATCGCTCAAAGCCTAATGTATTCTGATATTCCCCTTGCACCTACAAGGAAATAAGCAATCAAATAATTTGTACAAATGTTTATCTTAACTAACACGAAGAAGATATAGGAATAAGAGTTTGTAAAAATGGTTAGTACAAGAGTAGAGAAAGTCATGTGAGTGCAACACATCAGATTTTTGCACTCATGTTGTTGTTGTTATTGTTGTTGTTATTAGTAGTATTAGTATTATTATATTCTGGTCTTTAGGAACATTGGCAGATATTTCCATGTCCAATTATTTGGAAAAATGTTGGATATGCGACAGAGAATTAAAGCAAATCCCTTTTTTTTTTACACATAATTATACACAAGGTCGCCATAGGAATGATTTATTCGACAAAATAGTAGAAATTTACTAGCTAATGTAGTTTAAGAGCATATTTCTTTTTCTAGCTAGTATTCTGTTAGACAAAGAATAGATATATTTTGTAATTCCCTTGATAGTAGTACTTTACTCAGTAAGTTATTCGTTAAAGGTTGCACATAATGATGGGAGAGTGAAATTTCTTTTTGACCTGTTTGGTCCCCAGTCCCGCTGTGTCATGTTACTTTTTCTGTTTGCTTGTTTAGAGAAATTTCAGGCTTTCTGTATCTTACATGTAAGTTGCATTTTATTTCACATAAATTATGCCGGGGTGGTGTTGCAGCTGAGCAGCTAGACGGTTTGCATCTCTCCCAGGTGGCCCAAGTTCAATCCCAGGGACCCACACATGGAATTCATGGTGGATGAACTGGCATATGGGCGGGTTTTCTCCAGGTTCTCCAATTTCCCCTACCACTCATTCTGCCAACTGCTCCATCATCACCTTTCTATTCATCCAATTCACCTGCATTTCATATCATCCTCTTCCTCACTCTCGTACCTGGTGCTGGCCTGACCCCCAATCTTCACTCTGTCCAGGTCCATTAGTTCATCTGACACTAGGCATGGGCTTTTAAGTCCTATGGAGGTGTCATACAAAGAAGAAATGGCTTCACCTTTTATTATCATCAGCTATCCTGCTTATCTGTTTCCCTGGTCCTTACAAATTTCAATAACATTACTTATTGCTTTAGCAAGAAAATATGACCCTTTTCTGTTTAGGTCTAACCTATCCTTTAGCAGACAAGTATCATCCAAGATTTAACATCAAAGAAAACATCTCTCAGTTTATCACATGGCCTTTGAATACAGTCATTGATTTGTTTGACGTAGTTTTGTTGGACATCTCGCTTGTTAATGATACTGTTTACCACCACTTTGGCAGCCAGGAATTTATCTTTTGTGGTCTGCAAAATCTATATGTCCCCATTATCTCCTTTAGGTTATGATTATATCTATTGTAATTTTGCCCATATGAAACACTGTCACCTTTTTTTCTCCACTGTATTTTGCTTCCTCTATTTCCCTGTTCAACTGCACTGAATGTATGCCCTTAAATACTTCCACTTCATCTGGATTTTCCACTTGAACATGTTTCATAATGGAATCACCATACATTACTACACTGGCATTTTTATTTTCTTTATTTATTCCATTTAAAGTGGGACACCGGTACACTGGTTTCTCTTTCACAGTTATGACACCAGTAGTTATTTAAAGTGACATAGGATTGAAAAAGTGCTAGGCATATATTGTGAGATGATAACGGCGATTATTATTATTAATTATTATTTTTTTTTATTATTATTATTATTATTATTATTATTATTATTATTATTATTATTATTATTATTATTATTATTATTATTATTATTATTATTATTATTATTATTATTATTATTATTATTTTCATTATCATTATTATTATTATTATTGAGAAATTGTTGATTGCATTTGAGCACATTGTTAGTGTTATTTATTTGCATTGCATTATGCATTACAATTTTTGTTATGAATAAAACTGTTAAAATACCTATATAAAAGAATTAATTGTAACAACTTAAAACACAGGCCCTTCAAATCTGTTGCCCTAGGCAGTTGCTTAGTTTGCGTAGGCCTAAATATGCTGCTGAGTAATCCATAAGCCATTAGTAAGCAGGAGCATATGTGACTGAATAAATTTGTTTTTTAGTAAAATACTATAAATTAAATAATTTCATTTATTAAAACATATGCTCTGTTACAAGCAGCAACTTAAAGGTAACTGTAGGATTTCATTAAGTGTTCCTATAAGGTGTTAATTCCATAATAAATCTAAAAGAAGAACAAATTAAAAACTAAAAGCTTCACTTATTTTAGTAATTATTGCAAGTTCTTCAAATGCTGACTAGTGTCAAGTTACATCCAACACATTTTCAAAACTATTTAAACAAGTTACTATAGCTACTGACGCTCAACCTAAAAGATATATTTGCCGCCAGTCGCTGAAAACAAAAACCTAAAAATACAATCTATTGGTGGAATTTCAAAATTCATAATGCGGTTCCTATTTTTTATCCAAGCCATTAAATATATAGGTGCATTTAATTGGTTTAATAATTTACCTCTGGATTTACTTCATGATTAAATGACTAAAAATGATCTGCCACAGCTGATTTATCAATCTGTTTATATTTAATATTTCTAAAATGCTCCTTCATTCCGGTTCCCAAATGATGTTTAGTTTTACCGGTATAAACCCTATCGCAATCCAAACAGCTAAATTGATAAATACCTGATTTTGTATAATTTGGAATTTTATCCTTTTTAGAAAAATTTAGTAAATTTTGTATATCAAATTTATTTTGAGGGACCAAGGTTATTCCATATTCTTTAAACATTTTTGTACATTTGTTATCAGCCCCAAAAAGGTAAGTAAACGTTTTAAAAATACAATCATCTTTTATTTTCTTGAAGGTAGAAACCTCAACAGCCTTTTGATATTTAAATTGTTGTACCATTTTATGTATAAAATCTGTATTAAAACCATTAATTACCACAGTGGTGATAATGTGTTTATATTCTGTGTTAAATTCTTCCTTATTAAGGAGTATATGATTAACCTATAAATTAAACTATTGGAAACAGCAAATTTATGTGAAAAAGGATTCAAACTTATTTTTTATGTAATTATCAGTGTGAGTAGATTTTGTATAAATGCCAAAATTCAATTTATTATGTTTTTTAATTTTTAAATCTAGGAATGGAAGGCATCCATCATTTTCTGTTTCCAAAGTGAATTTTATGGCTTTATCTTGTAAATTTAAAAGTTTTAAAGCACCATTTATCTGTTTCTCAGGGACAACAGCAAAAATGTCATCCACATATTTGTACCATATTTTAAAAATTAAAGGAAGTGATTTAGTAATTTGTATTTCAAAAAAGCTCATGAAAAGTTTAGCAAGAAATGGCGAAAGTGGACTACCCATTGCCAAGCCAGAAGTTTGTTGAAAGAAATTACCATAACAAATGCTTATCTTATAATTTGCAGGATATGAAAGTAATTTAATGGTAGATTTCTTTCTATAATATTAAAAATAATAATTTGGGACATAGTTTGTTTTATATTTCAACTGTTACAGTGCTGATAAAAGCTTTAGTGCAATAATTTAGTCTTTCATTTACTCATTACAATGATGTAAACAAATGCATGTATTGATCACAGTCATTTGAAAGTCAATATCACATATTTGTTTACTCCACTGTTGCATTTGTACTTCATTTCAAGTTTAGGATTCTTTTTTAAAGAATCTTTAGCAAGTACAGCAGACATTTCAGTACTTTTTATGAAACTGTGATAAAAATATCATCATCATCATCATCATCATCATCATCTGTTGTATAGCTAATGCCATGTTAGACATCACAGTAGAACTGAAATTATATAAATGTGGTACATTGTGGTATACAAGAAATGGTTCCTTTCCTTTTGCTAAGTGTTGGGTATTGTGCTAATGGTACATGAATATTTCCCAAAAAGGTCTTAATTGACAAGAAGGAAAAAACTTCAATTACGAGTGTTTTATATATTTTTATACATATACAGTGTATCTTTTATTGCATGCTTATGAAAATGTCCATATGACTAGTTCAGTAACACAGTGTTTGTTCTCTGGCTATGTGTGTGATACACATAATATTTTGCATTTTAATGAATATAAGTGTGATGATGACTAGAGCATGACATGATGTATGACAATAGGATTTTTAGACACAAGCCAATATACTTTCAGCTTGTTTCTCAGTGAATCTGCCCAACCTCTAGCTGATGAGTGATGGATTCGTCTGTTTCATAATCCTGTTAATTTTCCACTTGTGAAATTATATCTATCAGAATGCACATGCATTTTGATAATGTAGTTTAGCTATCAAACCTAGGCCTAATCTATGGCAGAGAGATTAAGGCTCCATGTTACACATACTAACAGCACTTTGTATGGAAGCATTTTTGATATTTTGTCACATTTGTCAGTAACATATCAAGGGCAAACTTGCAAAGCTACATATCTACATTGTACTGATTTTACAGCCGAAGAGGGTAAACAAAAAAAGAAAAGAAACCATTCACACAATTTTCTGTACGCATACATGGTGTCTAGCACCCTGGAAATCCTAGAATATCCTGGAGTTCACCTTGGTTTTCAAAAACTAACCTTGAACTTTTCCTAAAACACTTCTATGTCACATTCTGAGATCATACTCGTACACTTGAGATACATGCTGCTCATGGATATGATAGTGTGATCAGTGACACTCTCGGGCATGACTTTTGCCAGTCTTCCATTGCACTCAAGGTCAAAAAATGTCATTAAAGAGAACATATTCTGGAGTTTGTTTCTAAATTTTAGCTCCATGTATATATACCATGTAACTTAGACTATTTTAATTTACCATGTTTAGCTCTTGCCCAGTATTGTTCATAAGCTTGGGTATCTCCTTGAAAAGGAATGTTTTCACCTCAAAAAGACCTGGAAATTACCTTGAATTTGGTTTTTAAATTTTGCCAGACACCATGTGTATAACCAGCACACAGTGATCCCTTATGTATTACACTAGAGATACAAAAAGTTACTTTTATTTTACCTGTTAAATGTTAGCCTTAATAAAACTCTCCCTAGAAGTACTCTCATATTAGACTTTGTGGGCAGAGTTACATGCACAACGTGAAAAGAATATTGAGCTATTTATATTACAAGCCACTTTTTAACAGTAAATAGTTCATGCAGAAAAAATGTAGAATTACACATTTTCAAGCATGTTGCATAGTGTATTAAATTAAATATACAGCTACAAACCAATGCTAGATGGTAAGTTACTTGATACAAAGAGTTGTAATAACCTATATATTTTCCTTACAGTAAGCTTTTCTGTTCTATGATTTCGTAGTTGCATAAAGTTCAGTGATAAAGATCACTTCATAGTTTGGCATTTGCTGCTCTCTCTCCCTCCCTCTCGATCCCCCCCCCCCCCATGGTTAATGGTGAAATATCAATCTTAAATCTTTTGCATAAAATGCTTTTAAGATAACTGAGAAACTTAGCAAATAAAAATTAATTTATATTCACTAATTATTTATTAATGCCAACAAACTTACTGTTGGTGTTTTTAAACACACAAGCCGTGTGTGGGCAATGTTTGAGAGGTAGAACTGGAACTTAAAAATTCAACGCCACAGCTGGGATTTGAACCATAGACCTTCCGCTTACCAGGCGGCTGCTCTAACCATTGAGCTACTGTGACAATCTGCCAGAATGGCATTGAATTCTCAAACCAGTTCGTATTTTTCCTGGTAAACCACAAAGGCAGTCTCACATCAGAGACAATTACCCCAATGGTGACTTACTATTGTAAGTACTGTATGTCCCAGGATTAAATAACCTTCAGATGGTAATTATTATTTATTGTGGGCAATGTTTGAGAGGTAGAACTGGAATTTAAAAATTCAACGCCACAGCTGGGATTTGAACCATAGACCTTCCGCTTACCAGGCAGCTGCTCTAACCATTGAGCTACTTTGACAATCTGCCAGAATGGCATTGAATTCTCAAACCAGTTCGTATTTTTCCTGGTATACCACAAAGGCAGTCTCACAGCAGAGACAATTACCCCAATGGTGACTTACTATTGTAAGTACTGTCCCAGGATTAAATAACCTTCAGATGGTAATTATTATTTATTTATGCCAACAAACTTACTGTTGGTGTTTTTAAACACACAAGCCGTGTGTGGGCAATGTTTGAGAGGTAGAACTGGAACTTCTACGCCACAGCTGGGATTTATATTCACTGTTCACACACACTAGGTGACAAACCCATGAAGCGTATCGGAAAGAATATGAAACTGCTGAGTTGTTTACGTGAACTTATCACAGATGCAATATCTTTAGGACAGCAGCATGTGATATATCGGCAAGCACGAGAGAGCATTTGAGTCACGTTACTGACTGTACACCAACTTCCTAGTATGTTGCTGTTCTAGTGAACAGATAACAAGCGAATGCAACGCTCTGACAATCAAGGTCAATACGCCTGAAAGCTTTGCCAGGTAGTAGTTGCAGTTGGCTTGCATCTTATGAAGTTGTGCACTGTTTATTAAGAGCTACACATATTTTATACTGGTTGTGACAGTGGGTATCTTTCTTTTGGAGAACGGGTGTTTTATGTTTAGTGCTTGCTGACAATCTGAAAGTATTACAAGTAACAATAATTGGAGTACTAAATGCAATATTAACCGGGCTTGTGGGCCGTGGTCTATTGGGTTCCTTCTTCTTCCCAAACGTTTCGTCTGCGACTACGGCAGACATCTTCAGTGGCGGCGAGGTCGAAGTTTCCTAGTGGAGATCTCAGCACCGACTGCGCTGGTCAGAGAGGCTCCAGAGGCAGTTCGAGTCGAGTGGGGAAGCTTATTCCTCCACCCGAAGTGTCTTTACCGCAGTACCTAGCCGTTATACGGCTTAACCTGCGCGATAGTATGATGTTTTGGTCTACAGGGATTTATACTCTGGGAATGTTTGGAATCAGGGGTATTTATAGGGGCAAGATGGATGGTTGGTAGGGATTGGTCCATGAGCGGGCAGTGCCCGTACATGCTGATTGGCTGGTTAGTCAATCAGGTGACGCGCTAATCTCCTCCAGGTTCTGGCCGTCAGTCACTCACTGAGAGGTGATCTGAGTTAGGCGTTCTACTCTGTTTCAACACCACCAGAGGTGCGGTATTTATGTCGGCGGCCGGAGGGGGGGTACGTTGTGATTGGTCCGGGTGGCCAGTGGGCTGGACTTGTACCAGCGGAGTACTACAAGGAGCTGGCGTCTGATTGGCTGGAGAGGGGTTCTGGATTTTTGTTTTTGTTAACGCTGTTTGCCATATTCTGTTGAGTTTAAGTCCTTCCTCTTTGCAATTGATATTATTTTTGTGCTTGTGTATTTCAATGGCTTCACGGAATAAGCGAGAATAGTAGTAGGATGTAGATGCCAGAATATCTGTGTTACCATATTGGATGATGTGTTCCCCTTCTTCGAGTATGGCATGTTTCGCAATTGCTGATTTTTCTGTTTGACCCATGCGACAATTTCTTCTGTGTTCTTCAATGCGGGTTTTTATACTACGTTGTGTGGTTCCGATGTACACCTTTCCACACGAACAAGGTATTCTATATACTCCTGCGGTGGATAGAGGATCCCTGGGGTCTTTGGCGGAACGGAGTATGTTACAAATCTGTTTAGTGGGCTTGTAGACAGTGTCAATGTTGTGGCGTTTAAGTAGTTTGCCTATGCGGTCTGTGATCTGAAGTACGGTAAAAAGGCCTTGCCCTTCATATTGTTTGTGGCTGTTTCTGTGATGTTGGGACCTTTACTAGGGCGTAATGCTCTCTTAATTTCTCGTTTTGCGTAGCCATTAGAGTGGAGCGCTGACTCTAAGTGTTGAAATTCCTGGTGTAGAACTTGTGGTTCGCAAATGCGTGTAGCTCGGACTGCCAGAGTTTTAATCATAGCACGCTTTTGTTTCGGATGGTGGTTGGAGTTCTTGTGAAGGTAGCGGTCTGTATGGGTCGGCTTACGGTACACCTTGTGGCCTAGTGTGCCATCCTGTTTTCTGTTTACCATGACATCTAAAAAGGGCAATTTGCCGTCTTGTTCCTTCTCCAAGGTGAATTGAATTTGTTTATTGATGCTGTTGAGGTGATCCAGAAATTCTGTCAGGGCTGATTCTCCGTGACTCCAGATGACGAACGTGTCGTCCACGTAACGCCACCAGCACGAAGGTTTAAGCGGTGCTGAATCCAAGGCAGTAGCTTCGAAAAATTCCATGTAAAAATCCGCAATAACCGGACTGAGAGGACTTCCCATTGCTACACCGTCTGTCTGTTCATAGTATTCGTGGTTCCACTGGAAATACGTAGTCGTGAGGACGTGGCGGAAAAGCGTCGTAATGTCTTCTGGAAAAATCTCCTTAAGCTGTGTTATAGCTTCATTGACTGGAACCATGGTGAACAGAGATGTTATGTCGAAACTGACAAGTAAGTCGTTGGGTTGTAAGCTGATGGTCTTGAGTTTCTGAATGAAATGGGCGGAGTCTTTTATGTATGTGTCAGTGTTGCCGATGTGAGGTTGCAGCATCTTTGCGAGGTATTTCGCAACTGTGTACGTAGGTGAGCCCATGGCGCTTACAATCGGCCTTAGGGGTGTGCCAGGCTTGTGAATCTTCGGAAGTCCATAAAGTCTGGGAGGTAAAGCTTCACTCCTCTTTAGTTTCAGCTGATCACTGGGTGGAATGGACGAAGACCTAATCAGTTGAATGGTTTTCCGAAGAACGCGTGCTGTTGGATCCCTGGAGAGCTTCTTGTAGGTGGTCAGATCTAGGAGCTCAGTCACCTTGTGTTCGTAGTCACGTTGGTTCATCACCACCGTGGCGTTTCCTTTGTCCGCCTGCAGTACTATAATCTCCTTGTTTGAGTTAAGATTTTTAAGAGCTTTTCGTTCTTGAAGAGAAAGATTGCTCTTAGGCGGCTTAGCTCGTTGAAGAATTCTTGAAGATTCGAGGCGTATTTGGTCTGCTGTAGTTGACGGTAATTCACGTATACCGGCTTCAATGCAGGAGATGATCTCCTCTATAGGTAGTACATGAGGTGTGATGGCGTAGTTCCCACCTTTTGAGAGGACGGAAGTTTCTGCGGGTGACAGTTGATGGTCTGACAAATTGACGACCGTTCGGCTTGTCTGTGCGAAGGCTGAAACTTCGTTGTTGTTGTTCGAAGTGTGCCGATACTGCTTTTCTGCGCTAGAGTTCAGGCAGTCTTCATATTTCTTTTTGTGTCTTTCCGTAGTCCTGTAGTTGTGAGTGACCATTGAAGCAAACGTGATTCTGTCCACGTGATCCCAATGCTCCTTTTTCAACTTATGGCTGAGATGAAGATGTAACGACAGAAGTTCCTTGTTGTTGTGGGCTAGTTCTCGGCGGGTTTGGTGGATGCGTTCCCGAAGAAGGGCTCGTTCCGTGCGGTTGTTTATTCGGTGAGATGCAGCTGTAGTTAAGACGCGTTTTTGTCGTATGCACCGAGGAATTATGCCAGTATCACGGCAACGTAAAAGAAAACAAAGTGAACAAAGTAGTTGTGATTTTCTTACTCGTAGCACTTCTAGGCGCCGAATCCGTGGATGTGTTTCCTCTCCGTAGAGGCACAACGTACCCCCCCCCCCCCCGGCCGCCGACATAAATACCACACCTCTGGTGGTGACCAGCGCAGTCGGTGCTGAGATCTCCACTAGGAAACTTCGACCTCGCCGCCAGTGAAGATGTCTGCCGTAGTCGCAGACGAAACGTTTGGGAAGAAGAAGGAACCCAATAGACCACGGCCCACAAGCCCGGTTAATATTGCATCTAGTATTGACACCGGCCGTGAAAGCCTTAGAACTTTGAATAATTGGAGTATTTGATAATTTTTTGTTTTGAACTGATCGTACCAGTGTATTAAAGCTAAGCTCATGTTTACCTGTAAAATCAGGAACATACAAGTAAAATGGAAAAATTAAATCTTCATTACAGGAAATATTTTAAGCGGTATAGTGCTTTCAAGTGTAATAAATATTTTTAAATTGGAATGTGAAAAATATATGTACGTGTCTCCTTTTTTATGTATGTACAATGGAAGGTAACTCATTATTATAAGTAAACCCAGTAATAGAGGTTAACCTCTTCCCTAAAATCAGCGCAATTCCATGCTGAGATGAATTCAGTTGTAACGTGCTATCAGAATATTTGACATGTCTGCATTTGGACATTAATATTTGCTCTGGCTGTAGTTTTAAGAGTTGGAAACCTTATTACTGACTGTGAAGATGTTTGTCCATAACTTCAGGGTATGTGTATAATTGTATAGCTTGATTGTTTATGTTATAGGGAATAACTGCATTATAGTCACACAACTGAGCCTTTTGTACAAATCTTACAAGTTTTGACCATCCATGTGTGTATATAAATGTGTTAAAACTTGTAACCTCAGGTAGAGTTTGGATCTCAGTAAAAACTTATACCAACACTAAAAAAATACAATGATCATTGCTTTTTTACTGTTATTAATTCATGCATTTTAAACATTTGAATGCTATAGTACCTGTCAGGAAATTATAAAATTTAAATTACTCCCCACGACAAGAATGGGTTAAGACTATCAAGAAGTTTAAAAACTACCCCTCCTCTTTGCCCCCCTTACAGTTTAAAAGAAAATTATTTAATCAACAAAAGAGAATGGCATGTTCCACTGACACTATCCATCTATGTATTGTTCTGCTGTTAGAATTATCCTAATTACTAAAGTTTAAATTAAGAATATATATGTCGCTTGAAAGAACTGCTAAAAGTTGACATATTTTCCTTGCATCCATATTTATGGTCTCTAACAAAGAAGCAGCATGGCACATGGTCTATTGAAAGCTTGCATTTATAACCTTTTATAAAGAAGTGGCATATCGTTCATACCTTTTCTGAATGTTGTGCAAAGTATACAAATAAGCTTATAAACCCAATTTTGTTTTGTTTTAAAATGTAACTGATTTAACTTTTCTGTAACTACAAGGTCTTTGTTCTGTAGTCATCTTGTTGCATCATCAACTGAATTATTTTCTTAGTTACTTAATTCTTGTATTAACTGTTTTATTTGCATTTATTTTAATCGATGATTCTAACTTTGGATAGCCATCCTGATGTATCCATTGCTGCATTCCAAGATGACTGATAAAAGCCAATGAAAAAACCTCCTCAGATAAGCTGGTATACAAGAAACCATAAAGTAAACCATAAGTTTGGTATTTAACAGACTTTTCATTGAGTTATGCTGTACACAGACAGACACACATATACAGGGTGAAAGGTACTGCTTCAGCCAGAATAATCTGGCTAATAGATGCAGGCATAAGAAACATAAAATGCTAAGTTTCATTTCGATAGGTTTCATAGTTTTGTAAAAATTTAAGTTTTTCGGTAGCATAAATGACAATGCTGTGCTGTATTCACACACGCCAGTGACCTGTGTTGAACCTGAGCAGCGCGTGTTTCTAGGCCAGTAGTGCCTGAGGTGTAAACAAAGCACCTGACTGGCGTGTGCCTCGTATCAACAGTTGTAAACAAAACATGACCAGCGTTTGTCAACACTGTACTAAGACATCAACAACCAGCGACTTGGGTTGAAACCGACCTGCGTGTGCCATCAGATATAAACAAAACACTCGTTTACATACCAGTGAAGCCGTCACAATCTCGGGCGAATCGGCAAGAATGGATATTTCATGCCTGAAAGGTGTGAATATAACTGAAATGATGCATTCCTTCAAGTAATAATGAAGATGCAGTTTTTCATAGTTAAGACAGCAGAAGAATGAATCGATCAAAACAACGTATTTTAGGATAAAACAATGCTGACATAAAGGGATACAGATTTTCCTAATAGTGGGCATTCTTCTACTTCTTCTTCTGCTCCTCCTCCTTCTCCTCATCCTCATCATCATTACTATTAATACTATTATTATTGTAATTATCATTATTATCCATCACGAGCTAAAACAATAGTAATTGCCTTTAATACACATGTAAAATAAAGTCTTCCCCTTCATTTTTCTGAAACAATTATTGTGTTCTTCTGTAGATTATCGGGCTGTGGTCACGAAGTCGCCTAAATAAGAAGACAAGCAAAATGAAATTGTTCTCAACAAGTAAACACGACAGTGATACCATCCTTAAAAAAAAGTATACATAATATGGAGTTTCTGTGGACATATGCCAAATTTGTATGTAATACGGGATTAAAACACAATTAATGTACTCTAAAAGATAATGTTACGTTTACAAGTACTATTTAACATGGAACACAAATATCAGTCAGCATTTTGAAATAAATTCCATAAGCCTGTCTAAATGCATTTATAAGCACTTATTGAAAACGTATGTTGTTTATGCCGATTATGTGGTGTTTATTTAGGTTTTATTATTACTTAATTAAAGTTCTTAATATTTAGTTGCATTTCAGTTCACAAGAGACAACATTAATTTCATCTTGTTTTTGTTCTCTCTCTCTCTCTCTCTCTCTCTCTCTTTTTTTTTTTTTTTTTTTTTTTTTTTAAGTGGGAAAACAGAAGAACAGTTGGAGATAAAGCGTGGCTTATTTCGCTAGATAAGGGATGATGGGAATGGAAACATCTGCCTTTATTTACACAATCTGAATGTTATGTTTTTTTATTTTGTGTGTTTATTTTTGTATCTCTTTATTTATTATTTATTCTTAAGGGGAATTTCCCCCTTAAATTAGTAGCACCATGTCTAAGTACTTTTATGTTAATGGATTCATGATTGCAAGGTAAATTCCTTCGTATTGCAGACAATTGTACTTTAAACGTTTCTCCCAACAAGCTTCACACCAAACGCCAAGCAATACCAATACTAGTTGTGAAAGCACGCGACAAGCATGCTTGGACTGGCCCACGACGTTGCCATATTTTGCGTAGAAATTAAACTTTGCATTACATTTTAACATTAAATTGTGGCTAAATTCATTCGAATTAAGATAAAAAGGTATTACAGCATTGTTCACACAATGTTTGTGCAACAGTTAGTGAAATAATAAACCATTTATATTCTTTCGTCAAGGAGCTAGACGGCTCCAAATGTTTGACACATTTTTTTTTGGCGAAACGGTTCTTTATTGACAAAAATTGTATTGGACATATTTGTTATACTCATCATGTACAGTGCCTGGTTAACGTGTGGCTGAAGCAGTACCTTCCAGCCTGTATGTGTGTATATATACACACACACACACACACACACATTCAGACCTGTTCCTGAAAATCCTGTTTTTCCCTTTTTATTCAGGGAGTCTCAAAACAGGTATTTCCTGTGAAATCTCAGCATGAAGTTTTTGGGTGGAATACAATACTTTCTGTACTATAAGTGGGTGTGTAGTAACAAAAAGGTAAATGTGTACAGTTACAATGAAGGAACAATTTAAAATAAGTGTGTAAATAAATATTAGGTTGAAAGGCACATTTTCCTATATTTTCAACTTATGTAATAATTCCAATTTCTCTGATAGTTTCTTCGTCCTCACATAACTTGTGTGAAGTTAGATCTCACAGTTCTTAAAACTTTTGTGCAAGTACAGTCATATTCAAAATTAATGACTATCACTTCAAAAATTTAGCACTTAGCTATATGTTATACATATAATAATCCGTCTTCATCAGGTTATTTAACCAAACTTCCAGAAAATGATTCCATTTCAGTGTTAGGCAGTTTTCCCTTTTGGAGAATTATTTAACACAGGAAGTAGCCTGTTCCAAGATTTATTTTCCATTTATCCAGATTTTCAGCATATAAGGTGATCTGGTTTATGTAGGTTTTACTGTATAAAACATTTAAATCTCTACCATTTTATGCAGCTAAAAGATTAGTCAACTCTGAATTAAAAAAAAAAATATTGCAAAATATTACTATGAAAAATCAAAGAATAAAAGATGGGAACTACCAAACATTGAAACAGTAATTCCTGAGTATCCTCGAAAAACAGTTGTTGCAAACTTCAGGTTGATTACAGGACATGATTGTCTGGCAAAACATTTAAACAGAATTGGTATATATTCTTCACCACTCTGTCCTCTATGTGATCTGCAAGAGGAAATGGATCGAGACCACCTTCAAATATGCCCGGCCACTTCTAATGCCCCATCCATCAGTGAAAAATATTGGAGAGCAAGAGGATTAATGACTTCATTGTCAGAAATCCAGCATTAGCTAACAACACATTTAAATATTGGCCCAAGACTGGAGTGCAATGAAGTACCATATCTCAAAACTTGAAACAATTAATTCTTCATATTCGTTACCCTCCTTTACCCATACAGAAATGTTTTACTTTATTGGTGTTTTGCAGTAATTAATTTCATTGATATAAACATACTGCACAATTAATTCCCACTATACATCAGCAGATACTTTTGTTGTATTTAACAAGTTCAGAAGCTAAATAAGCTGAAAGTCTCCTTAAATTCCAAAAAACATAATTTGAGAACAATATATCAATATGCTTTCATTACAGTTGTGCTTTGTGACTCAGGTTGGTAAATGAAACTTTATTTCTGAAAAATTTGCTAGCTCCTTCTAAAAGGCGGATTTTATATTGCAATTTATTTAAACCTTATTAATTTACTCTTGAAATGTGTATTTTGAAGTATTATAAATATGTGTGGTACCAGAGTATGAAGTATGATTGAAATGTGTCCAAAAATCTCCTTTTGAATTTAATGATCAATGACAGTACTTATATCATTCAGGAAAAATTGTACCACAAAAGCTGTTTACTCATTTTAAATGAAAAAATGTCATATATATTAAGTGTTCTACATTTTGGCAGATTATTAGAAGTTTATGTTTAGCAATAAAATATGCAAAGCTATCCATTTTCAGTCTTCTTCTTCATCATCATCATCAATCAGTAAGACCCTCTCTTCGTTGTTTTCATTCACCATAAATTTTACTTTCCTGTGATAAAATATACTGTAGAACCATAATTCAATTGTATTTGCTATGCTTTCTAAACATTTTTATACAAAAATGAAGCTGGTCTTAAAGGGTTTTCTTATAGTTAAGAGAAAATAATTGTCATAATTTTATTGTTATATATTATTTGTTTTTATGTTTGGAAATCAAAGACTACTACTCATGTTTTTTCTCACATGCTGTACAACTACAGTTTAAAAACAGCAATGGATTGTTACATTTCAGGGTTGAATGTATGTTAACAAATTAAATATATAAACTTTAAAGGCAGAATTATTTTAAAATAACCAAGAGTTTTAGTGTGTGCTTTCACCTTTCCAATCATCCATTTTGCCTGCATTTCATGTCATCCTCTTCCTCACTCTCATACCTTGTCCTTGGCTGACCATCCGCTTCCAGGTCTTCACGCTGTCCGGTGTATAGGTTCCTGTGCTCCCTGAAAGGTGTCTGACCCTAGACTCTGGCCTTGTCCTAGGGGTTGTAAGACCTACATAAGGGGAGGGTAATTGGATAAAGAAGAAGCTTTCTTTTAAATTACTTCGAAATCACCAGACCGATAGTGAAATTTTAAATTATTTAGGGTTCCTTAAAGTGGTTATTTTCAAAAAGCGTGAATTTGTTCAAAATCATTAAACACAAAATGGAGACAGAAAGAAAGAGAAACGTTTGAAATTCAGTTTGGGATTGGCAAATCATAAACTCTAAATAATAATTATGGTTTCAAGATTCTAGATCTGTGCAATGTATACAAGTATCACAAAACAGTAGATATCTTTGTGTAAACTACTAGAGGAAATGCAAAGCTTAATGGGATATGAATACTGGGCACTATTGCCAAACATAGAATGCATGTAACAGTGCTAAAACTACATTAGGGCACATTTTACATCCCAGCCACAGTGCTGCCCAATGTTTACATAATTGAATAATACATTAAATACCCTTAAAATATTAAAATCTTATCTTGCTGTTGTTAAACCAGGAAATGTCTTTTCAAAATTGTCCAAACCAGAAACTCGCTTTCCAACTTTGTACTTTTTCCCTGGAGATTGAAATGCAGGTACACTGCCATTTTGTTCAGATGAGGCTGTTCCACTACAAATTTCCAACACTATGTATGCTACCTACACCACAAAGTTCCACAGTCAATTGCTGAGTTTTTGAAAATCTCACTTGTCCTAGCTTTGAAGGACATGTTCACACACTCATATCACAAACACAGGGGACAAGAAAAATAAATAA
Source organism: Tenodera sinensis (assembly GCA_030765045.1). Classification (NCBI taxonomy): domain Eukaryota; kingdom Metazoa; phylum Arthropoda; class Insecta; order Mantodea; family Mantidae; genus Tenodera; species Tenodera sinensis. The sequence continues at coordinate 153,741,041 of CM060961.1, read as the reverse complement.
TTTAATATATAAATTAACAGTATTTATGTTCAAGTTTGAAATACAACTGAAAATGAGCCTGTTCATTTTAATACTGCACTCTGAAAAAAACTGAACCTTAATTCATTCCTTTTGAAACAGCATAATTTGTATTTTGTGCATTGTATGTTTTATATTCCAGAGTGAGGAATGGCGATATTTTTTTAGGTTTATCTGTGCTGAATGAGTGTTAAGTGATGACAAGCATGTAAAATAAAAAAATTCCTAACTTGCAATCTAAGTATTATAGAGACAGTCATAATCAGAAACCCCTCAGGGGCCCACTATTGTAGGTATAGGAATTGGCACTTTTGGGGTCCAGAGTCACTCTCGATTGGGTTCCTCTAAGGGCCTATGCCAAATACCCAGTCGACTTTAATCCACAAACATGTTTGACCTCCCACCTGATACCACCCTGAACATAGTCCGATGGATGCTGTTGCACGGACTGGTGGATAAAGAGTCGCAAAGAGTGTCTGGGTAATGCATAATTCCCAGTCCCTGGTTCATATTTGCTGATAAAGGTTAGTTCCGGGGAGGGGCCACTGCATGATCTCATGCACTCCTGAAGATGGGATCCCTCTGACTATACACTGGGAGGTGTGATTCTAGGGTGAGCAAGATCCAGGCAAGGACTCTCACCTAAGCCAGGGTGGTGCCTAGGATGTGAGCATGCCATTAGAGACATTTGCAATGGTTTAGGTTACAATTGCCATTGTACAAATTTAAAAAGAAACAACTTCTCTAAGTTTATCTTAAAGGAAGTAGTTGAGTCTTGTGGTCTCCACTACTTAATTATTTCTAGAACTGAGGAAAGGAAAAGAATTATATCAGTGAGCCCATTTATAATTAAAAAGGGTTTAGACAAAATAGCTGGTCCACAAGTCATGCAGTAGATCTCGCTATGGTATACGCTCCCGGTTGAAGTGCATTCACTAGTCCAGGCAAGAAGAATAATGAGATTCAACATACTAGGAAGTTATCTGGTGTGTTGAGATGCACAAGATTTGAACTCCTCGCATGGTGTGGTAAACACCTTGCATTGGATGGATTGACCAATAAGGAGAGTTGAGAAAATCTTTGAAGAAGGTGTTACTAACATTTACCAGATCTAGGAGAACGGAAGCCTATTCATGCCCTGTTCCTGACCTTTGATTGGGTAGATCTCCATCAAAGTTAGGCCATTTATCCCTAATCCGTTCAGATATGTCAGTCCTTGATCACACCAGTGGTTTTTGTAACATGAAGCTATCTGCTTTAACTGTGGAGAGATTTTGCACAATGGTGCACATACTTCAATTCCAACATGTGTTAACTGCAGTGGGGAACATTCAAGTTTCTGAGAATGATCCTGTTTTATGAAGGAAAATGCAGCCCGGGTTAGAGAGTAGGAGTCCTCAGAAACCCGGAAACTACTCATATCCGCCAACCCTCTGTCCCGAAGTCTGGTACCTATAGCTCATTTGCAGCTAAACCAGTACGAAGTAGGAAAATCACAATATAGACTAGCAATACAAATGGGGCTTATATCAGGAAAAATTCTCGAGGCTAGATTAATTCCAAAGCTTTCACATTAACATGCAACTGTGTATCAACATTTACCAGGACTGCAATTGAAAAGAACAGCCTAACAAACTCGCCAACAAAAGCATCAGCCTCAACTACAACTGTGTACCATCTTGTATCGATATCGACGCAGATCATGAACGGATTCATGACAAATTGTCAAAAGTTGGGATATTTTTCGACCCCGAGAATATGTATAGCGAGCACGTATCTTCTAATACGTTTCCTGCACACCTGGAATATTCTTATATGCATATCAGTATTCATTCAGGAGTTTATGAAGGACCGCATTTTCCGAGAATGAATCTGCTCGGTGTTTTCGAGTCTTTTTGTTCAGAAGAACAGAGTACCCCAGGGATCGGTATTAAGTATTACACTGTTACCTATAGCAACTAATTGTATCTGGAAATGGTTACTCCAAGGGTTCCGTTATGCTTAGTCGTAGACGACTTCGCCATCTATTGTACTTCGCAACTCACGCCGTTTTTTGGGGGTGTCTGCAGCAATGTGTACACAATCAAAATTATTCAAAAAAATAACCTGACAAACATAGGCATTAAATTATATAATAAACTACCAGCAAATATCTAAGAAATAACTAATATAAAAAATCTGATGTGTGGCACTCACATGACTTTCTCTACTCTTGTACTAACCATTCTTACAAACTCTTATTCCTATATCTTCTTCGTGTTAGTTAAGATAAATATTTGTACAAATTATGTTATTGCTTATTTCCTTGTAGGTACAAGGGGAATATTAGAACACAGTAGGCTTTGTGCGACAGTCAAATCTTTTTAAGCTTTGAGATTCCGTTCTCTTTGCACAATTAACATACATATAAAAAAAATGAACAACGTTGTTGCATTTCGCTAAAGTTCTAAGTTTTCCGAAATGGTTCACCCTGCAAGAAAATTTATTCAGACATAAATTGTGTATTTTAGCAAGATCTACATTTTTTGTATAGTATGATTTGGTCTATCTCTAACCGTTTACCAGTTATGCAAAAGTCGTTCAGAGTAAATAGGACTACAGGGGCTATAGCCAGAAAATTCAAGATATACATTTCATTTGTCATCAAAATATCTCAAACATATGACATTTTAATCAAAATCGTTAGAGCCATTTTCAAGAAAATCAAAATTTTCGAAATTTTTTCCATGTAAAGGGTAGTTTAGGGTGGGGCTATTTTCTTCAAAATCTTCGTGTCGCATCCTTGAAAGACATTAAACTTAAATACCAACTTTGGTTTTTAACCGACTTTTTGTTTTTGAGTTATGCTGTCCACAGACACACATACAGACCGTTTTCTAAAAATGCTTTTTTTGGATTCAGGGGGCCTCAAAACATGTATTTCCGGTGAAATCTCGACATCGAATTTGTGGGTGGAATACAATACTTCCCCTACTTATCAGCAGAGAAAGTAAAAAATTTAACAAAGAAGTCAAATCCTTTCTACAACATACCTTTTATTCAGTAGGTGAATATTTGACATTGTAACTAGACACACCAAAAGGAATACAAAAACTTCTAGCTCTGGAAACAATCAATACTAGGTATCCCACAGAAGAATGGCTGCACATATATACTGATGGATCCTCCAAGGAAAACCTTACTGGAGCTGGAGTTACGTGTTCACATTTTTCCTTTTATCATTCTGTTGGCAGAGACACAACAAATTATGATGGAGAAATAGAGGCTATATACATTGCTCTCCGACAATTATTAAATCTTCCCTTAAATAAATTTAACAAGGCAGTCATTCTTTCGGATTCTAAAGCTGCAATTCAGGGAATATGTTCAAATACTACAAAGAAGTCAACAAAAATTAGAGAATGCTACAAAATGTTAACACAACTCCAAAAAGTTAATAAGACTGTTCAGCTCCAATGGATTCCAGCACACTGTGGAGTCATGGGGAATGAAGCTGCAGACTCACTTGCAAAGAAAGGCACAACAATAAAACAAAAGTCTAAATTCAATTTCTCATATTCCTCAATAAAACGCTTGATCGTTAAAAAATTTTCTCATTCATACCTACAAGAAATAGAAACAAATGCCAAAGATAAAAAATGGATTACACTACTTTCCAACCCAGATATAATCCCCCAGAGACCAAAGAAAACAGTGGTTGCAGCCTTCCGACTATTGACAAATCACGACTGCTTAGCAAGTCATCTCTACAGAATAGGTATCTCAGCCTCACCAATATGTGTCCTGTGTAACGATCCAGCAGAAATGAATGAAGACCACTTGAAGACCTGTGAAGCATTAAGATCAGAAGAAACTACAGTTCAAAAGTATTGGAAAGCACGAATGCTAATGGCTTCATTGCCAGATGCAAGGCACTAGAAAACAACAACAACACTTGTAAACATATAATTATTCTGTAAATCTTTATTTAATAAGTGAATATTTGACATTTTATTTGTAATATTGTAAAATTAGTTCTGTAAATCGTATAGAAATTGTTTTTTTGATGAAGCCCATATCATGTAACATGATCTAAGTGGTGAATAAGCAAACATAATCTTCGAGAATGGAGCTCAAAAAACGAGTTTCGTTTCTCAACTGAGACATCAACTTCTTTAGCACCCGAAGCATACGATTATCACATTCGCTCCGTTTCGGTCCAGTTTTACTTCCATTTGCAGATAAGGCACGTTTCCTGGATTGATCTTCGACAGGAATTTTAGCTGGTCATCGCATATAGTACCATTCTCTCAATTTCTTGCGGGTACTAAGTGTATCCGATCCAAACTAGATAATGGGTGTATCGTTTAATCTTCAGCACGACCGTCTGTTGTTGATGACTATAGGAGCTTTTTCAACTAGTCCAGCTGTGAATCTTTATGCCGAATCGGCAGAATCAGCTGTGCAATATCGGCGTGAGGTACTATTAGGAAATTATGGCTGTGGGCTTCTATGTATGACGACGCAGCGAACGTTCGTTTCTTTTTTGCAACACCGTACTGGACGAACGTAATTGAAAGAGCTCACTTATTCCAAGGCCGGTGGGTCTTCAAATGCCCAACATTTCCAAAGGGGGAGAGGCTCTACCCCCGTGGTTACGTGCCACGTCCCACGTAGATCTTGGGATGACCGTTTACCGAATTCTACGGCACGGTGTCTAGTATTCACACTCGTTTTCTTTCTCGCCCTCTCTCTCTCTCTCTCTCTCTAGGCTACACTGGCCGGTGTTTGATCTATACACACCGATGGATCTAAGAGCACCAGTGTTGGATATGCCTATGTTTATGGAACCGAATCACATGCATTCGGTTTCCATAATAGCATTTCCACTTACAGTGCAGACCTGTATGCTAAATACGGAGCCATTTTATATATTCGCCGTAGGCATTAGATGACTGCCTTATTTTGAGTGATTCCCTTAATGCACTTCAGAGTCTTCATGAGCTGTACAACTACCATACTATTGTGCACCGTATTCAGGACGCCCTCCGTATTTTACACGCTTCGGGCAGTAACGTGGTGTATGCATGTATTCCTGGTCACTGTGTTTACTGGGAGATGAAATGCCGGATTTAGCAGCAAAGGCGGCAACCACAGAACCCAGTATTACCATATCTCGTATTTCTTCGGAAGACTTTAGTTCTGAAGTGCGTTGTTGTCATTATCAAAAAAGAAATCCCTTTCTAATTATAAGATTGACATGTATCATTTTCAAATATTTTTTCGAACCTAATTAATGAAGGTAATGTTCTCGGTTCAGGCGCGTAAGATGTGTGTCCTATATTTGGCAACGCTAATAGGAGGGGCAAGTATACAATTCGCTAGTCTTGAAAAGGACCTGCCTTGATATGCCTTTAAAGTTTACACTTCCTTTAAGTGTATTTGTAGATCTCAGTTATCATTTTCTCGCTTGTGGTTTACCGAAGGGGGGGGGGGGGGGGGTGGCCAAGGTTATTAAGGCATGAGCAAGAAGTCGTTGGTTAAAACCCCACCAGGACTGTCCTCTCAAGGTTTCCTTATTTGGCTTTTTCTCAGGTCCCCGGCAAATGGCGCTACAGCCCAAAGCGGGCCTGTACCTTCTTCATCCGAGGCCTTTAGACCATATTTTTAAACATGTAAAATGTAAAAATGACTGTTGAAGGGATAATTTTTATATAGGCGTGTTACTTGTATGGTAATATGAGCCTTGTATTTGTTAATCTGCTTACAATGTAATATTCGCTCGCATTATAACATTCCTGGTGAAAAGAAACCGCTAATAGATTTTGCGCGCGAATTGATCTAGCAACAACGAATGGTAGAAAGTTGCGTAAGCCGGGCAGGAAATATCCCAATGCATATAAATACAAGGCGAACATCGGGATGTTCGACATGCGTCTCGCCCTGGGCCACATTCTGCAAGAGTGGAGAGAAGCCCGGGAAAGAGCCTGTACACCAGCTACCGATCCATTAGTCTCCTATCGAACCTCTCGAAAGTACTCGAGAGGATGGTCTTAAACCGTTTGTCCCCCCTGCTGGGAGACATTTAAGCTATCCCTGAACACCAGTTCGGGTTTCGTCCTGGACACTCAACGCCTCTGCAGCTGCTGCCTGTGGTGGAGGCTGCCATCTTGGGTTTCCAGGAATGCACCTTCACTGATGTGGTGTCTCGGAACGTTGAAAAGGCCTTCTCAACGACCTGGCGCGCGGGGCTCCTTAAACTTATCCATCTGGGACTACCCACACAAATTATCAACATTTTACAGCTTCCTCAGACATCGCATATTTAAAGTTACAATCGCGGGGAGAACATCTACACTTAGACCAATAGGAGGCGGAGTCCCTGAAGGTTTTGTGCTATCCCCCATGCTAATCATCGTCTATATGGCAGATATCCGAATGCAGCCTCAGGTCAGCATAGCTCAATATGCTGATGACGTGCTGCTGTTCTGCACCAACAAACACATCCTCAGAGCCTTCAACTCCATACAGCGACACTTCCATTTCGTCCAAAAGTGGTCCTCTTAACAAGGTGCCACACCCCCGCAGACCGCCCCACCTTTCAATTTTGAGGTCGAAGGATCGGGTGGAGGAATTCTATTACCTTCTTGGGAGTTAAACTGGACAAGGGTCTAACTTTCCACAAGCACATCAGAGATCTCTCTGTAAGGATGCAGAGATGTCCGTAAAGACACACCTTTGTCGGGCTCTTATAATCCCCTTATGCTATATGCCTGCTAAGTCTGGGGCATGGCCACAAGCAGCTGGACCCTGTGACTCCAAAGAACACAGAGTGTAGGGCTCCGATCCATTTTTTCTGTTCCTGTACCTTTTCCTGTTAGACTACTTCACAAAGCCTCATCTCTTCCTACGTGGATGAAATTAGGCTCTGGGCAGCAAAATTCTACTCCAAATTACCAACACACCAAAGCACCCTGATTAGGTCTCTTGGGGACTATGATCCAAGAATACGCCGCTTAGGTTGTACTGCATTCCCTGCATGGCTTGCGGGCATACCACACAACCAAGGAGCAAATCCACCAGCAGCTAAAGCTGAACTCCATATGTAGTCCCACTCAAGAAGTGTTCGGCTCTCAAAATTACTTCCCAACCAAAATTCCAAATTAAATACAACTTTAAAAATTTTATTCCAAAACCTTTTTATTCTACCAGGATGCAGATCTTGCTGTATCCTGCTACACAATCGTCAAGGGGCAACAAGCTTCCTTCAAAAACTCAACCATTCTAAATTTGAAAACATGCCACCCTTAAAATTCCTTCACCAAATATTCCTATCTGTGGTTAAGCCCTAGTGGGGTAGGTATGCAGCAAAATACTTCAGGCTGAACCTCAGCCTGCCAGCAGCTCATGGTCATGTCAGACAGTACATGGTCTGGAAGTCATGAAGTGATAGACATAACTTGTTCTCACTGGTGAAGATATTTTGTGCAATTCTGTGAAAATATAGTGCTGGAGAGGGTTTAATCCATATATTAAAAAATAACATCGCAAAGGTTAAAAGTGTCGCAACAAGGCCTACCAAGTAAGTGCAGTGGCATTATAATTAAAAGAATAGGAAATTCTAAATTTATTTCGCCAAGTATAGTTATAACTAGGGCTCGGAAGTTCATGCCCTAAAAAACACTGAAATATGCATGCAAATATGCTCTTAAAAACTTCAAAGTATGCCAAGAAATATGCACTATTTCATTAGAACAGTTCACGTTCCTTTGCAGTAGACGAGTTAGTGTAAATAATAAAGTTACCTTATTCCTTAGAGGTTGAAGCAGAAGTGGTCCCGCTGCTACTATTAACTGCTAAATTGCAGTTCACAACCAACACTACACAAATTTTCAACAATAAAACGTTGTCTACTGTCTGGCAAAACACTTTTGTAATGTGAAAAGCTTCTTTACACATCACAAGATGTTATAGGGCCATATTTAAATGATGTTAACTGTTTCACAGAGAGAGTCACACTCTCTTGGTGTGACAGATGGTTTTCTTTCAAGGATGTCTCGAATATCGCACATCTGTTTTAACCAGAATTTTTTGAAATTACATAGTTCACTTTTTCTTTCACTTTTTATCCTATGCTACCAGGAACCGAACTTAGATCACATATTGTTTTTTCAAGCACAGTAAGTGATTCATGCAAAGGAGATCCTACAGCTTCCAATGCCGTTATGGCTGTTGGTAAGAAAGAAAAATGGGCAGATATGAAACTAAAATCCTTCTTTAACCCAGTGCCTGACAGAATATTTTGCACAGTTTGTATTGATGAAGCATCGTTCGAATCCAATGAATTAACAACCTCTTCGATTATCTCTATGTGCTCAGCATAATATAAAAGTGCATCGACCCATGTTCCCCATCGAGTTAACACCGGTGCAGGAGGAAGTCGGATATTAGGTGCTGCAACTTAACTCTTTTAGGAGATTTAACAAAAATTCTCTTTGTACTGGACACAAATCTACCAGTGGGAAGGAATCTCTTATTGTCTCCGAAATTCGATGAAGAGCGTGGCCTAACAAGTTATATGAATTAAATTAGGAAAAATACCTTTCGAGTTTTTCCTGATTTTACCATACAAGGTAACAAATAAAAGCAACCAGTTGTATTCGATTCCACATCGGCAGTGCAATTTCAGAGTCCATCACAAACTGTGTCACAGTTACATTGTCAGTGGCCGACAATTTGCACACATCAAAGAGATAAGCTGTAGTCTTTTGTTCATTAAGGCACCCACGATTATATTAGCAATAGAACGGCGTTCAGAATCAGAGGTTTCATCAACAGACAACCACACAAACTGATCCGCTAAATTTTATATATTTGACAATATGTTATTGTAACAATGGCCTACATAAGTCTTACGCAGTGTACTTTCTTCAGACACATGTTGTTGAGTACACTTGGCAAGATTATCAATTTTGAACAAGGCAATATCAGCAGCTAAAAATACTTGGCACAAGTCATAGGAAAATTCAGTAACCCTACTTCCTAAACACTTTACTACATGTTTTAGAACAGGTTATTTGTTTGCGAGTTTTCTGATTAAATCCTCCTTATGTTTTGCTGTGTTTATGTGCCGAACTATTTGAAATTTTTTCTAACTCCCTATATTTTTGTCACACGCTCGACAAAACAGTGCCCTATTATCTGTAGATATTAAATCACCCGAAAACTCTTTCTGTAAATTAATTAATCTAGCACTCTAAGTTGGTTTTATTTTCGGCATTTGAAGAGCTTTTTAACATTTTATACACCTAATTTAATTTGGAGGGAACCGGTTCACAACACTGTTACATTTGAAGACCACGCAGAGGCAAGCGTTGCTATAATTGTGCTGCTCAAAACGTTGACCTGCACTTTATCTTTGTTAATATAAACCTCTCAGATAATGCACTGATTATTCTCTACGCACATACATATAATGAAAGGATGGAAACAGGGGATTCACTACATAACAACATGACTCAGCATTGCTTCTCACCACCTCGCGAGTTACATCATAATATGCAACACTACCAATATGAAAAATATTATCCAGGTGGAAAAAAAAAATACAAATCATTAAAATATGCTATATAGAGGCTATAGTATTGAAATAATATGCATTTATCAAAATCAAGAAAATATGCAGTTATATGCACCATAAAATCACGTCCAAATAACTTAAAATTCCATAATTCATGCATATAATGTAAAAGCATACATTTTTAACCCCTATGAAAAAACATGCAAATGCATGAACTTCCTAGCCCTAGTTATAACTGTGAGGACTATAGTGAATGAAAAATACAGCTTCAGTGGTAGAGGCAGTTTTGTGTGTGATTAATTTCCCAGTTTACATTCCTCGACCTGACATCTTTATATCACTTACCCACCAGTAAGCAAAGATACTTGTTTCTCCGCAGAGACCACACTAGCCCAAATCAAGTATTTTTTTCCTGTCTCCCACTCAGATAGGTAATTCCCATATCCAGGGAAGCAAAATGTTAAAAGATCAAACCGGGGACTCTGACCATCCAAGTCAACCTGCAGCATCACAGTGAAGGTAAGATGGTAAATCTTGTTGCAAAGATGGGCATGAAAACTGGAACCAGCCAAAAGTAACAATTTCAGAGGAAGGGGCACTGCACCACAAAGTAAGAGTAAAAACTATATATATAGATGCAGTGTAAATGAATAACACCGCACAAATTTTATTGGTAATAGAGGATTCATAGACAATCAATTTGAGATATTGTTGTTGTAGTGTTTAACGCCCGCTTTTACTACTACGGCACCGCAGGCGGTGACACTGATGATACATGAAGATGGAGCACCGGTGGAATGAGATGACGGGGGAAACCGGAGTACCCGGAGAAAACCCGCCCTGACGCCGCTTCGTCCACCACGAATACCACATGCGAGTCCCTGGGATCGAACCCTGGCCGCCTAGGTGGTAGGCGAGCGCACAATTTGAGATAGGAAACCAATGGTCTGTGACGTCAAGTTAATAAGTTATATGTATTCAAAGTAATTAGAGATTGTGACCAATAAATCATAAACAGAAAGAAATCTAAAGTAAGAACAAATTAGAAACTAAAAACTTCACTTATCTTAGTAATGTTGTTATTCTTTTGCTGACCCTGGGTTTCAATTTGTCTCCAACTCATTCTCAAAGCCATATAAACAAATTCATTACCAAAGCTACAATCTTTTATTTTTTCTGTAAAACAAATACTGATATTCAATTTTTATTTACCAATCTCTGAAAACAAAAATTTATAAATACAATCTATAGATGGTAATTCGAAGTTCATGACACGGTTCCTGTTTTTTAAAATAAAATTTTTTTCCCAAACCATTAAATCTATAGGACTACTTAATTGTTTTAATAATTTAACTTCTGGATTAATTTCATGATTAAATGACCAAAAATGATCGGCTACAGCTGATTTATCAGTTTGTTTATATTTAATATTTCTAAAATGTTCTTTTATTCTGGTTTCTAAATGACATTTAGTTATACCAACATAAACCTTATCACAATCTAAACAGCTAAATTGATAAATGCCAGATTTTTTATAATTTGGTATTTTATCTTTTTTAGAAAAATTAAGTAAATTATGTATATTAAATTTATTTTCAGGGACCAAATTTATTCCATATTCTTTAAAAATCGTTGTAAATTTTTTATTGGCCCATGGATGGTAAGTAAACTTTTTAAAAATACAATTATCTTTTATTTTTTTAAGGGTTGAAACTTCTTTAACAGGTTTTTGATACTTACATTTTTTTATCTTTTTATGTATAAAATCTGTATTAAAACCATTAATTACTGCAGTGTTAATAATGTGTTTATATTCTATGTGAAATTCATCTTTATTAAGGGGTATATTTATTAACCTATAAATTAAACTATTAAAAACAGCAATTTTATGTGCAAAAGGATTAAAACTTTTATATTTTATGTAATTATCAGTGTGAGTAGATTTTCTGTAAATACCAAATTTCAATTTATTGTTATGTCTTTTACTTTTTAAGTCCAGAAATGAAAGGAATCCATTATTCTCAGTTTCCAAAGTGAATTGTATATCTTTATCTTGTAAATTTAAAAGTTTTAAAGCATCATTTATCTGTTTTTTAGGGACAACAGCAAAAATGTCATCCACATATCTATACCATATTTTAAAAATTAGAGGGAATTCTAAAGTAAGAACAAATTAGAAACTAAAAACTTCACTTATCTTATTGATTTGCTGCTAACCCTGGGGTTTCAAGCTGTGTCCAGCTCATTCTCAAAGCCATATAAACAAACTCGTTGCCAAGCTACAATCTTTTATTTTTTCTGAAAAACAATTACTCTTACTCAATTTTTATTTACCAATCTCTGAAAACAAAAATTTATAAATACAATCTATAGATGGTAATTCAAAGTTCATGACACGGTTCCTGTTTTTTAAAATAAAAATTTTTTCCCATACCATTAAATCTATAGGATTATTTAATTGTTTTAATAATTTAACCTCTGAATTAATTTCATGATTAAATGACCAAAAATGATCTGCCACAGCTGATTTATCAGTTTGTTTATATTTAATATTTCTAAAATGTTCTTTTATTCTGGTTTCTAGATGACGTTTAGTTTTACCAATATAAACTTTATCACAATCTAAACAGCTAAATTGATAAATGCCAGATTTTTTATAATTTGGTATTTTATCTTTTTTTGAAAAATTAAGTAAATTTTGTATATTATATTTATTTTAAGGGACCAAATTTATTCCATATTCTTTAAAAATCCTTGTAAATTTTTTATTAGCCCATGGATGGTAAGTAAACTTTTTAAAAATACAATTATCTTTTATTTTTTTAAGGGTTGAAACTTCTTTGACAGCTTTTTGATACTTAAATTCCTCTATCCTTTTATGTATAAAATCTGTATTAAAACCATTGTCTGTTTGTCAATTTGACATAGAATATAAACACATTATTAACACTGCAGTAATTAATGGTTTTAATACAGATTTTATACATAAAAGGATAGAGGAATTTAAATATCAAAAAGCTGTCAAAGAAGTTTCAACCCTTAAAAAAATAAAAGATAATTGTATTTTTAAAAAGTTTAGTTACCATCCATGGGCTAATAAAAATTTTACAAGGATTTTTAAAGAATATGGAATAAATTTGGTCCCTCAAAATAAATTTAATATACAAAATTTACTTAATTTTTCAAAAAAAGATAAAATACCAAATTATAAAAAATCTGGCATTTATCAATTTAGCTGTTTAGATTGTGATAAAGTTTATATTGGTAAAACTAAACATCATCTAGAAACCAGAATAAAAGAACATTTTAGAAATATTAAATATAAACAAACTGATAAATCAGCTGTGACAGATCATTTTTGGTCATTTAATCATGAAATTAATTCAGAGGTTAAATTATTAAAACAAATAATCCTATAGATTTAATGGTTTGGGAAACAATTTTTATTTTAAAAAACAGGAACCGTGTCATGAACTTCGAATTACCATCTATAGATTGTATTTATAAATTTTTGTTTTCAGAGATTGGTAAATAAAAATTGAATAAGAGTAATTGTTTTTCAGAAAAAATAAAAGATTGTAGCTTGGCAACGAGTTTGTTTATATGGCTTTGAGAATGAGCTGGACACAGCTTGAAACCCCAGGGTTAGCAGCAAATCAATAAGATAAGTGAAGTTTTTAGTTTCTAATTTGTTCTTACTTTAGAATCTTGTTGCTTCACTGTTAATAGCTTCAATTTTTCCTTATTTAGAGGGAATGATTTTGTAATTTGAGTTTCAAAAAAACTCATGAAAAGATTAGCAAGAAATGGCGAAAGTGAACTACCCATTGCCAAGCCAGAAGTTTGTTGAAAAATATTACCATTAAAACTAAAGAAATTTTGATCTAAACAAAGATTTGTAAGTTTTACAAAATAATCTATTAAATCATTGTTTAATTCTAAAGAATTTAACCATTTTTTTAAAAAAAATCAAAAACTTTTTTCTAGGAATGCTAGGAAATAAAGCCATTACATCAAAAGAAACGAGTTTATCATTATCAGATAATACTATGTTGTTAATCTTTTCTACTAATTCAAAAGAATTTTTAATACTTAAACTTTCAAATTTGTCAAAAGTGCTAAATTTTTTAGTTAACCATTTAGCTAAATTATACGTAGGTGAATTTATATAATTTATAATGGGTCTCATTTTATTTCCAGGTTTGTGAATTTTTGGAAGTGCATACAACCTGGGTAAAACAGGATTATTCACTTTTAAAATACTTTTTTCTTTTTTAGGTATCATTTTCACTTCGTTGAGAGTTTTATTAAAAGTTGAAATACATGATTTTAAGGGATCATTATCAATTTTTAAGAAATCTTTACTTTCAAGCAAAAGTTCTACTCTATTAATATAATCAAATTGATCTAAAATTACTAATTTGTTCTTACTTTAGAATCTTGTTGCTTCACTGTTAATAGCTTCAATTTTTCCTTATTTAGAAAGAAATCTGTCAATATTATCCACTGGAATCGAAATAGTGCTTATTAGGAATGAGCATTACCAAAATCGCATAAATTGGAGACTTAACATGTGGCTGCATGCCACTGCAATGGATAAAAGATTGTGGTGAGCGGCTACAGGAATACAAGACAGTTCTAAAATGTGTGCTTTGGCTGTAAGGTTATGACAACTGGCTGTGGGTTTAATGAACCCCAGAAATTGAGTTCAAACCCAGGAATGGGTAAACTTTTTTCCCCTTTCTTTTCCGTTTTGAGAGCAATGTTGTGTGTTTGCTTTAAAATAGCAAAATACCACCATCATATGCAATGCACATAGTATTCTTTAGTTCTATTAAATAATTTATTTCCTGATTGGTTCTCATTCTCCAATTCTGTGCACTACAATGTACAGGTCCAAACATTTGTCTAACTATTCTTCTCTCGAAAGATCACAAAGCCTTTTCATAATTTATTGTTCATTGTGGTAGACCAAACCTCAGACCCATAGGTTACTACTGGCCTTATTAACATTTTGTAAACTTTGGGTTTAGTATTTCTGGTTATTACTCCATTAGAGAAAATATTTTATCTGCATAATAAGCACATTCCCTGCCTGTATACTTTCTCTTATTGTATCGCTCAATTTATTCTCAGATTTAATTAAGGTACCAAGATATGAAACCTGCACTTACTATTTATTTATTCTGCCTGTATCTGCCTATTGTATTGTAAGGTTAATATCAATTAAACTCATATTTATAATAATTCAATCGCATAAAGCTCTTTCAAGTGCTTATAAATTATTTACTTATTTCTAACCTGGTAGCTAGTTTTGAACCATCTCATTTAAGTGAAAATGAAATTCTCAGTGCCTATCTACTGTTTAGGCCATTCAAGTGTAAATAATAGGTTAAACAAACTTGAAACAAAAAGTTTAAACATTAGTTAAACAAAAAATTACAACACGACAAGTGTTCAGTATAAGTAAAATTAAAGTAAGCATGTGCTTATGAAAAAAGAGAGAAAGAAAGAAGGCAAGAAAGAGAGAGAGGGAGGAACGGAGGGAAGGAAGAAGGGAGAAAGGAAGGAGGGAGTGAGATAGGAAGGAAGGAGAGAAAGAAAGAACATAAAAAACATGGGCTTATGGGTATTTGAACCTGCACTTTTAATATGTGTGTATCTTCACATCGTAACACCATATCCATTACACTAAAAGGACAGGCTGCAGAATCCACCCACTTGCTCTCTCATCATCCGTTACAGCTCCAGTGGACATAATCAGAGGGGTGCACACCCTCAAACAATTTTAAGGCACAGCTCTAATTTTTAATCCTAGACCATAGGTTTCCTATCTCAAATTGATTGCCCATGAACTATCACCAGTAAAATTAGTGCAGTGTTATTCATTTACATCATGTGTATGTATAACAAAGTGCTAAAATGTGTATGTAGTATGAATCAGCCTAACACTAGTGCATGAAGCTAATAGACATTAAGTAAAGTAAAACTGCTTCATATTTCTAAGAAGTGGCAAAGAAAATGAGTAAAAATACAATAATAAAAATCTGATGTGTTACACTCACATGACTTTCCCTACTCTTGTACTAACCATTCTTACAAACTCTTATTCCCATATCTTCTTCGTGTTAGTTGAGATAAACATTTATACAAATTATCTTATTGCTTATTTCCTTGTAGGTATACAGGGAATATTAGAATACAGTAGGCTTTGAGGGATAGTCAAATCCTTTAAAGCTTTCCAATTCTGTTCTTCTTGCACGCTTAACATATAAAAATTGAAGAAAAATATTCCATTTCACCAAAGTTGAAGTTTTCTGAAACTGACACAAATAACAAGGAATATCTCCAAAATGGTACACTTTACAAAAAAATGCATTCAGACATAAATTGTGTGTTTTAGCGAGATCTATATGTTTTGTAAAGTAAGATTTTGTCTATATCTTACAGATTATAAGTTATTCAAAAGTCATCCAGAGTAAATATACATTTAATTTATTTAACAACTATGTTAAACATATGGCATCTTAATCAAGACTTTAAAAAATTTTTCAAGAAAATCAAAAATTTCGAAAAACTTTCCATGTAAAGGGTAATTTAGGGTGGGGCTATTTTCTTCAACCTCTTTGGTTGCATCCTTGAAAGACATTAAACTTAAATACTAACTTTGGTTTTTAACCGAATTTTCGTTTCTGAGTTATGCTGTCCACATACGCATGCACGCACGCGCGTGCAGACACAGACACCGACACACACACACATAGACAGACACCAACACTGACACACACACCTACATGCATACATACCAACACACACAGAAACACACATGCACAAATAAAAAAAAATAAAAGCTTCGATTTTGGGCTTATTGCTTAGAGCTTGTACTTTAAAGGCCCCCAATCCATTTGAATTTAGATGAATTTATGCATTTATTTACTTATTTACTTTATTTATTTATTTCAGTTCCCTTGGTACTTACTGATTACATTTAGATGTATCACATATTTTTAGCCCCCCAAAAAATAAAAGATTCAAAACTTCAATTTCGGGCTTAATGCTTAGAGCCCGTACTTTAAAAGTCCCAATTCATTTGAATTTAAATGACCTCATATATCCAGTTAAAACAGTTTTAAATTTCAAGTCCATCTTATGCTCTCACCCCACTAACTTTTACTTTTTGAAAAGCTTTGTCTATCACACAGTTTATAATTCAGCAGAAGATTCAGTTATTAAGAATCCTAGTGGGTTCAGCTGACATACATCTCACACCCCCTCCAGTTCCGTGCATCCTAGTGTGTTCAGCTGACGTACATCTCACAAATATGTACAATTATAAATAACATTAACTAGTTATTTGCAAATTATCATTACCCATAATAATATACACTAGAAAGCAATTTTTCCCCTTTTACTAATTAAAATTAATCAATCTGACAAATTGTTTCTATATGCTGTTTTTTCTTTCTCTACTACGTATAGTAGAGGAAGGCTTGTATTCCACCCAAAAATTTGATGTTGAGATTTCACCGGAAATATATGTTTTGAGGCCCCCTGAATAAAATAGTATCTTTAGAAAAAGGACAGTGTGTGTATGTGTGTGTGTGTATGTGTGTGCGTGCGCGCGTGTGTCAGTCTGTAGACAGCATAACTCAAAAATAAAAAGTCGGTTAAAAACCAAAATTGGTATTCAAGTTTAAAGTCTTTAAGGATACGACACAAAAATTTTGCAGAAAATTCCTCCACCCTAAACTACCCTTTACATGGAACATTTTTAAAACATTTTGATTTTCTTGAAAATGGCTCTATCAATTTTGGTCTGGGTGACTCAGTTGCTTGAACACTGGCCTACTGATCCCAAGGTCGTGGGTTCAAATCCAGCCCAGATCAATGGTTTTTAAGTGTGCTTAAAAATGACAGCTCCATGTCAGTAGATTTAATGGCATGTAAAAGAATTCCTGAGGGACAAAATTTCGGCATACATGCGACGCTGATGTGATCCTAGCAATTGACAGCGTCGTTAAATAATTATATAAAAAAATTTAAAAAATATTGTAATCTATCGATTTTGATTAAAATGCCGTATGTTTGAGATATTTTTATGACAAATGACATGTATATCTCGAATTTTCTGGCTATAGTCATGAAGTCCTATGTACTCTGGATGACTTTTGCATAACTAGTAAACTGTAAGAGATAGAGCAAATCTTACTATACAAAAAATGTTGTTGTTGTTGTTGTTGTTTTCTAGTGCCTTGCATCTGGCAATGAAGCCATTAGCATTCGTGCTTTCCAATACTTTTGAACTGTAGTTTCTTCTGATCTTAATGCTTCACAGGTCTTCAAGTGGTCTTCGTTCATTTCTGCTGGATCGTTACACAGGACACATATTGTAGATGTAGATCTTGTAAAAACACACAATTTATGTCGAAATACATTTTTTGTAGAGTGAACCATTTCGGAGATATTGTAAGTTTTGGAGAACTTTTACTTCTTTCAAATGGAACATCGCTATTCATTTTTTGTATATGTTAACTGTGCAAAGAGAACGGAATTTGACTTTAAAAGATTTGAGTATTGCTCAAAGCCTACTTTATTCCCATATTCCCATTGCACGTGCAAGAAAACAAGGAATAAGATAATTTCTGCAAATGTTTGTCTCAACTAACACTAAGAAGATAGAAGAATAAGAATTTATAAGAATGGCTAGTACAAGAGTAGAGAAAGTCATGTGAGTGCGACACATCAGATTCTTTTTAGTATAAAAAATAACAATTTAAGGGCTCTTTTAAAGTACCTACATAGCGGATAGAAGAGATAGTGTGAGCTCTTCGGGAGTTACTATGATTCGCTTGCAAGATGGCACTGGTGTCGCGGTCGCTTGACTTTAGTTCACGAATGCATGGTGAAAATGGGTTTCATATTATCAGTTAGCATTTTAAATACCTAAAATCGTAAGCAGGAATATTGGAAATACTATTTTAAAACATCATCTTTCCTTGACACATAATATAGGATGGTATTTTACAATAATGGGTATTATAATTAACGAAGAACAGTGGGAAATATCTGCTTACATGATTTTATGCTGAAAAATTAAACCATAATGCAAATTATGTATTTTTTAAGCATTGTATCTAGAACCAGCTTTTGTTTTTTACTTAAATAATTTAAATTGCGTTTATGTTCGCAACAATTAGTAGCGAATTTCTTTTCTACTATTTTTAATTTAGCCCTCTCTTTAGATAGCAGGATTTTAGTTCTAACTAAATTTCTATTGAGGTTTCTAATTCTTTTCTTCAGTGTAGCAATTTCATTATTGACACTTGTGTTTGTGACCTTGGAGGAATTAGAACTGTTTTCTGTGAATTCCTCATTGTTGAAGGACAGCGCGTTTGAAATAAGAACTGGTTGACTCGATCCTGCATCTGGTAATTTACTGATTGTTGTTGTTGTTAGCTAATGCTAGATTTCTGACAATGAAGTCATTAATCCTCTTGCTCTACAATATTTTTCACTCATAGAGCAAAAGCAGTATAGTAACCGCTTTTAAGAGAGTTACTTTTACTGATTGTTGAATATTGCTTTTTCAGTAATTTTTTGTCTCTGTTTTGTGGAGATTTTCGGGATTTATGCACTGTAGTTAAGTACCTGGGTAAATTAGGAAATATACAGGGAATTGCCCCTGGCTTTAACCGCCATTTAATTCTAGGGATTTCAACTAGTTTTCCATGCACAACGAATGAATCAACTTTCACTAAAAAGTCCTCTGGAAAATGTTTGTCACAAATACAAGATTTAACAGATAATTTAGTGTCTTTCCTAGGAATAGACTTCTCCCATTTGTAAAACAGATTTTTATCTTTAGGAGGAGTAAAAAAATGTCTAGCTTCTGAGCAGTTTGTGTATCCTGAACGACACCCGGGTACAAAACAAGTTGGCATTTTTAATCAATTATTGATGTTGCTTGAAACTTACGTTTTGAAGAACACACACATTTATGCACAAAATTAGAAGCAATTTCACAAGTTATGTACCTAATTACTCACAACACACAACGCATACGTATAAAATTGTCTGTACTTCCGAATCACATACTAGGCAGTTCGGCTGCATTTTAAGGCGACTGTGCTCGCCACGCCGCAGTTTCGGTCAGTTGCCACGGGACCACGGATCATGCAGTGAACTAGCGGGAGAGCTCACACTTTCTCTTCTATCCGCTGTGGTACCTACTAATGTGTAATGCCCAATCTTGTTTCACATGGTACCAAAGGGGACAAAGTCTGATGATACATGAAATGAAACATTGTACAAGTAACTATCTTAAACATGTGCTATGTAGTCAAAACTGTTAGGACCGTTTTTGAGAAAATCAGAAATCAAAATAGCATTTCTATAGTAACTATAGCTTGGGATGGGTGAAAGTCTTTGTCTCATCCTTAGAAAATGCTGAACTTTTCGTTTTGATTTACGAATGTTTATCGTTTATAGCTCGCACTCTCACTTCATGACACCACAGTCATTACAACTGGTTATAAATGGGAATTAAAGATTGTTATTATCATCATTATCGTCGTCGCCACTGCTACCACCACCATTATCATCACCATCAGTAGTATTGTCAGTCATCATTATCATTACCATTGTTATTCTCATTATCATCGTCGTCGTCCTCCTCCTCCTCCTCATCATCATCATCATCATTACATAGAACACCTAGTCAGTGGCGGGTCGTGACTTGTCGCAGTGAGTATGCAGTATATTACATGCTCTCCACCTTTACTCTCTTTCTCTGACACACACCAAACAATTTATATGGACAATTGAGCTCTTATGTTTTGCTATTTTTTGTTTTAAATGACCAATATCACAAGAACTATTATTTGCCCAGATGCCATTTCTCTCACTCGCAAACAATAAGCACGGAAAACAGCTTCTCTTCTAAGAATAAACCCGAAAGATTTATCTTCTTCATTTTCGCCACATTATTAATTTCCACACTCATAGATTCAAATTTCCCGCTATGTGCAGACAACTGCATGCAACTTTCTGCCAGAAACATACAGTGATAAACACTGTAACAAAATAACTATTCCAAACTGAAGTATTGCCCTTAGTAAATTTCGACATGAAGAGTAATTATATGCATTTATAATAGCTTAATAAACCTAGATGCAATTGTGTTTATAACATTAATATACAGGCGCGGCTCCTCAGGGTAGGCAGGGTAGGCACTGCCTACCCTATCGTAATACATCAACAAATAATGTTTAACTATGATTCTGCATTTTATCATTTGAACCGTCATTTTCCCCTAAATTGCAGTTCAAGAAAAGTTTTCTCGGTTATAATGACCAGCGCATGGTCAAATCCTTTAATCTCAATTCCGATTCATCAAAACTGCGCTGCGTGTTTGAAACGCGCGGCAGAAATGATACGCATGGAACCTGGGTAGTGGAGAGCAGGCTAGCTTAACCTCTGCCTGCCCGGCCCCATATCCTCAGTACGAGGCCCTTGAATAGGGATAAGGAAACACTCCGTCTGTATATGCACTCCGAGCATGCGTAGACGCGTCTGCCAGCAGTCCGAACACTTGCCGGCCCAAATCCGAAATTATGCGACATTTTCCGAACAGCCATACTCCACGAACGAAGATCTCGGAGATCTGAATGTGTCGTTATCTCTGTGTAATACCAGTATGACCGACTTAATTAGTGAACTATTACAAATTCCGCTTTCGCGGCGCACTGACAATGAAAAGAGGAGTGTTTTAGCCATTTAACACAAAGCTGCAGTCAGACAACTTTTCAATTTCTTAATCCATTTTAGTCATGGGCGTCGCGAAACGGGGGCAAGGGGGGCCACGGCCCCCCCTTGGAAGTTGGTGAACTTAATGTGCAGTCAGTTACTAACTATTAAACTATTATTTTAATTTTGATGTAAAGAACAATTTTTGTTTATCACAAATTAATACGGTTATCTGCAACAAATACTATAAATTTTGACAGTAAAATAATGATTTAATATTATATGATTGCAAATTTCCAACATGTGGCCCCCCCCCCTGGAAAAATGTCTCCCGACACTCGTGATTTTAGTTTTGGCGGTAATTCGTCCGTAAGTCATACTCATTCACTCTGCTCTTATTAAACAACCAAACAATATATTGTTGGCGTTATCCGCAATGACTTCGCCCCTATATTTCGGATAAACGGGGTTTATTTATTTTTTATTATTATTATTATTATTATTATTATTATTATTATTATTATTATTATTATTATTATTATTATTATTATTATTATTATTATTATTATTATTATTATTATTATTATTATTATTATTATCATCATCATCATCATCATAATCATAATCATCATCGCCGTCGTTGTTGTTGTTGTTGTTGTTGCTGCTGTTACAATTTGCCTACCCTAAAATTTTGACTGCGAGCCGCCACTGTTAATATAACTGTCATTTTAATATAGAAAATGACCATTATATACGTCACGTTGGCTGCCTAGTAGGTTCTGCTAACGAACGGGAGGGAAAAGCTCGTAGCATGGAAAACGGAGGGACTTGTACGAGAACGTAGTGCACTTGCGCGGTAAGAATCGCATGTTTTGACCCTGTCAATTATGCTGCCATGCCATACCTCTGTTGGCAGGCTGAGAACAGCCCGAGGTGTGTCAATCGTGTATCTGCCCTTTTAGAGCTTAACCGCTTTATGACGGGATGAGGGGTTTTGCAGAGTGACGGGTTATGATATGGAATAGAACTGAGGGTAGAAGGGAGGTAACAACTTTATGCTCCTCAACGGCTGCTATTCAGTGTGCAACTGTCGTTGGGCACTGCTGCTGTGTGAATCCAAATATGGAGGTTTAAATTTCGAATTTTGAACCCAAGCTTCTCTTGGAAGGTCTGTATGGGAGCTGAGCTTGCGCTGTTGTTGGATTAGCTCATAGCTCCTCTGTTACCGCAAGCCATGCGGGAAACCCGATGTTGCACAAGCGTGCGTTCTCTTGGATTATAGTCCCTAAGAGACCTAATCAGGGCGCTCCGATGTTGTGGTATAAGGTCGTAAAATTTTGTAGCCCGGCGCCTAATTTCATCCTCCACATACGGAGACCTCATGCAGTAGTCTCGAGGGGAATCTGCGGTATACAGGATAGATTATCCGAAATCCTCTATTCTGTATACGCTGAAGACACAGGATATGGGTATTTGCGGCCATGCCCCAGGTTTCGCAGGATTTCGTAGGCCTTAACTCGCTGTACTCTTAAGTGCAAGCTTTAAATTAAATTAGCAGTTATTTAACGACGCTGTCAATTGCCAGGATCACATTAGCGTTGCCGGTGTGCCGGAATTTTGTTCCACATGAGTTCTTGTACATGCCAATAAATCTATTGATATGGAGCTGTCGTTTTTAAGCACACTTAAAAACCATCGGTCTGAGCTGGATTTGGGATCAGTAGGCCAGCGTCTAACCAACTGAGCCACTCAGACCAACATAAATGCAAGCTTTCCACCGCTCCTTGCATACCCCTCACCTAAAAGCTACCTTCGCCAGTCGCAAAATCGCGTTTATGCATCTCAGCTTGTTTACTGAATGCGCTGACAGATAAGAGAGCTGAGAGGGCGTGGGAAAATTAAACGAGCAAGTTCATACAGAAGGAGTTAGACATTGGACTTTCTCATATGCATGTCTATAAAGGTAAATACACAATCAGATGCGGAAAAAATTTGTGAGTGTGCAGTTGCGAGTATGTGATCATTCAGGAACCGCCACTGCACCTAGTACACATACCTAGTAGTAATACTAGTAGTAATACTAGTAGTATTTGTCAGGTGGTGTTGGCCATACTGTCTGTCAGTGTCACCTCTGTGTTGTACGTAGTCCGGATTTTAGCATGTGGGTGGCCGTTCAAATATTAGTGTCTGTGAATAAATATTTTTAAATTATGACGGAGTGCATCTTTGAATGGACACGAACGGTTGTTTCAAGGCGGTATTTGGACTCTGTTCCTGCCAAAACGGATGACGAAAAATATGAGTTGATAAGAGGCATAGCTTTGGTAGCTATGGTTAGCTTGAATTATGTAGGTGATGAATTAACTTTAGAAGGCAGCTGGGAAAACTTAGTTAAAATACAGGTACGTCCATTTTAAATTGCTTTTAGATCCTTAGTAATCATTAGTGTTTCATGTAGGTGAATTATAAAGATTAACCTAAAAGTATTGATCAGTACGTATGTTACAGTTTTAGATAGCATATAGCATAACAAAACATCTAATGTGTTGCACTCACATGACTTTTTCTACTCTTGTACTAACCATTCGTACAAACTCTTATTGCTATCATATCTTCTTCGTATTGAGATAAACTTTTGTACAAATTATCTTATTGCTTATTTCCTTGTAGGTGCAAGGGGAATATTAGAATACAGTAGGCTTTGAGCGATAGTCAAATCTTTTAAAGCTTTGGGATTCCGTTCCCTTTGCACGCTATGTTGAACAACAATGTTGCATTTCACGAAAGTTTGTTTTCCGAAACTGACACAAATAACAACGAATATCTCCGAAATGGTTCACTCTGCAAATAAATTTATTTGAAGAGAAATTGTGTGTTTTAGCGAGATCTACATTTTTGTACAGTAAGATTTTGTCTATGTCTTACGGTTTATGAGTTATTTAAAAGTCATCCAGAGTAAACAGGACCACTTAGGCATACATCATTTTAGTCAAAATCGTTAGTCACATTCAAGAAAATTAAAATTTTCCATGTAAAGAGTAGTTTAGGGCGGGGCTGTTTACTTGAAAATCTTCGTCTCGCATCCTTGAAAGACATTAAACTTAATGCCAATTTTGGTTTTGAACCAACTTTTCGTTTTTGAGTTATGCTGTCCACAGACTAACAGACTTACACACACACAACCTTTTTCTAAAAGTGCTTTTTTGTATTCAGGGGGTCTCAAAACATATATTTCCGGTGAAATCTCGACATCGAATAGAATTGGGTGGAATGCAAAACTTCCTCTACTTACCAGTAGAGAATGTAAAAAATCGGTCATCCTGTATAATAATGGCCAAGCTTCTTCTAGCATGCGGAGAGAGCATCCCTAGGCGGTTGTTGCCCCCTCACATCAATATATTGTCAACTCGTCTATATCAAAATATTGCCTTGACATCTTTTTCCTTACAAGGTTTAGGCCTATAGAACCGTTCTGAAGCTAACTGGTCCCTGCACCTCTTCCAATGTCGTCCAATGCTTCTTCCTGAAGGTTTATAAAGCAAAGCTTGCCATGAATATCCTACATATGCCCCATATGTAGGAAATGTTCCTTCCAGCGCTTTTGGTATCTACCTCTGTATTTCTTCATTAATGTTTTCTTCCAATAACTATTCTCTTATTACAATGTTCCCAGTCCTACCGCTTCTGGTAACTGCCATCAATCATTATAGAAACCTCATTTGGGCTGCTTCCAATCTTGAGTTTTCTCCAGTTCTTAGTGTCCACGTTTCATAAGAGTACATCAGCAATGTTTTAGATTTAATATGGGGGAGTCTGTGCTTCATTTCCATCATCATATTTTTGCTAAAATGTCATTTTATACATCTGTTAAATGTGTTACATGTTTCAATATTCCCCTCAACATCTACCTTGGTGTTCAGTATCAATATTGTTGACTCCAGGTATTTAAATATTGAGACTTGTTCTATAGTTTCCCCATCAATAACTATTTTAACTCTTATTTGTTCTTTCCCTATCATAGCTATGGATTTAGTTTTCCCTTCAGAAATTTTCATTATTTTTTTCCTATTTCATTTAATTTAGTTTCTGATCTTTGCAATTCCACTTCATTTTCTGCTAGTAAGATATAGTCATTGTGAAAAGATTGTGTCTATATTCCTGTTGTTTATAAATATCCCTTTTGGTTTAAATGTATCTTTCCATTCTCTTATCACTTTATATATACAGGTGTAAATGAATAACACTGCATGAATTCTACTGGTAATAGATGGTTCATGGAGTACCACTTTGAGATAGGAAACCTGTGGTCTGTGATGTCAAGTTACCGAATTATACGTATTGAAAGGATTTAGTAATTGTGATCAATAAATCATAACCAGAAAGAAATATGTAAATAGTAGCCATTGGAATCAAAATGGTGCTTATTTGGGCACTTAGTAAAGCCTATATTTTTCTTCTCTGAAGAAGCATTTCTAAACTGTAGCATTTTCAAAAGCACTTAAATTGTGGACTTAACATGTGGCTGCATGCCGTTGCAATGAATAACGAGTTGTGGCAAACACTAAAGGAATACAGGGCAGCTCGAAAACATGTGCTTTGGCTGCACGGTTATGCCGACTGACTGTGGACTTAATAAACCTGAGAAATTGAGTTCAAACCCAAAGATGAGCAATATTATTTTTTTCCTTTCTTTTCCATCTTGTGTGCATTGTTGTGCTTATGCATTAAAATAGCAAAATACCACCTTCATGTTTGTCTGGTGACTCAATTGGTTAGATGCTGGCCTACTGATCCCAAGGTTGTGGGTTCAAATCTGGCCCAGGCCGATGGTTTTTAAGTTTGCTTAAAATGACAACTCCATATCAGTAGATTTACTGGCATGTAAAAGGACTCCTGCAGGACAAAATTGCAGCACACTGGTGATGCTCCTGTGATCCTGCCAATTGACACCGTCATTAAACAACAAAATAATTTTTTTTAAACCACCTTCATATGCAATGCACTGTTATTGTTTACTTTTACGTCATCTCATATCTTATGGCTTAGACTGGAGGATTATGTATTGACATTGGTCTGAAGCTGTCGGGTCACTTTAATTGTTCATGTCAATAAGAGCAATTTTCAATTTAACAGTTGAACAACTGTAAACAATTCACAAAACATTGAACTAAGCAGATGCACAAAGTACTACAACTCCCTAAAAGAGGTGCTGAGTACCTATGTGTTAGCATGACAAATGTCTAATATTGCCAGTAGGTGACCTCCTACTTAAGTCACCCACATCTCATTTCCTATTTGCCTACATTACGTTGAAGCAGTTAAATAGGTACTCTGGGAACATGGAGCGAAATTACACTTTTGCCAAATCAACTACATGCATCTAATGTATGGCAAAGTAGGAGATTGTCCTACAACAGCTGCAAGGGTTTACAGCGAAAGGTACCCTAGTAGATGGCAGTTGCATCGACTACTATTGGACCTGTAGATTGGCGTTTGCAAGAGCGTGGTTCTGTGGTGGTAAATAAAGCAGATTGCGGTGCAACATGTACCCATTGTACTCTGGAGTTTTAAGATAATGTACTGCGTTTACTGGAAGAGGAGCCATGAACCAGTACCCATGCTATTGCACGTGTAATAGGTATCAACCATACAAGTGTATGGCTAGTCTTGCATGAGGAGCTACTCCACCCCTTCCATCTACAAAAGATGCAAGCCTTAATTCTGGAAGATTGTGCTTTGCACTTACAGTTTTGCGAATGAGCCTTAAGACAGCCACCGAAACTTATTTCAGTGGTGTTTGTTCACAGATAAAGCCACGTTTACCAGGGATGGGCCGATTTTAAACTACAAGAATGGTCACATATGAGCATACAAAACCCCCATGTCACTGTTCAAAATAGCCACCAACAGCAGTTTATGGTGAACATATGGGCTGACATTGTTTCTCACCATGTCATTGGGCCACACATTGTTCCTCCTCCATTGCGTGACAACACTTATAAAACATTTCTGAAGGATGTAACTGCCAGCCCTTTTAGAAGAAGTGCTGCTTGATATTTGCACTCAATTACATTTCCAACACGGCAGAGCTCCTGCGCATTATGCTATAAACATATGGGAGCATCTAAATTGAGTCTTTCCCAACTGCTGGATCGGAAGAGGCAGTGCTACCGTGTCCTGCCAACTCGTTCACTAGATCTCAACCCCATGGATTTCTTTTTCTGTGGTCACGTTCCGACTATGGTGTATTCATCAATTGATTCTGAAGGGATGTTGGTTGCTGCATTATTGCAGCCAGTGATGAATGTTCAACAAGATTTGCAAATTATTTCTGCATTGATGTCATCTATGCATTGATGTTAGAGGTTACCATTTTGAGCAGTTCCTTTGAAATCTGTCCCTACTCATAATTTGTTTCCTTACCTTTGTTCTGCTTGTTCTACTTATTGTATTGCAATGTAAATATCAATTCAGCTTATGTTTATGATATTCCGTCACATGTAGCTCTTTCAAGTGCTTACAATTATTTACTTGTTTGTAAGCTGTTAAGCATGAACCATCTATTCAACCCTAGCATTATGAAGCCTTATTCCATAACTTAGATTACGAAGTGGGGTACTTTGTGACCACTACTAGTAACAAAATGTCTGAGCAATTTTTAAAATAGGAGAAATGCGCAGAAGTGGCAAGAGTGGTGGGGGAGCAACTGACTAGAAAGTTATCAGAGCTTGGAGGCAGTCACATACATTGCTTAGGCTTTGGCGGCCGGTGTCCATCGTATCTGTGTCTTCTGGTGAGCACAGTTGTGTAGGTGCCTTCACAGAGTGAAACCTGCCCCACTTCTCTTTTATGCAAGCACACTGCTCTGTGCTATTACACATCTTTGATTTGGGAGTGGGGAAAATGTCAGGACGTTTTAGACAAGCTGTACTACTTTTACATGAACCACATTAGATACTATGCCAATTATTATTACAAGTTTATACTATCAACTTTGTGATTGCCACTAATAATAAAATGCCTCAGCAATTTTTAAACAATTTACTTTAAAACTGTGTATTTTATCTTGTCACGTTATAACAGGTAATATTTAATGTTCTAACCGCACTGCCTCAGCGAGCCCCGAGCCAATCAGAGAAGACCCCTCTGTGTATAAATTCCGCATCCCAGACAGTCAACGCCTCAGACACAACTGTACCTTCACCAAGAAGACTTCGACCACGCCACCGATGATGTCCACCGCAGTTGTGGACGAAACGTCTGGACCAAGTTACTCCAGCAGACCACGGCTAATCAGCCCGGAAGACTCTTTTAGAATTTCAAACACAGGCCGTGAAAGCCTACGCCTACTCAATATTTAATGTTGTTTAACTATTCCTTTCTACTTTTTTTACATGAATCACATTATACCGACGGGGCAATACTTTATGACCAACTTGACACTTCATTGTTTCTCAAAAATATTTTAAACAAATATGCAATTCAGTGTAGAGACAATGATTAAGAAGAACTATTAACTGCATGCCTTTAACAAAAAAAAATTAAAAGAGAAAATTTGAAAAATGATGGTGGGCATAAGGTACCCCCTCCCACCTTGGTAATGCGAGGGTTAAGTACGTATGCAGTTTTCAGTGTGTATCTACTATTTAGATAATGAAAGGCTAAATAACAGCCAACTGAATTTGAAATAAAAAGCTTAAACATTGGTTAAATAAAAAATTACAACATGACATGAATGTTTCCTGCAAATCAAATTAAATACAGCGTGTGCTTAAGAAGGAAAAAATAACATAAAAAATATGCAGCCAAGCATATGAACCCAAGCTCTTATTGCACGTGCACCTTCATTGGCCTGGCAACATATCCATTACGCTAAATAGGCTATGAAAGCTGTCAGCTTTGTTTTTCATTGTATGTTATAGCTGCAGTGAATGTGATCAGTGGCATGCATAACCCCAATCAGTTTTAAGGCACAGTTCTGTAATTTGTAATCCTACACCATAGGTTCCTATCTCAAGTTGGTTGTTTAAGAGCCATCTGAATCATGCTACCTGTAGGGAGGGGGGTCAAAATTGTATTCACGTATGTAAGGCATCAGCTGTTGTCTCGAGAAAAATTGGGCGTGTAAGTCTTTCTTCGCTAAAGGCACACATCATATACCAATTTTTACACGCTTCATAATAGGTTCACCTGTATGTACGTATGTAGCGGAATCTTTCGACATAATTTTGAGCCACTTAGTTGTCTGATTGACTTAAAATTTTTCACACATGTCAAGCACCGATATCATAATTTTATCCTAAGGTCCTGACCAGGATTATCAGGATAAAAAAAATAATTAACTAAATTTATCAATGTAACAGAATCTTTTGACGTAATTTTTACCCACTTAGAGTCGTTTGGCTTGAAATTTTTCACACATGTCAAGTACTGATGAGAATACAATATCATAATATTATCCTAAGATGCTGACCGGGATCATCAGAATAAAAAAAGTTAGATAAATTTATCAATATAACGGAATCTTTCGACATAATTTTCACACACATTCGTCTGATTGACATGAAAATTTGCACACATATCAAGGACTGATGACAACACAACATCACGACTTTGTCCTAATTTCCTGAGAAGCATCATCAGGATAAAAAAGTTGTTGTTTTCTAGTGCCTTGCATCTGGCAATGAAGCCATTAGCATTCGTGCTTTCCAATACTTTTGAACTGTAGTTTCTTCTGATCTTAATGCTTCACAGGTCTTCAAGTGGTCTTCGTTCATTTCTGCTGGATCGTTACACAGGACACATATTGGTGAGGATGAGATACCTATTCTGTAGAGATGACTTGCTAAGCAGTCGTGATTTGTCAATAGTCGGAAGGCTGCAACCGCTGTTTTCCTTGGTCTCTGGGGCATTATATCTGGGTTGGAAAGTAGTGTAATCCATTTTTTATCTTTGGCATTTGTTTCTATTTCTTGTAGGTATGAATGAGAAAATTTTTTAATGATCAAGCGTTTTATTGAGGAATATGAGAAATTGAATTTAGATTTTTGTTTTATTGTTGTGCCTTTCTTTGCAAGTGAGTCTGCAGCTTCATTCCCCATGACTCCACAGTGTGCTGGAATCCATTGGAGATGAACAGTCTTATTAACTTTTTGGAGTTGTGTTAACATTTTGTAGCATTCTCTAATTTTTGTTGACTTCTTTGTAGTATTTGAACATATTCCCTGAATTGCAGCTTTAGAATCTGAAAGAATGACTGCCTTGTTAAATTTATTTAAGGGAAGATTTAATAATTGTCGGAGAGCAATGTGTATAGCCTCTATTTCTCCATCATAATTTGTTGTGTCTCTGCCAACAGAATGATAAAAGGAAAAATGTGAACACGTAACTCCAGCTCCAGTAAGGTTTTCCTTGGAGGATCCATCAGTATATATGTGCAGCCATTCTTCTGTGGGATACCTAGTATTGATTGTTTCCAGAGCTAGAAGTTTTTGTATTTCTTTTGGTGTGTCTGATTTACTTATTTCCTCTATTAATTCCAAACTGAAGGTAGGTTGTAATAATTCCAATGGATTTTCTCTTATAAGTAGATTTTCTCTGTTGTTAGGAATGTTCAATTTGGATTTAATCTGTGTTACCTTTTCTAGGAAACTACTATGAGTTTTAAGGATTGAAGGGGGGAAGTTCTCTTCTGTCCATTTAGAGTTTGGCAGTCTTAACATTTTCTTGTGTTGGAGCAATGCTTGTTCTTCTATTTTTGTTGTTATTGACGGGGTCCGTGTTAAGGCAAGCATGGCATCAATAGGTGTGGATTTAACTGCTCCAGTGATTAGGCGAAGAGCCTGATTTTGTATTTGTTCAAGTTTATTGATGTTAGCATTTGCTGCTGTTATTAAAGCTTCAGAACAGTACAAGAGGTTTGGTTTAACATACATTTTGTATGTTGTGTTAAGGACTCTCCTTGAGCAGCCCCATTTAGCACCAGCTAACCTTTTCAGGATTTGCAGTTTCTTTTCAACCTTTTCTGAGATGTTTGTTATATGTTTTTTCCAAGTTAGCTTTCTGTCGAAAGTGATGCCTAAGTATTTGGCATCATCAACTGCTTTGAGTGGTTTACTATTATAATTTATGTTAATATTAACTGGTTTGTATTTTAGTGTAAATAATTCATAATTTGTTTTTTCCACATTGATAGTCATGAGGTTTTTGGAGCTCCATTCATGTACTTTGTTTAGGGCTGTTTCTATTCTGTCTTTAATTAATTCAGGTTTTTTTGGAGAGCCTGAAGTCCAAATGACTACATCGTCAGCAAATAAAGCAATTTTGGTTTCTAAAGTTTTTATTAATGATGGAAGGTCATTTATATATATATGTTAAAGAGTGTTGTGCTCAGAACAGCACCTTGTAGAAGTCCACTGTGTGTTTGTTTATATTTGGAAATGTATGTATTATATTTTGTGGCACAAAATCTTTGTGAAATAAACTGAGTTATCCATTTAAGCATGTTACTTTTCACACCTATTGATTGCAACTTCTCAATTAATTTGTTTCTCCAGACTGAGTCATATGCTGATTTGAAATCAATGAATACTGCTAAGGTATCCTCCTTTCTATTGAAAGCTTCCTTGATGTCTTGGCTTAGTTGGAGTACATTTTCACTTGTACTATGATTCTGTCTGAAGCCGGTCTGTGAACTATTAATTAAGTTGTAATATTCTAGGAACCAGTTAAGTCTAGATGCCACCATTCTTTCCATCACTTTTGCAATAACACTGGTCAAAGATATTGGTCTGAAACTATTAATATTGTTTAAAGGTTTGTTTTTCTTTAAAATCGGGATGATAATGGCTTTTTTCCAGTCGGAAGGTACAGTCATTCTCCAACACGTGTTATACAGTTTAAGTAGGATTTCTTTTCCTTTCCTGCCAAGGTGTTTAATAAACTCTGGGTTAATCTTGTCAGGTCCTGGAGATTTTTTGTTCTGTAATTGTTCTATTGCTAAATCCAGTTCTGTTTCGTTAAAATCCTGAATAAAAATATCATTTCGTATACCTTTTGGCTTATTAGTTTCTCTGATAGTTTTTTGGATAGCCTTATCTTGTTTTTTATACACTTGGGGTATTCTTTGTGACTGAGCATAAAACTTGGTAAGGGATTCTGCTATTTCCCTATCTGTAGTTAAGCTTTTGTTATTATGTTTTAATGGTTCAGTTGTATTTTTTGATAATTTTGTTTTATTAAGGAATTTGTATATTTTATTTCCATCTTTCCTATAGTCCATATGTTCTACAAAATTTGTGAAACTGGCCCTCTTTGCTGTAATTAATTCTTTCTTAAAAATGGCTGCTTTTCTTCTCCAGTTTTGTACATCTTCTGGACACTTGGTTCTTTCGGCTTTGACTCTTGCTATATTTCTTTCGTGTTTTAACTTAGATAAAGATGGAGACCAAAAGTAGCTATATTTCTTTAACTTTCCTTTGGGGATATGTGTTTTGGCTGCTGTCAATAATATTTCACAAATTTTTTTATTCATTTCATCTGTTGACTTGAACTCTGATTCTAACAGTATATTACGCTTCCCTTCTATCTCATTTTGAAAACTGGACCAATCTGCTTTTTTAAAATTCCAAGAAGTTTTAACTTTTGGTTTGTTACTTTTATTTATTAGACCTCTTATGGAGTTTATGGTGATTCTGTGGCCTGAACCTGGGTCTTCTATTATTTCTCTTTTTGTATTGTCAATTATGTCAGATGACACCATCAGAAGATCAGGATTTGTACCTGAACCATTATAATGAAGGTAAGTGGGTGGATCATTTGGATTAAATATTAATTCCATTGTTGATGAGTTTAATAGGTCTTCTATGACTCTTCCTGCTGAATTTATATCTCTGTAGCCCCACCTAGGCGAGTGTGCATTAAAATCACCTATTAAAATACTTTTGGGTTCTATGGGAATAGAATTTAGATCTAGTGTATTGTCTGGAGGATTGTAGATACTGTAAATTCTATAGTGTTAGTTACTTTTCCATACTTCAATTTTAACTATTTCTGATTTATCTTGTTCTTCCATTGTTTTTTGGATTTGGATAGTAGCTTTCATATTTCTTTTAATTCCTGTAAGAATACCACTTGCTATTTGACAAGCCTTTGGAAGTATATGTGTAGTGTACTGATCCATTTCAAAGTATATTTCCTGTTCTTCTGATATATTGGCTTCTTGTACTGTGAAGACATCTATATCTTGGTCTTTTAATATTTTCATTAGCTCTTGTTTTTTAGGCTGGGACATGCCTCCTGCATTCCATTGTAGAATTCTTAAAGTATTGGAATTGTGATGAAATTTGCCTAAAGATGTCCCCACCCGGAGATCCGATTGGGGGACAGTTTTAACTCCGGAATATTTATCTTTAGGACTCATATTCATGTATGTGGCTTTCATGTAACTGTTTTCTTAACGGGCACCAGTTTTACAATGTGGCAGTTACATCACCCGACTTAAACCCCCATTTTGCAAGGAGGACCACACCTATCGTTGGTCAACGGGTCCATCGGACCTAGCCGGGAGGACTAAATAGGTGGTAACAGGATAAAAAAGTGATTTGGCTAAATTAAATAATGTAACATAATTTTCACCAACTTGAGACACATGATTGACTTGAAAATTTGCACACATGTCAAGGACCGATGACAATGTAACTATATCATGACTTTGTCCTAATGTCCCGACCAGGATCATCAGGATGAAAAAGAAAGTGACTTGGCTAAATTTAACAATGTAATGTAATTTTTGCCAACTTGAGACGTCTGATTGACTTGAAAATTTGCACACATGTCAAGAACCAATGACAATGTAACAATATCATGACTTTGTCAGAATGTCCTGACCAGGATCGTGAAGATAAAGAATGACTAAACTAAATTTATCAATGCAAAGGACTCTTTCAACGTAATTTTCACCAGCTTAGAGTCATCTGATTGACTTGAAAATTTGCACATGTGTCGAGGACTAATGGCAATACAGTAATATCATGACTTTGTCCTAATGTCCTGACCAGGATCATCAGTATAAAAAATTACTTAGATACATTTATCAATGTAACAGAATCTTTCATCGTAATTTTCCCCATTTTTGAGTTGTCTGATGAACTTGAAAATTTGCACACGTGTTAAGGACTGATGAGAATACATATCATCTGGATTTTGTCCCAATGTTTTGGCCAGGTCGTGAGGATAAAGAATGACTAAGCTAAATTTATAGAAAATAGTACAGTTATGACATCTTAGATGTTGCTAGGGAACATGTCTACATGCACCCTGAAAAGGAACACGAGACCCAGGGGAAATATTGCAGACCGGAGTTCACACAGGTTCAAGATACCTACAACAGCTGGCAGTTTAGTAACCGACATAGGTTACACTGGACAGAGGTATTAAATCGCCTGAAAATATTGAAAGACGGAGAGGACCTGAGAGGAATACGAGATTTCGGGGAAAGGATCGCGGATTGAAGTTTACCCAGGGGCAGGAAGTCCACAACAGTTGATAGTGTAGTTAAAATAGTAATTGTAATCTAATACTGTTCCAAAAAGGTTATTTGACAATTTTTTCGAACTCAGAAATTTTAAAAAGATTTCAAATTAAAAATTTTTGAAAAATATTGATTAGAAAAATGTGAGACTAAAAAGTTAAGAATAAATTATAGTTTTAAAAAACTAACAAAAACACGCTTTTATAACAAGCCGAACTGAAAAGTAGAAAATAATTTTTAAGTATGGAGAATTTGTTCTATAAAGTCAAGTAGTTCATTATATTTCAAGATTTTGTAATAACTTTAAAATAAAAACTAATTTATATGAACAAAATAATACATTTTATTGTAAAAAAGTGAGGTGTGTCTGACATCAAATGTTACAAATAGTTCATTGGTAGCTATTTATAAAAGTGAAGATATGATAAAACTATCTAAAAAGCACCTCACACTTGTTTACAATAAAATGTATTATTTTGTTAATATAAATAAGTTTTTATTTTAAACTTATTACAATATTTTTAAATATAATGAACTAATTATCTTTATAAAACAAATTCTTCATACTTAAAAATTATTTTCTACTTGTTATAAAAGTGTGTTTTTGTTAGTTCTTTAAAACTAATTTATTTGGTCATGAAGGGGTACTTAATGAACAACATTAGGCTTCTCAGAGCTCCACTTATTATTTTGTGTACACAGATATCCATGAAAGTGGAACCAAGCCTTGTCCGTGAAAAATATTAACTGTGGCCCTATTTCACCATTGTATACACTATTGAGAGTCCACTCACAAAATGTGCACCTAATTACAGGAACACCTAGTTGAAAAGCATGTGTCACAGTTATTTTATTTGGTTTTAACTTTAGCAATTTAGTAGCTGTTCGCGCAGAGCCATAAGAAATACCTACCTGTTGTGAGAAATGCCTGTGATTCTTGGGGGGAATTCTCCAAACAATGGCCAGTGTCCTCTAATGTTTCTTCGGTAAGAACCGTATGCTGTCTTTTATATTCCTTAGCTGAACACTTCCTGTGGCCTGAAATTTATTGTAAAGCTCATAGTTTGGTGTACAGCCTGGAGCTTTTAGACCTGGAAATCTTTCTGCAAATGATACTTTCACTTGATGAGTTGACAGAACTAATACATGCGACTGATAAATAAATACATGCTCTGCAGTAGAAAATGTATGCTGAGCCATAATACACTTCATGACAAAGTATAGGACAAAATAAGTTACTTATAATAACGGGTGATCCAAAAGACTGGAAACTGGCTGTGTTGTGTTTTGCCTGTATGCCTACTTGGCGCAGACTGCCACAGAATAGCATGGATGCAACATTTTTAAAACTACTTTTAAAACCTTTACTTACAAATATTATTAAATGTAATGCTGAAACTGGCCACCGTCGTCCATACATTTTTGGCACCTCTTTAGTAAACTATTCATCACTTGCTATAGTTCATGTTGAGAAATGCTGGCAATTTCCTGGTGGATATTTTGTTTTAATTCCTCCAGAGGTTTTTCTGGTACACTTTATGCCTAAAATTACCCTAGAGATAGAAATCGCAGATCACCTGGAAATCTTTCTGCAAATCGCACTTTCACTTGGCAACTGAGTTAACACATACGAATCATAAATAAATATATGCTGTGCAGTAGAAAACAAATGCTGAGCTATAATACACTTTGTGACTAAGTGCAGGACAAAATAATAAAGCACACTGGTAATAACTCAACCACATGACAGTGTGTCAGCTCAATACTGCATTTTCAGAGCAGAGAAAAACAAGTCAACCGTGTGACCTTGTGTACATTAGCTGCTGTTATTGTGCTTCCGTCTGGGCAGTGGGAAAACTCCGCACAGCGGTTCTTGTGTTTTTGGGTTGAACCACGTCATGTCACTGTCAACCCAGTGCTGCAGAGAAAAACCACATCAGCAGTGTTACCTTGTTTGCAGCAGCACTACATTGCCATGTTTCCACATGCCTAGTGAAAAAATACTGCGCAGCCCGTTCAGAGGTTTTTTGCTCTCCCGTGATAATCTAAAAACAGAGATAGTTTTTTAAGTTATATTCACTTTTCTTTTCCAAAATTTGTTTTTTGGTAAAAATGACATCAATTCATGACCTGCCCTTCCTAAAGCCATTCTGCTCTTCTCCTAGTCGATCTTCTAGTTTACAGTACAAATTTTTTTTCTAGAACCACTGAATATGATTTATATGCTGTGTTTAAAAGAGATTCCTCTGTAGCTCTCACATTCATTTTTATTTCCTATTTTAAATAATTTTATAGTTTTGGCATTGCACCACCCATCTGGGATTCTCCCTTCATTCCATATAAGGTTCTAAAGGTGTAATAGTATGGTTTTTATTTTCTTTCCTCCATATTTCCATAATCCCATGTTGATATTATCCCTTCCTGGGTTTCTTGTTTTTTGCTTTGCCTTAAAATACTTCTAATCGTTTTCTTGTTATCTGTTTGTTTGTTCATACTTTGTTTAATAGTTCTCTCCCCTATCTCTTTATATTATAGGACCCAGTAATATTGTATCCATTGTTCTTCCTTTATTACTTTTTTTTATAATGTTCCATTTATATGCCACCTTTAACATCGGTCATATCGGTGACTTTTAACCTCTTGGAACAGTTGTTCAAGAGCAATGGCATTCACTCTCCTAATGGTGGTTTTGAACCATGCATGAACTATTACTTTGGTTTTGTTTTAATTTATTACATTAAATTCACACACATACACATTCACACTCCCATTCATACTTTCAGACACTAGGGAGGATGGGGAATAATCCTAGTGGAAGGAAAATTCTTAACCTCCCATATAAACCGGGACTCCTTGCTCAGCAGGTAGGTGCTCTACCAAGTGAACTATGGGGCCAGCCCTATTACATTTACTCTAGCTCTATTGCTTTCTTCTTCTCTTAAACTTTTAAATATTCTAAAGCCAAATCGCTTGTCCCCTGTTGCATCTCTTTCTATTCTACTTACAAATTATTCCAGCTTTCTCTTTTATTCTGTCTTGACAGCTTCGTAATGGATACAGTCATGACATACACAATAGAAGTGCAGTTCCATTAAAATAAGTCCAGTTAAGGCCTGGCTGCAGCACACGTATGCTAGGTTGCCACTTCCTTAGTGGAACTGTATGTCGCACAAATAAGGGACACAAACACTATAAAATGCTTTACAAAATGTATATTCTAAATGCCACAAAATGTTTTTGTCATTTTCTAATAGATAATCAACTACTACAATACTCATAAGCACTGAGGAAATGCACATGCACCTGATAGATCAGTATTTCAACTAAGGAACACTGAAATATCTTTAAGCTAGGGAATGTGAGGGATGCAGTTAAACAGTGATCTGCTGATTGACAGAAGTGTTCATTGCTATGGAAACTCTTTCAAACACACATATCCACATAGCTGAGAAAATGGAATAGTTGTTTCAGTTATTGAACTGTAATGTGGGAACATTTCTCGAAAAACAATGTAGCCTTAATAGAGAGAGTGAAAGCTATGCATACAAATATCTTCCGCGTTACAAAGAACGAACCATCATGACTACTTTCAAACTCACAAATAGCCTTTCAACACCAAGGAACTAAAATACACTACTGCCTTCTACAGGATAGTACCAACTTTACTAAAAGAACTATAAGAGAAGAAAACCAAAATATGGAATGATTTCTACCAGACAGTTATTATTCATATTATTATTACTACTATTTGATATTTCGTCACATATTTATGTGACTACTTTGGTTACGTAGTGTTACATTATGCATTTGTATATCATCACTTACATGGTGTTGGTATTTTGAACACGTATATTTCTTCAGCTGGCAACACACCCACCAACAGAGTTTGCTTTCTGGCCATAAGTGCCCCTGCCATCAATCTTTCTACCATTAATGTGATAAATTTGTTAATATCAATTTATTAATTTTAAAAGAATGGGACAAGGAAGCAATAGTTTGCATGTGAAAGAAGTGCATTTTAAGTTTTAGTATTTTGTTTTAAAAGAACGGGCAAAGAAAGGATAGCTTATATATGAAAGGAGTACATTTTAATGTATTTGTGTATTTTAAAAGAATGGGGCTTAGAAATGTCGGCAGATCAAGAATAAGATGGTTAGACGATATTGCCTTTGCCAGGTCTTCTTCTTTCACTTTCCCTGCTGCCGTTAGGCGTCGGGTTCCTTCAGCCACTTTCTGTATTCAATCCTATCCTGCATCAACCTGTATATTCCTCATTGTCGTCCCATGTCCGACTGCCACTCTTTCCATATATTGTTATATTCCATGTCCCAATACTACTCCTTTTCCTTTTCGTTCCAGGTCACCTACATATTATCCATCCGGCTCTATCCTGATTTCTCTGAATATAAATAATTTACTCAGGTGGGTTATTAGCCCAACACTGAGCTAGCCTGGTGGAGGTGCTGCCTCCTTAAGACCTCCAGGCCTGTCTGATTTGTTTAGGGTTTACTCCCCTAGCCTTTGGAGAACCAACTCCCTATGCTACAAGGGAGCAGCAAACCAGAGCCTCTTCTGCCGGTTTTTGAGGTTATTGATGGGCCTTCTCAGTCACCGTAGTGCTACTAGGGCTCACGAGGTTCCCACTGTAATTCACCCCATCAGTCACTCCCCTACTTCCTGTTGCCTACCCCTCGGGACGAGGACCACAGAGGTTGGACTTTCAGGGGCCAGAAAAGGTTAATAGGCCTAATCCTTGTGAATGATGAGTGAGTGGTGGTGTTTAAGGGCCTGTCGACAAATAGGTCATTAGGTCTCTTGTGAATGATGATGAAAAGAATAGGGCAAGGAAAGGATAGTTTTCATGAGATAGGAAAATATTTTTATTTATTTATTTTAAAAGAACAGGACAAGGGGCGCACACAGGGATAGGAAGAGGGGTGGAAAAGATAGGAATGGGAGATATTTGGCTATTAGAGGGAAATAATGATAGTCATTCCATGTCAACTCAACAGTTAACCAGACTGACGTCTTTGGATTTTCATGATTTTTGGTATAGTTAATGTATTTATAGCCCTAAGTACAAATATCACATTTCAGGTCTGTGTGTCCATTGGTTCTTCAGTTCAGCTGTGTATTGTGGTGTATGGACTGGGTATGCAAAAACTTGTGTTAAGAAAATATAGGTAATATTTCTAAATTCTACAAAGTGGATTTTAATTAAACTTATATCAGACATAACACATGTAAGGAATAATGTACATTCAAATTTGCAATATCTTTAACACCTGTAAATTTATTATCTTTTCTAGCTATTTTTTGAAATGCTCCACACAATGATTTAAAAGTTTTTATAAGTTTAAATATAATTCTGATATAATTACTCTCAAAAGAGTGTTGCAAACAGAAAATTTTGTAATGCTTTGGTTTATTAAATAAAAATTATTGACTTTAAATTTTTTGCACAATTTTTAGTTTTCACAGGACTTTATAATTCACCAACTGATAAATATTAAAATTAGAGAGAAATCACTCCCACTATTTATCTGCATTCTCGTTTTTTTTATTACAAGCACTCCGATTCCATACTTAGAACAGTAGATTTTCAGGAAATGCAGCTTTCTCTCTACAACATGTGTTTTCCTCGTAGCGAACCACGCGGATGCACATGAGCAGTGTGCATACTGTGCCTTCGATTACCTGGCACATTTTTCTCTTACACTTTCATACACATTACTGTTCAAAATGCTGCTTGTTGTACTCTGACATGTACAGAAGTTAAAAATATGAAATTAACCTTCACTGCCAAAGTACTGAAAAACTTAGCTTTAAACCACGTTAACATTAACAAGTGAGATGCACTTTTCTGCATCACATCCACTGCACGCGCATCGTTTGGTGTGACTAGCGTGAAGCAAGCACAATCGGCTCTGTTTTAATACTTGACGTGATACAGTAACAATACTAATTCATAGCAAATTGTTGTTCGAAACAAACTCCTCAGCAAGCATTATACCATTTGGATTAAGATATAGATAAATAATAAAATAGGTTAACTAAGGAAAACTGGCAGGGCATACAACACATCACCCACATCCAGTGACTCTATGCCCCTGCTTCAGCATTAACTTATTACATTTTGAAATCTGACATTTTCGTAATGAATTTATGCATTTTGATATGTTTAATTACGGGACAAATGACCCCACTGTCGACGGGACCTTAAGCCCCACTCTTTCACTACATTTATTTATAATCAAGTGCAGGATGCAATCGGTTATGATACAGCCAAAGGAATGGTATCATTTTAAAGCTTGTTTCAAGGGCTTTTGTACGATGTGTTACTTCATAGCGGTTAATTTGGGGTGGGGGTGGGGTGGGGGAACCTTCAAATATATATTTTGAGAAATTAAAAATTTATTTTTTTCTAAACGTGAATTTTAAATATTTTGCAAAAAGTGAACTTTAAATATTTTGCAAATATTCTCTAAGTTAATAAAGTCTTCTTACATCACCCACAGATTTGTTTTGGGATCTCTGTGGGATCATGAGATACAGAGCAACACATAAACACACGTGCAGCAAATTAATACATATTACTTTGATTTATTTTAATAATCACTGTTTCACCTCGGAAAACAGGAAGTGTAAAAATGTGTACGGATCTTCCAGCAATACAAGATCTGTTACAGAAAGTAGTAATCTATGGTAAAATTGTAAAGTTGTGTTACAATGTATTTAATAATATAACATTACGTTATCCATGAAATGGGGAGTATTGGCTTAGAGGTGTTAACAACAAATATGGCAACTTCCCCACAGGTTCGAATTAAATAATTTCCCCAGCTCGTCAAAGAAGACTTTCTTCCCTGCCACAGAAGTATTTACTATTACTGCTCTTTGAAAATACAAGAAGGCATGGAACACTTTCGATGCAGATGTACGAGTGCGAGCATGCAAAAGTATCATGTCGCAAGTAAGTTAATAAACAATTCTCAGGTTCATTAGTTGGGTTGGCATTCAGGGTCACAATTCCT
Organism: Tenodera sinensis; assembly: GCA_030765045.1. NCBI lineage: Eukaryota > Metazoa > Arthropoda > Insecta > Mantodea > Mantidae > Tenodera > Tenodera sinensis. The sequence goes on along the minus strand of CM060961.1, from coordinate 153,699,154 downwards.
TCAATGATGATTGTAGCTTGCAGTATTCAGTTTGATTTCTTGCCACTCACGGTTCTATTGTTCGTCAGCATGGATAAATTTGTGACGAGGAAGCAAAAAGTTGCAAATAGTAATGAGTTAATGACTAATGTATTCCGGTTCGAATCTCAGGCTTCAACTTCAGTAATATTAATATTACAACTTCTCAGGTAAAAACTGCAGCATTGGAAGTGACATGTGTTAGCGTAAATAGTGAAACAATGTGCATTACACTAATCGGGGAACGTGACAGAACTGTCACCCTTTTAAATAGGTAACCATGCGAAAAATTGCAGTGCCCCATTAGTCGAGCCAAACTAACCTCCTCGCGGCGAGATATGCGACAGGAAGTTACCCAGTTAATCGGAAGTTCTTTCACTTCTCTAAGCTTATTACCGCGCATGGGCGTCGCGAAGGGAAGGCAAGGGGGGGGGGGGGCCGCGGCCCCTCCCTGGAAGTTGGTCAACTTAATGTGCAATCAATTACTGACTATTAAACTACTATTTTAAAAGATCAATTTCTATTTAACACAAATTAACATGGTTATATGCAACGAATATTATAAATTTTGACAATAAAATAGTGAATTGATATCATCTGATTGCAAATTTGAAACATGTGGTGCCCCCCCCCCCCCGGAAAAATGTCTGCCGACGCTCATGTTGCCGCGGAGAGCTGACCACTCTTCGTGCCAAGACGTCCGCACCGCTCTCCGCACTTCTAGCCTAAAGTCTTCCGAAGTAACACGTGAGATGGTAATACTGGGTTCTTAGTTGCCGCCTTTGCTGCCTAATCTGCCATTTCATTCCCCGGCAAACCTACGTGGCCAGGAATCCATGCACACACCACGTCAACGCCAGAAGCGTGTAAAACATGGAGGGCATCCTGGATGCGTTGTAATAGGGTGGGGGTTGTACAACTGACAAAGGCTCTGCAGTACACTAAGGGAATCGCTCAAAATCAGGCAGTCACCTAATTTACGACGGCGAACATGCAAAACGGCTCGATAAATTGCATAAAGCTCTGCAGTAAAAATGGAAGTGTATTTGGAAAACCGAATGTATATGGTTCGGTTCCATAAACATAAGCACATCCAACACCGTTGGTGCTCTTTGACCCATCGGTGTAAATATATCGACGGTGAGTGTAGCCTGACAAAAATTCTAAAAAAAAAAAAAAAAAAAAAAAAAAACACGTGCAGATACTTGAAATAGGCATCGTGGACTTCTGGTGTACGGTCATCCCAAGATCTACATGGGGCGTGCCAGATAGCCAAGGGGGGTAAAGCCCCTACGGAGGAGAACTTGATTGCTTTTGAGCGTTCTCGTGCCAGGGCTCGTTTTGTACTCCGCTGTGCAAAACGCACATCGTGGAAAACTTATCTCTCTTCCCTCTCCCGTCGCACTTCGTCACAGAGGGTGTGGACTGCTGTTCGCCGCATGTATGGCAAGTGTCACCGGACTATCATTCCCGGCCTTGCCATAAGCGGGTTGCATTACACCACGAACAGGATATCGCCGACGGCCTTGCTACTTCGTTTGCTGCTACTAGCCATACGAATAGTTACGACAGAGCTTTTATACCTCTCAAGGAATCTGCCGAGCGGATATTTCTTGCTTTTAACAGTGACTGTACTGAGCCGCACAACGCACCTTTTACCGTAGCGGAGTTAGCGCACTCTTTGTCACTTGCTAAGAATTCCTCTCTTGGTCCAGATGACATCCATCGACAAATGCTGCTTCATCTTCCACCTTCGGCTTTGTCCTTCCTGCTGGGCATTTATAACCGTATCTGGCGCGAGCAAGTTTTTCCGTGTTCCTGGCGAGTGGGTATTTTCATCCCTATCCCTCGACCTGGAAAAGACAGGACACTTCCCTCTAGTTACCGCCCTATTTGCCTAACGAGTGTTTGTAAAACCTTCGAACGGATGAATAACACTCGTTTAGTGTGGTGGCTAGAGACGCATAACCTGCTCAGCAATATTCAGAGCGGTTTTCTTCGTCGTCTCTCTAGTGTCGACCATCTGACACGCCTGGAGGCGTACATGCAAAATGCCTTTCTGCTGAAGCAGCATGTGGTGGGTGTCTTCTTTGACTTAAAGAAGGCCTACGACACCACCTGGCGCTATGGAATTCTTCGTACTCTGCACGGTTACGGTTTACGCGGTCACTTAGCGCTGTTGATTTTAAATTTTTTACATCGCAAATTTCGTGTCCGCATCGGTAATACTCTGTCACAAGAAAAGATTCAGGGGTCCATCCTGAGTGTCACGCTCTTAGCCGTAGCAATTAACGGAATCGCTGATGTTCGTAGCGGAATCCCGATGTCACTGTATGTTGACGACTTTGCAATTTTCCAATTTATTATCGCTCTTATTATCTCGAGCACATTGAGCGTCAACTGCAGCTGACCATAACATCAATCTCAGACGGGGCCCTTCGCACCGGCTTTTAGTTCTCACCTACGATAACTCAGTGTACGCACTTCCATCGAGTTCGCGGCATACACCCTCCTCCTGATCTTTATTTGCGTGGCACACGTCTACCGTTTGTGCCGCACCTCAAGTTCCTTGGCCTGCACTTCGACAGTAAGCTGACGTGGGAGCACCATATTCACCAACTTCGTGCTTCCGGCTTAAAAAATTATTTTGTTGTTTAACGACGCTGTCAATTGCCAGGATCACATCAGCGTCGTCGGTGTGCCGGAATTTCGTCCCGCAGGAGTTCTTTTACGTGCCAGTAAATCTACTGACATGGAGCTGTCGTTTTTAAGCACACTTAAAACCATCGGCCTAGGCCGAGTTTGAACCCCCGACCTTGGGATCAGTAAGGCAGCGTCTAACCAACTGAGCCACCCAGACCGCGATCGCTCACTTCGAGTACTCCGCCTTTTATCCGGAGTTTCTTGGGGCGGTGATCGTACAGTTATGATTGTGATTTGCGGCTTTAAGGGTGCTCAACTTCTAGGTCATTAGCGCCCTTCTAAAATTCATGGCAATAGCCAGATATAAACTTGAATAAAAAATAAATTACTTGTATCAAAGAAAAAGTACACATAAACGTAAAAACAGCGGCAATAGCCGGCTATAAAACAACGTATTAAATAGGTCAAAACGCAAAAACAAATATCTAAGATTTTAAATCCTCAAATTGATATTACAATCCGCTAAAAACTTAAAAACTCTATCAACCGCTGTTTTGTCGTCCGCTAACGCCTCTGAAAGTCTGGCAGGCAGCTGCAGAGAATCCCGGAGGTACGCTAGAGAGCAACACTCTAGCAGCACGTGGCGAACTGACAAAAGGTTGTCACACAGCGGACATAGAGACGCAGGGTCCCTTTTAAAGAGGTAACCATGCGAAAAATTGCAGTGCCCTATTCTTAATTGAGCCAAATTACCCTCCTCGCGACGAGATATGCGACAGGAAGTTACCCAGTTTATCGGAAGTTCTTTCACTTCTCTAAGCTTATTGCCGCGGAGAGCTGACCACTCTTCGTGCCAGGACGTCCGCACCGCTCTTCGCACTTCAAGCCTAAAGTCTTCCGAAGTAACATGTGAGATGGTAATACTGGGTTCTGTAGTTGCCGTCTTTGCTGCCAAATCTGCCATTTCATTCCCCGGCAAACCTACGTGACCAGGAATCCTTGCACACACCACGTCAACGCCAGAAGCGTGTAAAACATGGGGGGGGGGCAGGCATCCTGGATACGCTATACAATAGGGTGGGGGTTACGACGGCGCACATACAAAACGGCTCGATAAATAGCATAAAGCTCTGCAGTAAAAATGGAAGTGCTATTTGGAAAACCGAATGTATATGGTTCGGTTCCATAAACATAAGCACATCCAACACCGTTGGTACTCTTTGATCCATCGGTGTAAATATATCGGTGGTCAGTGTAGCCTGACAAAAAATTCTAAAAAACACTTGCGGATACTTGAAATGGGCATCGTGGACTTCTGGTGTACGGTCATTCCTAGATCTACATGGGGCGTGCCAGATAGCCAAGGGGGGCAAAGCCTCTCGCCCTTGGCGAACATCCTAGGCAGTTCCACTCCAAGCTTCATTAGAAGATCTTGGAAACGAAACCCCGCAGGCTTAGGGTTAAGGCTGCTATTCCTATAACGTTCTCTTAGCGTGGTGGTGAAAAAAGAAGCGAACGTTGGGCGCTTAGGTATACATCTAAGCGCGCAACCATAATTTGCCAAGAGAATCTCACGCCGGTATTGCAGAGGAGGTTCTACGGACTCGGCGTAAAGGCTCACCACTGGGCTTGTTGGAAAAGCTCCTATTGCAATTCGGATGCCCCTATTGTGGACCGCGTCTAATCTCAGCACAGATGGTCGTGCTGACGAATAAACAATACACCCATAGTCTAATTTGGATCGGATCAGTGCGCGATATATTCGCAACAAAATTGTCCGATCCGCTCCCCACGATTTGCCATTTAGTACTTGCATGATATTTAGGGAACGGTCACATCGTGCTCTTAGTTGTGCAATATGCGACGACCAACTAAGCTTCCTGTCCAAGATCAAACGCAGGAAGCGCATCTCTTCGGCGAAGGGAAGTAAATCTGAACCGAAACGGAGCGAAGGTGGTAATCGTCTCCTACGACGCCAGACATTAACGCAGATTGACTTCTCAGTTGAGAAACGGAAGCCGTTTTTCACGCTCCATTCTCTAAGGTTGTCCAAACATGGCTGCAGGCGCCGTCGTAAGAAGGCCGTGCGCTGAGAAGTGCAATAGACAGCGAAGTCGTCTACAAATGGGCATGACGAAACTGCAGGTGGAACACATTTCCAGATGGAGTTTATTGCTATAGCAAACAGCGCTACACTTAGCACCGAACCCTGAGGTACTCCCTCCTCCTGAACAAAAGAATTAGAAAAAACCGACCCTCACTCGGAAAACCGGTCCTTCACAAACTCCTGAATGAACAGTGGCAGGCGTCCAGGTATGTTCCAGGCATACAGGGAACGTAGAATCCCTGCTCGCCAGCACGTATCATAAGCCTTCTCAAGATCGAAAAATATGCCCACGGTTTGACAGTTCTTCATAAAGCCGTCCATTATCTGTGTCGATATTGATACAAGATGGTCAACAGTTGAACGGCGTCGTCGAAAACCACATTGGATGTTAGTCAGTAGGTTACGACTTTCTAACCACCATACCAATCGTCCATTGATCATGCGTTCCATCACCTTGGTAACGCAACTGGTGAGGGAAATAGGACGATAGCTGGAGGGAAGATGACGGTCCTTTCCAGCCTTCAAGATGGGAATAACGGTGGCCTCCCGCCAATTTTCTGGGAGTATACTGTCAACCCAAATGCGATTATAGACCTCGAGCAGGAATGTCGTACTTCAGGAGAGAGCTATTGTAACATTTGTACATGAATACCGTCCGGTCCTGGTGCTGATAATCGCCAAGATTTCAGAGAATATTCTAGCTCCTCCATGGTGAAAAGGCGATTGTAATCTTCTACGTTTCTAGACCGAAACGCGAAGGCTTGAGATTCCACCTGAGTTTTAAATGGAAGGAACTCAGGGGAGTAGTTTTCCGAGCTACACACTTGAGCGAAAGCACTGCTAAACGTATTGGCCACTTCAAATTAATCAACAACAGCTCCTGTGGCTGTTTTTAGTCCCGCTATTGGTAGTTGGATCGTTTTAGCTGCAACACGCCTTAATCTATTCCATACAACCGAGGAAGGGTGTGTCCGTTAAATGAAGCTACAAATTTGCTCCATGATGATTTTTTGCTATCCTTAATTACTTGTCTGGACCTGGCGCGCATTTTCTTGTATTCAATCAGGTTATCCAACGTAGGGTGACGTTGGAAGACCCTAAGAGCACGCCTTCGAGCACGAATGGCATTCCGACATTCTTCCGTCCGCCAGGGGACGGGAAATTGACGGGAGTGTGTAGTCGACCGCGGAATTGATTGTTCAGCAGCAGAGAGAATCGTGTCCGTGAGATGCTGCGCCAAATCATTTACTGAGTCGTGCTCGTTGTACGTAAAGACAGCCAACTGGGTGTAAAAGTTTCAGTTGGCATGGTCCAAAAGCCATCTGGGTATACGTGTGGAACATGTATCTTGCGTCAAGAGACTAATAAGACATGGAAAGTGGTCACTAGAGTGTACATCAGAGATGACATTCCATTGTAAGGAGACTGCCAACTGAGGTGAACAAACTGCAAGTTCAAGGTGCGAGAAACTATTGTAAGAGTCAGAAATTATGTAGGCTCTCCAATATTGAGGAGAGCTAGGTTGTAACTGTCCAAGAAATCGGCAATGAGCGTACCCCTCGCACAAGCGCGACTCGAGCCCCAAAGTGGGTGGTGCGCATTGAAGTCTCCCACCAACAGAAACGGTGTTGGCAACAAGATCTTCTAAATCAATATGCGAGAAGTCAGGGACGGAGGCAAATATAGATTACAGATGGTGAAATGGATGTTTGGCAGTTTAATCCGTACAGCAACTGATTGTATATCAGAGAGCAACGGTAGAGATTGTATATACACGTCATCTCTGACAAGCATCATAGCGCCGCCATGTGCCGGAACACCCTCTTCTGGTGTGACGTCTCACCGTACTGGGGTGTATCGCCTTAGATGGAAAGCGTCTTGAGGACGCAGCTTAGTCTCTTGCAAACATGCGACCAGAGGTTCGTTTTCTTTGAGCAAAAGCTCAAGTTCTGAACGTTGACTTCTCATGCCACGTATGTTCCATTGTAGGATACCCATATTGCATTTGTGTATGGGATAGGTAATTCCAAGGTAACTCTTCATTACTTTGGAGTAGGCGGTTGTCGAACTAATTTAGCCCTTTTCTTTTCTCTTGGGCTGGCATTCTTGTCGGGCGTTTTTTCGCGCCTCTTTTCTACTGGGGTTCTCCCAGTGTGGGCAGATTGGTCTATCTCCATGTCCTCTGCCGAGGACGTCCGTTTTCCCATAGCGAACTTGGATTCGAGTGTCTCGAACCGGTTGCTAATGGGGACCGGCGAAGATGAAAGGCGCCGGTCTGAGCCCACCCCTGAAGATTCCCCAGAAGAGGATCTTCGAGGAGATCTTCTCTGACTCTTATATCCCTTTGATGTACCGGGATCAGGCTTATCTTCCTTGAGGAAATCGTTCTTTGTGTAGTTCTTAAACTTTATCGGTGAGGCATTGTAGATTACAGGTTTGCTAGTCTTCTGTGTTGAGTGACATTTTCGTTGGTGATCTAACAGTTGAATTTTTCTCACCAACAGATTTTGTACACGTTGATACAGATGTGCGCGCTGATGTTGAGGACTTTGGAATAGAGCTACGGGCTACAAGTGTCTTTTCAGATATTGTTTCCCCATTGAAATCGCTGGTCTGCGTTGCGATCTCTCTGCTCGGTACCGGTTTAGCTGCAACTGAGCTATAGGTCCCGGACCTTGGAACAGAGGGTTGGCGTATTCGCAAGAGCTTTCGGGCTTCTGAGAAGGGCACCTTCTCTTTAACCCGTATCTCTTGGATCGCTCTTTCCTGTACAAAACGGGGGCAGTCTCGGGAACTAGATGGATGTTCACCTCTGCAATTCACGCATGATGGAGCTGCAGTGCATGCACCTTCGTGGAATTCATCTCCACATTGAGGAGATGTAGCTAGTCCCTTGCAAAGCTCGCTTGTAATACCAAAACGCTGGCACTTTGAACATCTGAATGGGTTCGGGATGAAAGGCCTAACTTCGATGGATTCATACTCTGCCTTAATCCTTTGCGGGATATCTACCCGATCAAAGGTCAGGAACAGTGTATTAGTTGGCTTTAACTCACCACCTTCTCTACGTTGAATCCGGTAAGCGTGGATGACGCCTTGTTCTGTCAGATTCTCTTGAATCTCCTCATTGGATAATCCCTCTAATGCTCGGGTGTTTATCACGCCGCGCGAGGAGTTCAAGGTTCTGTGCATCTCAACACGTACAGGATAACTTGCTAGCCTGTTCGCTTTCAGTATCTTAGCTGCCTGGGTAGCTGAATGTGCTTCAACCAGGAGCGTGCTATTGCGAGATCTAGTGCATGACTTTACTGGACCAGCAATGTTATCCAAACCCTTTTGTATAGTAAATGGGCTCACCGATAAAAATTTCTTATCTCCCTCAGTTTTAGAAGATATGACTAAGTAGCGAGGACCACTCGACTCTGCTACTTCCTTTACAGAGACTTTACTTTGGTTTTGTTATGAGTTTTCGTACTCATGGCGATGACATCCTCCACCATTGCAAATGTCTCCGATGGCATACTCACATCCTGGGCGCCACCCCGGCTTAGGTGAGAGTCCTGGTCTGGACCTTGCTCACCCTAGGGTCTCACCTCCCAATGTATAGACAGAGGGACCCAATCGCCTTCAGGAGTGCATCAGCTCATGCAATGGCCCCTCCCCGGGACTGACCTTTATCAGCGGATACACACACAGATCCTACATGATAACCAGGGGTTGGGACTTACGCGGTTACCCAGTCACCCCTTGCGTCACCCCATCCTCCTACAACCCGCGCGTAGGTTATCCAACAAACTGTACAGGGAGGTATCAAGTGGGAGGTCAAACACAAAAGTGGACCAAAGTTGATTGGGCGTTTGGCAGGTGCCCTCTCACCTCTTGGAGGAACCCAATCGAGAGTATGGCTCGGGTCCCCGGGTACGCCAAACCCATACCTACTGTAGTAGGAGCCCCTGGGGGAGTTTGATTTCGGAGTTCTCTTCTCCTAGATGAGTCGTCGACCAAGACTAACGAGTCTCATCTACCCGTTTGGAATGTCCTTTGCTTCCCCTCACCTCTTGCCTACCAGTAGTCAAAATGGCACTTAGTAGGCCGTCTGGTTCGGGTACTGAGCCCCTCCGCCACGTCAAGGCGGCACTCCTTCTGAGGGGTACAGTTATGTTACGATTGTATCGATCACTGGTGCGGTCAAAGCTAGACTATGGTAGTTTTATCTATTGCGCGGCGTCCGCCTCTAAACTTCGCCTTTTAGACACTATACACCATGCTGGTATCCGTGTAGCTACTGGGTCGTTCCGCACCAGTAGAGTTGAGTGTCTGTATGCTGAGTCTGGAGAACCACCACTGTTGGTCCGTCGTTCGGTTTTATTGTGTTCGTATGTCGCAAGGTTGGCAGCCCATCCGGGTCATCCTTCTTGTAAATCTCTCTTGCGTCCCGACCTTACTCATCGTTATCTGCGCAACACAACTATATCGCGCCCAAGTGGTATTCGGTTCCGCGAACTACTTGATAAACACGACCTCCGAATGCCTGCTGTAGAGCGGCTCTCTCTTGGTCGCTTTGGTCCTTTGCAACTCCAGCGCGCGCAATTCGACATGAGCTTTCAGGCTATGCTAAGTTATCCACCCCGCAATGGGTGTATCGCCAATTGTTCACCGAACTTCTGGGCGCCACCGGACTTATACCCCGGTGTTTACCGATGGATCCCAGGTGGGTGGTGCTATGGGATGTAGTTTCGTGTGTAACGACGAGGAGCACCAGTACCGACTTCCAGACCATAGTTCCGTTTATACTGCCGAGCTGTTTGCTATATTTTATTGTTTACTTTTTATTTCTAACTCAGTTCCCGGCAATTTTATCATCTGCTTAGACTCTCTGAGTGCCATTCAGTCCTTAGAACAGTTTATCGGCACCTCAGCGTTCATTGTAAAAATACAGGCTCTCATTTCGCAATTGCTCTCGCGCGGATACCAGTTGCTTTTTACCTGGACCCCAGGCCATATGGGTATTCCCGGCAATGAGGAAGCTGATGCGGCTTCTAAAGTTGCATGCCGTTTGCCGGATGTTGCCACACACATTCTGCCTTATGTCGATATGCAGCGGCATTTCCGTCGACATCTTTTATCGATCTGGCAGCTGTCATGGGAGGCATTTTCTGGTACTCAATTGCGGACCATTAAGGACAGCGTAGATCCCTGGATGACATCCAGCAGGGACTCCAGGTGGGCTGAAGTTATCCTCACCCGCCTGAGGATCGGTCACACATGGGCGACCCATGGGTACCATTTGCGTGGGGACCCGGCGCCTGTCTGCCCTAGGTGCAATATCCAACTTTCTGTGGCTCATATCCTTATAGACTATCCGCAATACGCTGGTGAGCGCCAGTCCGTTGCCCTGGGGTGTACGCTTGCCTCAATTTTGGGTGACGACCCGGTGTCTGCCTGTAAGGCGCTGCGGTTCCTTGCACAAATTAGGTTCGCTAGGCAAGTATAACGTGTTTTTTAGTGTTTGAGATTTTTAGCTTTTTCGCACTCGTTTTCACGTCAATTTGGTGTTTTAGCTTTTACTGTTTTAAGTGTTTAGTTTTAATGTCTGTTTTAGCTTTGACCTTTTACACATTTTATGAATGGTTTTACCAAGTTATTAACTTAGCGCACTCACGTGCCGTTTTGTGTTTTTATATGTTTGCGCTTTTAGTTGCTCTTTTAGCCCTCACATTTTAGAATTTCACATTTTCAGCAAGAAGTTCTTCTCTCAGATTCCAGAGCAGCAATTATAGCAATTACTTCCAAGTTGTCACCAAAAAACCAAACAATTATAGAATGTTGGAAAATGCTTAGCCATCTAACAGCACTTCAAAAACACCTAGTCTTCCAATGGATACCAGCTCACTGTGGACTGAGTGGTAATGAGAAAGCTGATTTTCTTGCAAAAAAGGGTACCAGCGGTATACAAAAATCTATAGTTAATCTACCATTTTATGCAGCTAAAAGATTAGTCAACTCTGAATTCAAAAAAATTATTGCAAAATATTACTATGAAAAATCAAAGAATAAAAGATGGGAACTACCAAACATTCCAACAGTAATTCCTGAGTATCCTCGAAAAACAGCAGTTGCAACCTTCAGGTTGATTACAGGACATGATTGTCTGGCAAAAAAATTTAAACAGATTTGGGATATATTCTTCACCACTCTGTCCTCTATGTGATCTGCAAGAGGAAATGGATCGAGACCACCTTCAAATATGCCCGGCCACTTCTAGTGCCCCATCCATCAGTGAAAAATATTGGAGAGCAAGAGGATTAATGACTTCATTGTCAGAAATCCAGCATTAGCTAACAACAACAACAACAACAACAGATTTTTTATATTCTGACCTAGAGCCCAAATAACCTAGTTGTCGACGGGCCCCTGAACTCCATCAATCAATCTCACGCATACGTTGCTGATTAGGACCTCTTGCTAGAGATAGATACTGGGACACCAAATACAGGGTAGGAGATATCTGGCAACAAGATCTAGATCTTAAAGACGGCGTCTTCGATCTGCAGCGGGAGAGGATTGTGCCTCAATTGTTATCTAGGTACCTGGAAAACTAAAACCTTTTTGTTAAACCTTTATAAGAAATGTTTTATATAATACACAAACGACCATTCAGAGGGTAGAATAAATGTAAGAGAAACAATGTAACAAGACGGATAAAATAGGATGACAAGATGACGTCGAGTTTAATTAGAAAATTATAAATTGCAGGCGTTGCAATTGGTAGGTTAGGTTCAATTTTGTTAGGTATAGGGTTTCTGCACATTAATGTTTAAGAAATTAATATTAAAATTGTTAATAAAAATGAACGGAATAGGATCAGAAATAAAATAAGGTGTCTGATCAGAAAAAATGCAGTTTATTTTTTAATTTTATTATTATTATTATTATTATTATTATTATTATTATTATTATTATTATTATTATTATTATTATTATTATTATTATTATTATTATTATTATTATTATTATTATTATTATTATTATTATTATTATTTATTATTATTATTATTATTATTATTATTATTATTTTTTTTTTTTTTTTTTTAATTTCTTTTTTACCTCCATCTTCTCCATTCCGGAATTCATCTGTCTTCATTTCTTCCTTTACACCCTCCATTTTCGCCTCGATCTTCTCTATTGCTGAATTCATTGTTGTTACTTCGCTTCCCATTTTTCCATGCCGGCACTCACGTTCTTCAGTTCGAATTGCATTTTCGTCTCCACCTTCTCCATGTCAGAGTTTGTTATTTATTCATGTTTACTTTTCTGTCTTCATTTCTTCCACTCTGGAATTCATTTCCTTCTTCATTTCATCCATATTTTTCCAGCATTACCTCCATCGTGGTTCTTCGGTTGCAGCTTCTAACAACGATGTAATGAAACTGTGATTCGACGAATCCCACTTCCTGACACCAGTGTAACAAATGAGAAAGCGCCATTTACCGCTAGTCACACTTTATTGCCTTCTAGTCAGCGTAGCGCTAATGTTACACTTAGATCTGTTTCGTACAAACTTAGAGCACAGAACAACTGTCGAATCGAATCACAATAAAGAACTGTCAGATTACAACACACAGTCACACTGAACTGCTTTTGGCACGATTCACAGGCGCTGTCCACTGAACACTTCGTAAATGTTTAACTAACTCAGTCGGCACTTAGGAGTGGCTTATATAGGTCTGCGCGCATTGGAAAAGGTTTGGAAGTAGAATGCTCGAGGGTGAATAACGAGGAACAGTCTGGACGCCAAAATAGGACACAACTATTTCCGCATGCTGTATTGTCCGTTCGGCGAACGGCTCTTTAGAGCAGGTACACGCCGGGTCCCTTCCCTAGTGTAGGTAGTTAGCCGCGGGCGCGGTGCCAATATTCAACTCTGAAATAATGCATGTACTGTGGATGTAAAATTTTCCAACAAATTTGTGTATAATGTTGAAAAAAAGAGCTCTTCTGCCAATCTTCTGCGTTCTCTCTCCATTTCCCTCCCCTGCACAGTACGACGGCATTTTCAGACGTGGCGAATGGAGAAAAGCTGCAAAGTGATTTCTGGTCGAGTTCACTTTCGTATTTATAAGACCTTAGAGGCGTCAGGTTAGTATCTCTTCGATTACTGTAAGTAATGTGTACATGTGTAAGTAGTGCTCGCTTGCATTATCAACAGTGTCTTGTTTATGAAACGGAGAGGTTACCCCCACTATCAATTTGCATGTCACTCACGCTTATCCTAGCAAGGTCATTGGTCACGTCTAAAAGGCCTTTTACATGCGTTATCCATATCCCTTGCTTTAATTTTTCACTTCATAACATTGTGTTTCAGCTGATGTTAGTAAAATTGTCAAGACTGCAAGATAACACATTAGTTGATGAAAATGGTCTTAAAGAGAGAAACATTCATCGCACCTTGGAAAATCAATCATGTCTGCAGCATCAGGAGGCTGTGACATCAGACTCTCGTGAAAATCCCAGTCTCATAAAAATTGGCACATCTTCTGGGGTAAGTACATAAAATAGCTACCAACTACAGCCTATATGAGAAAAATGGGAACTTTACAAAATGTAGGTACATTTTATATTGTTTAAAGGAAGTACCAAGGAATCTGTCTATATATGTTTGCATTGAAGAAGATACAGAAATGATTTTAGCTTTTAAACCTTTAAATTTGCCCCAATCATTGCAACAGTATGTAAAATCGCTCTCAGATTTGAAATTGTGGATGTTCATTCGGCGTCACCTTTCTGAAATTTGAAGCAAAGGTAGGTACTTTATTAAGCGACGTACCCGAGTCAGTGCCTTTGAAGGTCATTGCCGCGAAACCAAAGGGGGTGATATTGAATTTGTAACGAGCCAAGCACGATTTACATCCGTTACGTGCATTTCATCAAGTGATTTTGGGTTGTTTTATACCGCATTATCTTGTACGAGGTATTATTTTAAGCCCCAGGATTTGAATGAGAGATTTACTGATTACATTGTTGGGGTGAAGTTGTTTTCCGGATTCTGACGGTTAGAAGCGCGACGCTTAGGAGATCGGCGTGTCAGTGCATCCGTAGAATGTATGGAAAAGGTGACATTTCTCGCAAAATGTCAATAATGGACTTTTTTTAACGAATAAGAAGAGGACAATCATACTTTATTGTAACGAACATGAAAATACTGTAAAGAAGAAAGTTTACAACGACGGAACTTAAAGGATTCGGCATTTACGCGCGCGCGCGCGCGCGCACACACACACACACACACACGCGCACACACACACACACGCACACACACACACACACACACACACACACACACACGCACGCACACACACACACGCACGCACACACACACACACACACACACAACGTGTAATCCAAAAGTCTCCGAACCAGTTGTGCTGTGTTTTGCCTGTACGCGTTGTCGGCGCTCCTAGCATTTTAAAAACTACTTTTGAAGGCTTTGCTTACCAATGTTATTAAAGGAAATGCTAAAACTGGCCACCGTCGTTATGCATACGTTTTTGGTTCCTCTTTAGGAAACTATCCATCACTCGCCGTGGTTCACGTTGAGAAATGCTGCCAATTTGCTGGCGGATGTTTTGTTTTAATTCTTTCAGGGTTTGTGGGTTTGTCTTGTACACTTTATGCTTTGAGTTACTCCAGAGATGGAAATCGCAGATCACCTGGAAATCTTTCTGCACGTCGCACCTTCACTTGTCGAGCTGATGGAGTTAACACATACGGCTCATAAATAACTACACACTGTGCAGTAGAAAACAAATGCTGAGCTACAATACACTTTATGACTAAGTACAGGACAAAATAAAGCGCACTGATAGTAACTAAATCCCACGTTGTCACATCAGCTTAAAATTATGCACTTTCAGAGCAGAAAAAAAAGTGAACCGCATGACCTTGTGTACAGCAGCTGCGTAGTGTGTCTGTGTGCGCAATGGAAAAACACCGCGCAACATTTCGGATATTTTTGTGTCTTTAACTACTGTAGCAAATTTCGATTTGAATTACTGAAATTGATCCGTATGGTAAACAGACTTAGTTCAGAAGACACTTGCGTTCTATTTAACTTATCACTAGAGCAGGGCATTGAATGAGTCATTAAATGCATTACCCTTAATAATGACCTATAATTTGGTAAAAGTGCAAAATAAAAGACATTTAATACCTAAACATTACAAAAAATGACAAAAAATAAAAAGATGACCAAAATCAAAGAATTGCCAGTAAAAATTATATTATTATTGTTGTTGTTGTTATTATTATTATTATTATTATTATTATTATTATTATTATTATTATTATTATTATTATTATTATTATTATGATTATCATCATTATCATCATCATCATTATCATTATCATCATCATTATCATTATTATCATTATCATTATTGCTTAAGCCCAGATTTCTGAGCAAAATAAAATAGTGAAATAAGCAAGCAAATAAGCACGAAAAATGACGAAAATAAGCACCAAGAAAGCAAAAACGAATGCATGCAAATATGATAATAAATATTTTCGCAGAACGCTTACCTTATTGAAGTCTGTTACAATACACAAGGAAGGTCATCCTGAGATTTTCCTGTGTAAAACTCCTGTGTCTATCAGTGAAAAATGATTTGTACAGTGAAAATGTTCTTTCCACGTTGTATGATGTCACAGGTGCATGAGGAAAGCACCATAGTTCTTTAGTGAATGCTCTTCAATGTGTGTTTCTTCGGCAGAAAGGTTTTTAGAAATGTGGCACAGTGTTTTTTAACCGGAGTTTTTCTTTAACACCTGATTGAGTTTATCAAACGCAATTTTTGCAACCCCGTGTGTTTCTGACGACAATGTTACTGAAACTTCCTGAATCAGAGAAAGTGAATGTTCCAAGGGCTTATTTCGAGCTTCCAAATGCTTTAAAATTTCAGATATTTTGGAGAAATGATTATGGATGTACGTATCTTTTCTTGTATGCCGTTTTTAACAAAACATTCTTATGCTGTGGCAATACTGACTGCATCATCTACATTTAGGGAATTCAAAACATTTTCACTTCACTGAAATGTCCTGCATAGTATGACAGCCTCTAACCACGTTCCCCATCGAGTCAAAACTGGCTGAGGGGGCAAAGATAAATTTGGAAGTAGTTCACGTAATTTTTAAATTCTAATCGGACTTCACGAACACTTTCCTCATGCTAGAAACAAGAAGATCCATGTCTTTATACTGGCTTCTAACGGTTTCAATGACACGATATAAACCATGAGCAAGGCACGTCAGGTGAACTAATTTAGGGTAAAGGACTTTTAATCCAGCTCCCGCTTTAAGAATATATGGGGCGGCATCACTGACAAATAGCAATATATTGTCATACCGTATCCCTTCTGACCACAAGAAATACAACATCACTGAAAAATCTGGCAACAGTTGAATGATTTACTTGTGCGAGTATTTGTATATTCAGAAGCATAGAACATATAATATTTAAATGTATTGGGACTGAAGGTTGGAGAAGAGAATATATTAATAAGAAATGGTCGAATATGAATAGAAATAGATCTATAGTTGAAATGCTTCATAAAGACAGTAAGAGGGTAGGAAGATTTTTACATAAGGTGAAAAATAAATGGATCTGGACAGTAAATAGAGTTGAACAATAAGATATAAGTGATAGAATAAGTTAGAATTAAGGAATTATTGTAGAATAAGAATATGACTGGCAATGAGCCAGGGCTGAACACCGGTCATATTCACATGTATATAGCTTAGTAAATAAATAAATAAATAAAAAAAAAAAAAAAATATTCAGAAGAAATGATCTGCTACCTGCTTTCATAGCACTAACTACACACGCACTGTCCCGATGCATCTGCAGTTTCATCAATAGAAATCCATGTTTTCATGCTTCAGTGTATTCCGAATATTACCAATCAATTCTTGAAAACACTGTGGCATATAGTTTTTGCGCAATGTAGATTCATCCGGCGCCCTTTTATTTGTGTATTTTTCTAAAAATACAGGAAGCTGCACATTATTCAGTTTATACAATGGAATATCTGAACCCACTAATGCTAAACATAAGTCTTTGGAAAATGTATCACTAGAACTCGATTGTTCACCAACATTGCCTTTAATCAGCTGCTGGTTTAACTTAGATTTGTTAAACCTCTCTTTATGCCCCGTTGTATTGTAATGCACAATGCCATATTTTTTTCTCCGCAGAAACACTCTTTTCACACACCAAACAAAATATTTCACTGAAGATATTTTTTCCAAACTCATTCGCACATTTGCTAGGAAAGCTGATTGCGAGGTTTTTGTGGGCGGCACTCCGTAACTCCAATATCAAACTGAACTAAAAACCATAGCACAAGAAGATGCTGCTCGGATCTCAGGGAATCAGCATCCTTGTTTATGACATCATTGCGATATCTGACTGACGAGTTGGCACTATCGCAGTCATACACACCTTGCTGGACTAAATGCTGCACCTTGGAACTCGGGGAATCACCATGCTTGTTCATGACATCATTGTGTTATCTCAGGCGATAAGTGACTGATGAATTCACTGTACTAATCGCAGCAAGTGATTTTTCTCCTCGCAGTAATTTCACAACACCGGTCTATATCCTAGTGTTTCTTTCTTACGAATTTAGCCGAGAAAATAGCGAATCATTGATAAATCACGGATAACTGTGCAATATTCACTTTTAAATTTACAGTTTTGGGTAAAATATGCTGTTTTAATTAAACATCGTAATATAAGTAAGCAAAACCGTTTTGCTGCAAAATAAGCATAAATAAGCACAAACAAAAATAGTTAAAGTTGCTCATCCAGGTGTGTCTGATGAAGTATAGCCCTTCTACTTACGTTTAAAGTTGTAGAAAAAGTTAAGCATTTTGCTTAGAAATCCAGGCTTTAACTATTAGTAATATTGTTGTTGTAGTTATTATCATCATCATCATCATCATCATCATCATTAGTATCATTATTACACTAAGCGCTCACTGGGTTACTAAATTACCTAAAATATAACATAGCATCAAAATATGAAAAGAGAATTATAAAAGTAACACGTTACAATACCTTTTATTAGAAAATCCATTTCAGTGCACTTTTATAACAATTTTGAACTGCAGTTAACAATCAAATTGGCAGAGATTCTCAAACAAAGCGACTGTCTGTTGTCTGCTAGCACTGACATATAAATGAGAAAGCTGCTTTCTACTTCAACAGAAACAATCGGAGCATACTGAAAGCAAGCAATATCTCCTGGATTTAACTCACAGTCAGTAAGAGAAAAATGTTCGCCAGACAAAGCTCAACCAATTGAACACAATGTTTTGTACCCCCTGTTTTTGTCTATACACTTCTTTATTTTCATTGATACTGCATCACCCACTTTACCACATGCATGGCTCATATCATTCACTACTTTATCCACTATTTGTAACTGTGCCTCTAATGTTATTTGAAAATTTTCTAGAGAAGTTATTGCATCAGGAAGGAATCCAAAATTGATTTTATGTAAGAAAGTTTATCCGCAATTTCTTTATCAGCCAGTAGTTCTTGTGCCATTTTTATTGACGCAGACTCGGCTTTATCAAAAGCGTAATTGGAGTTTTCACTCAGAGTGCTGTTATACTAGGCGTGAGGGTTTAGTGTAAGAGGTAGGCCCACAAATGTTATCCCATTTAACTCCGAAGTAGGTTGGGCGCATGAAACAGTTGTGTTCATAACATTGGAATTTGTTCTCCAGTGGATCTCTCCAGTGGATCAGGAGTCACTAATTTGGCTATGAACCCCAATTAAGCAACCGGCATATCGACTGACTCCACCTAAGATGGCGATCTTAAATGCTAAAACTGACATCTTAGCCAAGATATTATTTGACCATATGCATTTTCATATAGTAGCCCGATTTTCTTGGTGCCGAAAGAGAAAATGATTTCCGACGGTTAGTTACCGTAGGCTTAACTAGAAAGTACGTATTGAAGCCCATGGACATTGTGACAAACTGCCAGAATGGCATTAAATTCTCAAACCAGTTCGTATTTCTCCTGGTAAACCACAAAGGCAGGAGAAATACGAACTGGTTTGAGAATTTAATGCCATTCTGGCAGTTTATGACAATAGCTCAGTGGTAGAGCAGCCGCCCGGTAAGCGGAAGATCTGTGGTTCAAATCCCAGTTGTGGCATTGAATTTTTAAGTTCCAGTTCTACCTCTCAAACTTTGCCCACACATGGCTTGTGTGTTTAAAAACACCAACAGTAAGTTTGTTGGCATAAATAAATAATAATAAATAATAAGTCATGCAATTTTGTGCATGTTTCAAATAGAAATGCTACGTATTACATTCACACTGTTTTCTCTGTTTACTTTTGGTTAACACATTCATAACTGTTTCTCTAATCTTCTAGAAATGTCATACAATTTTCTGTATGTTTGAAGTAGAAATGCTACATATTACATTCACAATGTTTTCTGTACTCACTTTTAGGTAACACATTCACATCTCTTTCTCTACTCACTGTTAATCTCGAAAACCGCTTAGCCGATCACAGTGGTGCTGTTTTTATAAAGATTATTACATAGCAGCAGGAATAATGTTCTTACTGAAAGATGAAATACTGTGATAGCAGACGCGATTCCTATCTTCAGGGTCGTGGTTACAGAATGGAATGCATAAATCAATGTTGCTTTATCACAACTTATTTATTCATTAACATTTCGTTATTTTACACTCTCAGCACCAAATTAATTAATCAACAACTTTCACAATTAGGTAGAATCTACACTGGATAAAGGTTTGGTGAAAGTTCCATGTTCACACGCTACCAAAAAAAACACGTCCTTTCATCTTGAGCACACAGACGCTAATGAAAATAGTCCTTGGCGTCTCTGTGACGCAACACCGCCATTTTTTTTTTTGTATTCATCCGCGCAAATAGTTTTTATTGGTTGAACACAAAGTGACAAGAAAACATTGGCTATCCTGAATATTAAAAATAAGTCCCTGATACACCCAAACAAGAACTAGAAATTTATACACTTTTAAAAAATCACACATGAACGATTTTCTATCAGGGCCCAATATTCTGTCTCATATGTCCCTTGTTTTGTTTTTCAAGTTGTCACCTATATTTACAATCTTGAAACACAATACAATACTTCTCCCTACTCCTATGATTCAATCACTTTGTACAATATTTTTTTTTTTTTTTCTTTTTCTTTTTTTTACAGTCTTCTTCACTGTTTGTCTTTGTCTTTTGTTTTGGCATGATATAGCATGTCTTTATGAATTTCACATATTCAATTACTACACAATACATTCAGTTATTATACAATACATATTCAGTTATTGTACAACACATTTGGTTACTACACAACATGTCCAATTATTACACAATACATATCCAATTATTGTACAATATATCCAGTTATCATATCACATATGTTGTTATTATACAATACACATTCAGTTATTATACAATACATATTCAGTTATTGTGCAACACATTTAGTTATTACTCAACATATCCAGTTATTACACAATAGATCCAGTTATCATACAATACATATTCAGTTCTTGTACAACACATATTCAGTTCTTATACAACACATACTCAGTTATTGTACATTTGACATTGACACAAATATAATTTAAGTGTATCATGGTTTATTATGTGGTTTTTTTTTGACTTGTATTCATTGCTATGAGGAGAGAAAAACAGGATACAAATTTTGAGCTAATGATTATGATCATGTTTATGGCAATATTTTATTCAGTTCTTTGCCTTCTTTGTCTTATAAGCTTATGTATAGGCAGGTTGTTGAGTCGGTTCTTAAACTCTGATGTTACTAATGGTACCATTTTTCTTAATTGGGTTATTATTTATTGTTGTTTGGTTCAGTATTTCTTCGAGCTTAGCATTGGCTATATTCATCTTAATTCATGGGCATTGTTTTTCTGATTATAGTTTTCCTCACTTCACTAATTGTCACTTCTTTGTCTCTTATTTCTGTAAGAGAAAACTTCTATACTTATAATTATTCTGTAATTGTATTATTTTTCTTCTCAATTACCCTCGACATCTTTGTGTCGAAATATTATATCTTTGTCATCATAATTGATTCCTTTTTATTTTTGTTCCTGACATCCTTTTGTCAAAAACATATTATCTTCCGTCGCTATGATTCATTTCTTTAATGACAATCAGTGTCCTCATCTGTCTTTGTTGACAATGCTCTTTGTGGTCGATATAGCCAATGACTGTGTTGGTTTTCTTCCTTGTTGTAATTCCTAATCTGAACATAATTTTCTATAAGTAACCCATTAAAAATTTTTATCTTCCTTCATCTCTACTACTCCTGCCTTACACATTTGTTGGCAAAGACTATTTGGTCCTTTCTTTGTATGGCTTTAATTTATTTTTATGGTATCTTCCTACCAACTTGCCATTTGTATTCTGTAGCTCATACGTGTGGTCACCCAGCTGTTTTGTTATGACCAGTGGTTCCATCTTTCTCTTCGTGTAGCCATCATGGTGTCGATGTCAATTGTAAGTTGCTGAGATTATGTTGTTTGTCATTCACTCGGTTGGGACAAACTTAGTTGTTGTAATTTCCCTGAGTGTTGGTGGTGGTTGTTGTTTCTGTATTCTGTGCAGCATCTACCCTATTTGGCACATTTTCATCTACTTCCTGCTGTCTTATGTTGTCAGTGTACCATTGGTCTCTGCCCCTTTGGCGTGAACCTCTGTCGTATGACGGTCTGTGGTTGTTCAAGTGTTCCCTACTGAATCGTATGTGATTCACTTGATGGGTTTGGTCTCCTGGTCTTCCACGATCATATGTATATGTTCTGTATCTCGATTCACCATTCGGTATTGTGTCGTGGTACCGCTGTCTTGTGTTCTCCATCCTCTCGCCATGATTATGTGGTTGTGGGAAATGGTGTGCCCCTCTCCCCCTTTCATGGGTACTCCTAGTATTTCTATGTTCTCCCTCACTCTGGTTGTTCGTAGCCGTGTTCCGGTTTAGGATGGGTGAGTTTGGGTGACCGTTCCTATGTCTATGCTCATTAGGCCGACCATTTTGTGTTTCGAAGGCTGTCAGCAATTCTATCATATCTGCAAAATCTACTGGCCTCGCAACAATTAACCCTGTTCTCACAGTGTCTGGGAAATGTCTTGTTATGCTGGTAATTAGTTCTGCTTCCGACAAGTTGGGGTCTAATAGCTTTCCTTTGTTGGCTATTTTCATGAAATAATCGACTAGCGATAACCCTTTGGTTGGATCATATCTACCTGTCGCTAGCTCTACCCTAGTTTGGTTTTGCTTAGCTGGGCCCCAATACCTTGATAGGAATAAATTTCTGAATGAGCTATACGACTCATGACCAGCTAGTGTTAACCTGAGTCATTCTAACGCCTTGTTTTTTAAGCTTTTCTTAACTATCATCATCCTAAGCTCGTTTGGTATCCTTTTCACTTTAAAATATTCTTCCATCTCTTTAACAAAGAGTTTTGGATCGTCTCCCTTCTCCTCGTCAAATGTAGGTGGTGTGATTTCATGTAATATGCTGTTGGTGTAACATGTGTTGTGTGTCGTGTCATTGTTTGGTTGTGAACCTCTTTCTCTGTATGGTGAGTCAACATTTTGTACATTATTCAAGTAACTCTCATCTTGTACATTACTTACATCTAAATCATCTTGCCTTTGTAATGCATTCACAACATCATTTACATTAGCCAAACTTTCTTTCCCTTTTTTCATTTCTTCACAAATTGATTTTAAGTCATTCTTTATTTCTAAGTGACTCTGTTTCATATCATTTATAGCATCCTGTTGTGAATGCATCACATCATTCATTGTCTTAATTTTAGGAATTACAATTTGTTCTACAGTTTCATTAATAATGTCTTTCCTTACTACCTCAATCTCTTTCCTTAATTCCTCAGTTATTTCTGCTTTTACATTTGTAATCTTACAGTCTACACTTGTATTACATTCTGTTATTTCATCTCTACATCTAGCAATTTCTCCTTCTAACACAATCTTATTCTCTCTCATTTCTGATTCTATCTTTCCCATCCTATCTCCTACAATTTCTATCCTAGCTTCTAAGGCTTCCTTTGTTTCATTTAAGTTTTTATGTACTAATTTTAAATTAGTTTCCATTACTTTCATATTTTCTTTACACTCCTGTCTTCCTAATTCTATTTTCTGTTCTAAGTTCTGTCTACCTAATTCCATTTTCTGTTCTAAGTTCTGTCTACCTAATTCCATTTTCTGTTCTAAGTTCTGTCTCACTTCCTCCAGTTTCTGACCTAAACTTTGTTCTATGTCCTGTTTTAATTTTGCGTTATTTTGTTCCATTTTCTGACCTAATTCTACCTTGTTTTGTTCCATTTTTTGACCTAAACTTTGTTCTAGTCTTTCAAACATGATCATCATTAACCTTTGGTCTTTGCTTATTGTTAGCTGTTCCTCACTTTCTGATTCTACCTGATAACTAGGCCTATCTGCCCCTTCCCCCACTTCTGTTTCTATCTCTTTTCGCGACATTTTAATTTCTTTATTTAATTCACTTAGGGTTAAAAGTCCCACTACTTTGCCGCTTCTCAGTAACATAAAAATGGAAATAAAATGTATGTAAAAACAAAAATTTTGGATCCTACTTTCTTTTCCGTTGGTTCTTCGTCCAGTTATTTACGTCTCCTGGGTAGTTGGCTTCGCTAGATGATCTCCGGTGTTTTTCCCACGTTGATTCTCCGTGTATCGATGTTCTGTTGGCGATATCAAACGATGGTCTAATGGCGTCTTTTTCCTGCGCGATGGGATGACGTCATTTGATGTTTTATCGTACTCGTAATTTTGCATTCCATTCTAAATTCGAGCCCCACGTTGGGTAAGCCATTTTGGTGCTGTTTTTATAAAGATTATTACATAGCAACAGGAATAATGTTCTTACTGAAAGATGAAATACTGTGATAGCAGACGCGATTCCTATCTTCAGGGTCGTGGTTACAGAATGGAATGCATAAATCAATGTTCCTTTATCACAACTTATTTATTCATTAACATTTCCTTATTTTACACTCTCAGCACCAAATTAATTAATCAACAACTTTCACAATTAGGTAGAATCTACACTGGATAAAGGTTTGGTGAAAGTTCCATGTTCACACGCTACCAAAAAAAACACGTCCTTTCATCTTGAGCACACAGACGCTAATGAAAATAGTCCTTGGCGTCTCTCTGACGCAACACCGCCATTTTTTTTGTATTCATCCGCGCAAATAATTTTTATTGGTTGAACACAAAGTGACAAGAAAACATTGGCTATCCTGAATATTAAAAATAAGTCCCTGATACACCCAAACAAGAACTAGAAATGTATACACTTTTAAAAAATCACACACGAACGATTTTCTATCAGGGCCCAATATTCTGTCTCAACAGCGAAATTCGGTATGTATACGTATTTTTCAAGGAGAAAGTTTTTATAGTAACCATTTTACTACACAATATATTACATTCAAATGGTTTTCCACTCGCTTTTCTTTTATGTAGCACATTCATATATCCTCTGTTAGCCCTTCATACAATTCATACAATTTTGTATGACTAAAATATAAATGCAACATATTACATTCACACTATTTCCTCTACTAATTCTTCCTTTACGAGACACAATCAGTCTTCTTTTGCTTCTCGCCCTTCAACATACAATTCATACAGTGTACTATATGTTTGAAAAGAAGTACAATATATTACATTCATACTATTTTCTCCAATCAATTTTGTTATATGTAACAATTCACATGATATTCTTTATCGTTTATCAACTTCATATCAACGCCTATACACATTGTATGTTGAGTGGGTAAACTTCAAAGCCGGTTGACCGATCACCATGAAAATTTGCACATCTAAGTGTTTTTTCATGGAGAAGGCTTTTATGCAATCCATTTTACCATGCAACATATTACATTCACATGGTTTTCTCTACTCACTTTTCTAAAAACAATCCATACATTTTTCCATACATCTGAAATATAAGTGCAATGTATAATGTTCACCCGGTTTTTATACTTTTTTTTTGTTTACTAAACACAATCACATTTCTTTCACTACAGAAACAGAAATGTGCATTACATTCACATGACTATCAACTAGCTTTTTTCTTCCTGTAGTATGTATCGTTCAACAGTGCTTTTGCTTAGTGTTGTTGCAGTGTTTTAATAAAAAACAAAGAAATAGCTAAAAAAGTAAAGTTGTAACAATTGGTATCAGAAGTGCGACGAAAAGTATGATGTGGAACAGTTGATGGAACAAATGTTAGCCAAGATGGACATAATGAGAGATGAAATGAATTCCGGAATGCGGCAGATGGAAACAAATCTGAAAGCTGAATTGAAAAATGCAAACTACGGAATGGGAAATATGGAACAAAAATGGAAAAAAATGGAAACTATATGGAAGTCGAATTTAAAAATGTAAACTCCGGAATGGAAAAGATCAAAACAAGAATATCCGATATGAAGATAGAGCTATTGGATAATACTAACGAGCAACTGGCCAGGGTTAAGGAAGACATGGAAGAACTCGACGTAAAGATGTAGAACCTCGGCCAACATATTAGCACCCTGGAGGATAAAGTCGACCGCAGCACCCAAGAACTGAACTCATAGTGGAACAAATGCTCAATGAAAACCTCAAATAAGGTGGATGTCTATGGGGGTGTTCTGCATTCGGCAGCAGACGTTTTACTGCTGAAATGATGATGCTTATGAAATATTTATATGTATCTTGGAAACGATTCTTAACAGTTGTGATAAAAATTCACATTTAGTTATTGTTTTGCTTTTCAGGTTTATCTAAATAAGTATCTCCCCCCTCCCCCCCAAAAAACAGGATTCTACAAAAAAGGGGGAAAACAGGGGAAAACACTGAGCGAAGCTTGGTCGCCCAGGTACTATATAATTCACTATCACTTGACGTGTTGTGACTTAGGAGCACTTTGCATGGTACTTCCACTTAATGATGTGGCGTCCATTCGGCGACACACCTTCACCCTACAACTGATAGTGACGAACTGTGTGCATTTTTTCACCAATACTTGTCTTAAGGCAGAGGGGAAAGGTTTTGAATCTTTCACCATAAACAACATTTCTCTCCCCTGATTGGCCATTTCTATGGGCTTTTAAGTTCATTGGTTCTGTCTTTGAATTTTAGCAGCAGTTTAGGGATGTGTAACTTGTTGGGTAGGCTCCCTCACAACACAAAAGAACACCAAGGTTTTATTTCACCACACCAAAAGCTGTACAAACAATCTGCAGAAATTATTTGGTTTTCTTGAACCAGAAACTTATGGATTTCCCTGTGTAACTTCACGTACTCATATGTTTATTTACCAATTTTTATTAAACTTAAAACATATTTACAATTTTTCAAGGGCTTTTGCCTGTTATAATTTTCAATGCAACCCTTGAAAAACATGCATAATTAATAAATTGGGTGTTGATTAATTAGCCTATTTCCTTAATTATAATAGGTTTAGGTTCCATTTTTGGGCACATCAGGCAGTAATACCACTACAACCTATACTACAAAATTAGATGGAACCTTATGAAATCATCAGGATATACAAAGTGTAGCAGTTCTCCAAGATCTATCAGTTGAGAGACAGAGAGACAGAGAGAGAGAGAGATTTCACAACATAAACCTTTGGATGCATTCATCAGTATAGCGTTTTTTTTTTATTTTAATTTTTTTAATTATTGGTGTTGGTTTTATATGCATTCTCTTTGATTTGTTGTCATGTGTTTGTTTTAATGTTGCTTATTTTATGATGGAGTATGTTTGAACTGGTTAAATTTTTGTGTGTGCCAAATACCAAAGAAGTAAGAGAATTAAAACAGGAGATTGAAAAGATTGAAAATAGTATGAGTATTTTAAACAGGGTTTAGAGTTTCATACATAGAAATGGCTATAGTGGGTTTTGTTTTAATTAGTTGTAATCTATGTGGAGTATGAAAAATGTGTGTTATGTCTAGTGAAATGGTCATGAATCTGGCTGCTAATTTTTGTGTGATTTTCTTTATATTGAGATATATTGGCACAAAAATATATAGAGAGTAAATGTAAAATGTAACCCCATGCCACAACAGCCCATCTGGGCCAACGCCTACTACCTGACCGCTGTGTCCCCCACCTCTGCCCACCATAGGTGTCATGAGGGGGTACAGTATTGGAGGTGGGATGTGGTCAGCACGCCAGTTCCTCCTGGCCGGTTATGCAGTCATCTCAACCAGAGGCTGGTACTTTTCAATCAAGTGGCTCCTCAGTTGGCCCCTCAGGGACCTAATGAGGCTGAGTGCACCCTCTACAAGGTCTCCCAGTGGGGAAAAAATCCCCATGCTGGTACCGGGAATCGAACCTGGGTCCCTGCTTGGTTAGCAGCAGTGCTACCACCACACTAAGGAGATGATCATATAGAGAGTACAGAAATGAATTGGGTGAAGAAGCCCCATCTAAGCAACAATATTTAATTGGTACAGTAAACTCAAAATAGATTGAGTTTTTCCTTAGTGATGAAGTTTTGAAGGATGCCCAAGAACTGCTGTTACTGATGAACATATTGCTGTTTTGAGTAATTTTTAAAGAAGATCGATGGACATCTTATGCATTAATTTGGGTGACATTGGGCATTGGTATGAGCCAAATCCAAAACATTTTACGTTAACAGACATGAGAAAACTTGGTTGTTGATAGGTTCCACATAAATTGATTCCTGATCAAGAATAACAATGCTTTGATTGATACTGAAAAACCCTGGAAAAATTCCAAGGTGGCATGTCAAATTTGGTTTGGAATATTGTTATTGGTATGGAACTTGGATTTTTTATTGTCATCCTGAAAACAAATGCCTCATTGTGTCTTTTACACTAGGCCTCTAAAAGTCTGACTAATTTGCATTGGTGGTAAGAACATGGTTGCTAGCTCTTGGGCTGTATGCTACTAGATACCATTACTGCTGATTGGTACACAAATGTCTGTTTACTGCAAATTTTGGAAAAAGTTCATGAAAAATCTCGCAAAAGGAACAATTTTACATCAGACAACACATCGTTGCATACAGCAAAACTAACAGTTGAGTGTCTGGATGCTCTGAAAGTCAGCATCCAGACACTCTACCATACAACCCCTGAAACCAAAAGAAAGCATTTTTAGAAAAAGGTCTGGTGTGTGTGTGTGTTTGAGTGTGCCTACGTGTTAAAAACCAAACTTGGTATTCAAGTTCAGCATCTTCCAAGGATGTGACAAAGATTTTCAAGAAAGTGCCTCCATCCCAAACTACCGTTCATGTGACTCCTTTTTAAAGAATGTTGATTTTCTCAATAAATGGCTCTTAATGATCTTTATCAAACTATTTATAAGTGTAATGTATATCTTAAATTATTTTGGAATAGCCTCTGAAGTCCTCTTCATTCTGTACGACTTCTGCATAACTGGTAGATGGAAGAGATAGCCAAAGTTGTACCTACTACACAAAAAATGTAACTTATTAAAGTACACAGTATGTCTCCAGTCCTTTTTTAATTTTTTGAGTAGATCATTTCTGATATATTCCTTATTGGGTTGAATTTTCAAATGCTTACACTGTTCTCAAATAGGAATATGTTATTCATTTTTTGTCTCTTGGCCTTGCAAAGAGAATGTAATTTCAAGGCCATCACATAGTAACCAGCTCTTCACTATTGCTTAAAGCATACTGTAGTCCCATATTCCCAAATGAGCAATAAGTTTCTGCTTTCTGTTTATCTTGACTAACAAAGTAGATAGAGAAATAAGCATTTGTAAAAATAATTGTTACATGAGTCGAGAAAGTCCTGTGGGTGCAACATATAAGATTTTTTTCTTTTTGTGATGTTCATAGGCTGAAGAAAATGAGAGCACAGGCCTTGAAAATGAGGTGTATGTCAACATAACAGTTAGTCGACAGTTTGCAGAGGATGGTGAGTTAGGAAGCATTGTGGCTTGCAAAGAAAATGCTGGACATGTAATTGGCAAACCAGACTCTTCCCTGGAGAACGTGAAATTAACAGAGTAAGCATATTAAGCTGTAACTTGTTTCTTAGGCTGGACTCATTGCACTATTGCAATAGTACTGCAACAGCTAATATGAAGAGATACAAGTAGAATGTTTTAGGTTATAAAAAAGTGGAACATTTCATATTGCTTTCAGTACAAGCAACAAAGCTTTTGTCAAAAGTGTCTTTGGCAACATATCATGTATAGCATGATAACTGACTCAAGAATGTGTGAGTAAACATTTAATATAATGATTATTGATTTAAAAGCTAGTAACAGTTGGTGCTGTTTTTATAAAGAAGTTGGGCTTCGTGTTGGGCAATGAGACTATTATTTCTCTCCGGGCGTGGTACTAGGTGGAATGAATAAACACGCAATGCAGCTTCACTATTTATATCACTTTATTAGGACCTTTTTCGTGTCTTTTTACACTTGTTATAATTGATTAACTTTTGTTACACCTTTTTGTATTATTTTGATTGTCTTTACACTTTTACACAGTTTTTTAGACCCGTATCCACTAGTGTTGCTAAAACACGTCTACACATCTATATCATACTGATGCCATTAACAATTTTAGCACTATTTTGTATACATGACGCTAATTTTTTTTTTTTTTTTTGTATACATCCGTGTATGCATTCATTTTATATTTTTCACCATTAAATAGTTCCTGTATTGTTAGGGAAGCGATCTTTAGCTATTCTCCCTTCACTTTTAATATTAAATATATATGATTCTTTTATTTATACATATTAAATTTAAATGTGAAACTTAACATTTATGACGTTTTTAAACAACTTCACTTTTCTTAACAATGAAAAATAGCAACACGTTTTCGTTACTCAACTAATTCGTATCAACACCAAAAATAAATTACATTTGCAATAAATATTTACATAAATGATTTCCTTTTGGGGTCTTACAATATTCTGTCTCACATACCCCTTGTTTTGTTTTTTCAAGTTGTTACATACATTCACAATCTTGAAACACAATACAACACTTCTCCCTATTCCTATGATACAATCTTTTTACTTTGTACAATACCCTTTTTTCTTTACAGTCTTCTTTGCTGTATGTTTTTGTCTTTTGTTTTGGCATGACACAGCATGTCTTTACAATTTTAATATATTCAGTTACTACACAACACAACACCAAGAATATTCCTAAGTTTTTACATTTGATATTGACACAAATATTATTTAAGTGTATCATGGTTTATTATGTGCCTTTTGACTTATGTTCTTTGCTATGAGGAGAGAGAAACAGGATACAAATCTTGAGCTAATGATTATGATCATACTCATGGCAATTTTATTCAGTTCTTTGGCTTCTTTGTCTTGCAAGCTTATTATGTATAGGCAGGTCGTTGAATTAGTTCTTAAACTCTGATGTTATTAATGATACTATTGTGACATTGGGTTCTTATTCACTATTGTTTACTTCGACATTTCTTTAAGCTCAACATTGGCCATTTCCATTTTAATCTATGGGCATTGCTTTTCTGACTATGGTTTTTCTCTCTTTACTAATTGTCATCTCTTTATCTCATATCTCTATAAGAGAAAGCTTCTATTTTTATAATTATTCTGCAACTATATTATTTTTCTCCTTAATTCACCCTCGACACCCTTGTGTCAAAAATATTTTCTCTTTGTCACCACAATTGATTCCTTTTTATTTTTGTCCGTGACATCCTTATGTCAAAAACACATTTTTTTTTCGTCGCTATAATTCACTTCTTTTATGACAATCAGTATTCTCATCTGTCTTTGTTGACAATGCTCTCGGTCGTCATTATAGCCAATGGCTATGTTGATTTCCTTTCCTGTAGTATTTTCCAACCTGTATGTAATTTTCCATAAGAAACCCATTAAAGCTTATTGTTTTTCCTCATGTCTAATGTTCCTGCCTTACGTGTTTGTTGGTAAAGACTATTTGGTCCTTTCTTTGTATGGTTTTAATTTGTTTTTATGGTATCTTCCTACCAACTTGCCATTTGTATTCTGTAGCTCATATGTATGGCAACCCAGCTGTTTCGTTATGACCAGCGGTCCAATATACAGTAGTTCCATTTTCTCTTTTTGCAGCCATCATGGTGTCAATGTCAATTGTCAATCACTTAGGTTTTGTGTTGGTCATCAACTCGATTGGGACGAACTTAGTCGTGGTAATTTCCCTGGGTGTTGGTGGTGGTTGTTTCTGTATTCTGTGCAACATCTGCCATATTTGGCATGTTTCCATCTACTTCCCGCTGTCTTATGTTGCCGGTGTTCCATTGGTTTCTGCCCCTTTGGTGTGAACCCCTGTTGCATGGCGGTCTTCGGTTGTTCAAGTATTCTCTACAGAATTGTATGTGATTCACTTGATGGGTATGGTCTCCCACGATCATACGTATATGTTTGGTATCTCGATTCACCCCTTGGTATCCTGTCGTGATACTGTTGTCTTGTGTTCTCCATCCTTTTGCCTTGATTGTATGGTTGTGGGAAATGGTGTGCCCCTCCTCCCCTGTCATGGGTGCTCCTAGTATTTCTATTTTCCCTCTCACCCTGGTTGTTTGTAGTCGTACTTCTGTTTAAGACCGGTGAGTTTGGGTGACCGTTTCTATGTCTATGCTCATTAGGCCGATCATTTTGCGTTTCGAAGGCTGTTAGTAGTTCTATCATGTCTGCAAAATCTACTGGCCTCGCAACAATTAACCCTGTTCTCACTGTGTCTGGGAAATGTCTTGTTATGCTGGTAATTAATTTTTCTTCCGACAGGTTAGGGTCTAATAGCTTCCCTTTGTTGGCTACTTTCATGAAATAATCCTCAAGCGACAACCCTTTGGTCAGATCATATCTTCCTGTCGCTAACTCTACCCTTTCTGGTTCTGCTTAGTTGGGCCCCAATACCTTGATAGGAATAGATTCCTGAATGAGCTATACGATTCATGACCAGCTAGTGTTAACCTTAGCCATTCAAGTGCTTTGTTTTTCAAGCTTTTCTTGACTATCATCATCATCCTAAGCTCATTTGGTATCCTTTTCACTTTAAAATACTCTTCCATCTCTTTAACAAAGAGTTTTGGATCGTCTCCCTTCTCCTCGTCAAATGTAGGTGGTGTAATTTCATGTAGTATGCTGTTGGTGTAGCATGTGTTGTGTGTTGTGTCATTGTTTAATTGTGAACCTCTATCTCTATATGGTGAGTCAACATTTTGAGCATTATTCAAATAACTTTTATCTTGAACATCACTTACATCTAAATCATCATTTTGCCTTTGTAGTGCATTCACAACATCATTTACATTCGCCAAACTTTCTTTTCCTTTTCTCATTTCTTCATAAATTGAGTTTAAATCATTCTTTATTTCTAAGTGACTTTGTTTCATATCGTTCATAGCATCTTGTTGTGATTGTACTACATCAGCCACAGTTTTAATTCTATCAATTACAATTTGTTCTACAGTTTCATTAATAATTCCTTTCTTTACTACCTCAATTTCTTTCCTTAATTCCTCAGTTATTTCTACTTTTACATTTGTAATCTTGCAGTCTACACTTGCATTACACTCTGTTATTTCATCTCTACATCTACCAATTTCTCCCTCTAATCAATCTTTTCTTTCATTTCCATTTCTATTTTTCCCATCCTATCTCCTATGATTTCTATCCTAGCTTCTAAAGCTTCCTTTGTCTCATTTATGTTTTTATGTACTAATTTCAAATTAGTTTCCATTACTTTCATATTTTCTTTACACTCCTGTCTTCCTAATTCTATTTTCTGTTCTAAGTCCTGTCTCACTTCCTCCATTTTCAGAACTATCTCTTCCTTATTCTGTTCTATTTTCTGATCTAAAGTTTTTTCTAATTCCTGTTTTATCTCTTTTTATTACATTCTAAATCCTGTCTCACTCCTATTTTTTGACCTATACTCTGACCTAAACTCTGTTCTAAATCTTGCTTTAATTCTTCCTTATTCTGTTCCAGTTTCTGACCTATACTCTGTTCTAATTTCTCAAACATGATCATTAGTAACCTTTGGTCTTTCCCTATTGCTCCTACTTCCTCACTTTTTGTTTCTATCTGATAACTAGGCTTATCTGCCCCTTCCCCTATTCCTGTTCCTACCTCTTTCTCTTTTTGCGACATTTTCGTTTTTTGATTCTGTTCACTTGGGCTTAAAAGTACTACTATTTTGCCACTTCGCAGTAACATGCAAATAAAGTGAATGTAAAAATAAAAATTTTTGGTCCTACTTTTTTCTCGTTGATTTATTTTGTTACGTGCATCCCCTGTGCGGTTGGCTTCACTTAACGATCTTTGATGTACTCTGTGTCGATGGATAGGGGTTCGTCAGCATTTGTAGGCACTTCCCCCTTTGATTTCAGCTTGGTGACGTCTCCTATAGTCTTAAATTTCAATGGATTGTTCAATGGCGTCTTCTTCCTTTTTTGCACGAAGATTTGGCATCACTTGGTAAGTTCATTTCCTGTAGATTTTCATTCCACCCAAAATTCGTCCTCCACGTTTGGGTAAGCTATTTGGTGCTGTTTTTATAATGCAAATGTTGCTTCGTGTTGGGCAATGAGACTATTATTTCTCTCCGGGCATGGTACTAGGTGGAATGAATAAACACGCGATGCAACTTCACTATTTATATCACTTTATTAGCACCTTTTTCGTCTCTTTTTACACTTGTTATAATTGATTAACTTTTGTTACACCTTTTTGTATTATTTTGATTGTCTTTACACTTTTACACAGTTTTTTAGACCCGTATCCACTAGCATTGCAAAAACACGTCTACACATCTATATCATACTGACGCCATTAACAATTTTAGCACTACTTTGTATACATGACGCTATCTTTTTCTTTTGTATACATCTGCATATGCGTTCATTTTATATTTTTCACCATTAAATAGTTCCTGTATTGTTAGGGAAGCGATCTTTAGCTATTCTCCCTTCACTTTTAATATTAAATATATATGATTCTTTTATTTATACATATTAAATTTAAATGTGAAACTTAACATTTATGACGTTTTTAAACAACTTTACTTTTCTTAACAATGAAAAATAGCAACACGTTTTCGTTACTCAACTAATTCGTATCAACACCAAAAATAAATTACATTTGCAATAAATATTTACATAAATGATTTCCTTTTGGGGTCTTACAATATTCTGTCTCACAGTGAAGGAGCAGATTACAAATTAATGTAAACTTGAGTTTGTGACACTGATTTCACTGATTTATTTGACGATTAGAACATTTTTCGAGAGCTATTGCACCACATCCTAATTGTCAAACAAATAAGTGAAGCGAGTATCATAAAGTCACTTTCATATCAACTTGTTAAACATTAAATATTTTACTGACTTTAGTGTTGTATGGATAAAAGGCATGTATAACCTTAGTAACTGATCTCTTTCACCTATGTCTTCACAGCTGCTTCCGTCCTGGTTAAACATTAAATTGCTAAATAAGGAAATAATGAAGCTATTAACAGTGAAGCAACAAGAATCTAAAGTAAGAACAAATTAGAAACTAAAAGCTTCACTTATCTTAGTAATATTTGAGCTTTTAGTTTCTAATTTGTTCTTACTTTAGATTAAATTGCTAATTTGTGAGTGTGACAGACCCTTTGGAATACTCAAGGTGAAATAGAAGTAGCCAACAGCTGCTGCAAATTGCACAAACTACTCAAAGAGTAGCAGTTTTCAAAAGGATTTTAACCCATTTCTGATTTTAATAGCCGATATGAATGAACGATTTATTGCATTTGTAATTATGTACAATTAACAGTATGGCAAATACAGTGCGTTTGCAGATCAGCCAGACCACCCTGCAAAGGCACCGGACCAAGTGAGGACCGGCACGCCCTCCACCAGAGTTACACGTGAACGACTAGCAAGTCATGAGTATGGAACAAGATATTGAAATTGGTGGCCTTCAATGCAAACACATTCCCTATATCTCCGAAAACAATCTCTAAAAATTTTGAGTTATTGAGATTTGAAAAAATGCTCCTCAGTTCCTGTTGCTACATTTATTTAATACACTGCTATTAGTGGACAAAACACTGTGTGAGTGGTTAGTGGCTATTATTGTAATTAATGTAATCTGAACATAATAATTTATATAACTTTTGAGTGCAATAAGTTTCTATTTGAGACTTGTTGATTTCGTTTCATAGATTGTACTTACCTGAATCACTTTGTATATGTACTTACACATACAAATTGGCTAATTACTCTAACTTCACTTTCTGCACCAATCTCTGTTTCAAAAGGGAGTAAATGAATAAATAAATAAATGAACAAACGAACGAGTGAGTGAGTCGGTCAGTCGGTGAGCGAGTCAGCGAGTAAATAAATGGACTGACGGAGGGACAGACAGACACAGACAGACAGACAAATGCTTACTGGAACATGTTTTGGTGACTGTTGTTTCCAACATCAGCCTAAACTCACTGCCATGCTTCCTCCTGTGACTTGTAAATGGCATTTCCTGGCTGGATATATCATGCAGTGAGATCATTTTGATATCAGACATTAACATTTAATAAATACCTTTATATATAATTTTCCCCAAGTTTTTGAAAGGTATCTCTTTCAGTAGTTGATATGTGGACCTCATTTGCTCTGCAATTGCTGATTTCTCAGTCAGATTGTTTCAAGTTTGTCCTGTGTTCTTTAAACCTTGTTTTCATGTTCCTCATTGTCTTGCCTTCGTGTATTTTCCCACAGTAAGTACCTGAAGCTTTTTCCTGCTATAATTTTGTCCTTATGCTGCAGTTATATCCTATTCTTTGAATATTTTAGTAAATTTCTGAAAGGCCCATGGTGAATTTGTTTTATCTTTTTGATTTGTGGTGATTTTTTTTTGTTAGTTTACTCTTTTTAAATCCTTTGTCTTTCCTGTCCATGATCTCTTTCATAAAGCCACTTTTATACACAATTTCTAGGGTCTTATTCTATTCTTTGTTGTACTCTTCTGTGCTCGTGGGTATGTTTACAGTCTGAAAGTGAAGCTGTTTATTATTGCATATTTGTGTTCCCTAGGGTTGTGGCTGTCCTTTTTAATGTATGTTAACTCTGTATGCATGTGTGTGGTGGGGGGAGGGGGGGGAGAATGTGCGTGCGTGTGTGTGTGTGTGTGTGTGTGTGTGTGTGTGTGTGTGTGTGTGTGTGTGTGTGCGTGCTGGCTATTTTTTCTAGGGACAGCAAAACTTATTTTATTCCTCATGATTTTTATGCCAAGAAAGGGGAGGATGTTATTGGGTTCTGTTTCTATTGTAAATTTTACTGATGTATAGTGTAATTTCAGCAGAATGTTAGATCCTTAATAAACTTATGTCTACATATGGCTAAGTAGACAAGACAACATTTCTTGTGTGATCAAGACCAACTTCTTGTCTACCTATCTGTAGGTATCAAAATAGATTAATGTGCAGGAGTGGTTCTGTTACATGTGCATACATATTTCCAAGAAACTTGTGTATAAGTTTGGCAGAAAAGAGCAAAGTAGGTTGCACACTGCCATAGTTTACCTGTATACTGTTTTTATTCACAGTAAATGTTTAGTATGCAATGAAATAACATATTTCATGAAGCAATCTTGTGGAAGAATTTATTTCAGTATTTGACTTTGTGAAAGCTGTATCATTGTATGATATAATATGAATGCAGTGTCAAAACTCTGGAGTCATGGTTTTCAGTTAGAGTGCAGCTCAGTTTTGTTACATTGTTATTATTCTTGTGCTTGATATGATGAATGGAACTTAACCCAAGAGAGCACAATATAAGCAAAGTATAATGGTATATGCTATATAAGAATAGTAAAAAATGTTGTGTGTGTCATTTATAGTATTTTTTATGGTGTGCACAACTTCTTTAACTCTCCAGGTACATTGAAGATATAGGCATCTTTATAAGAATATATAGAAAAATATATAAGAATATGAACATAATTGAAGAGTATAAAATAATTTCAAATGGGTATGTTATGCTGGAGAAAGATGATTCTAAATATACTAACAGTGATATGCTCTAAAAATAACATTTTTTGTCATTTACAGAATCATTTTATGGTCCACACATTTCCTTAACTCTAGATATAATTGGTAACTTCATGTTTATATTATTTGAAATTCCTATAATTTTGTCTGTTTGGAGTGATATTTTAAAAATGGTTATAATTATAAATTCAAAGGCAGTTGCTTGTAGAAATCAACAATCTTTGGTTTTGTTTACTTGGTAGTATTGCATTTGCATGAGCTACTACATGCCTATGTGCTCTACATCTATGTAATCCTACATAGCAGAGATTGAGAAATTAGAATTATTAATGTAATGAAATGAAAGGGGCTTGAACCCTCTCTGTAACCATATTTCCTTCAGCGCAAAGTGGATTTTCTTTTCTGGACATCTTTTGCCAATTAAAAGTGTATATTTAATTTATTTATTTAGAGATGTCAAACAGGGGCACACAATATTCCATAAATTGTTCAATTGTCTATTGGAGTAAGTGTTCTGCCAAATGGAATAGACATAGGAAGAAATAGGCTTACAAACCTAAGATTCACAAATGACATAATTTTGTTTGCAAAATGGGCAGCAGACCGTGAGAGCATACTAAAACAACTGCAAATCCAATTTAAATAGGTAGCCCTCAACTCAACCCTATTAACACAACAGCAATGAAAAACACAGGGGAAATCCAGGTACAAACAGAATCGGATCGGGAGCACTACAGTACATCCAAGAATATGTATACTTAAGCCAAAGTATCTTTTCAGGATAGTAACAACAAACAAATAAACAGAAAGGCCTCACAAGCCTGGAGAAAGTTTTGGAGCTTGATCTTCCTCCTAATAGACAAGTTGCAACAGATAAAAATAAAACAAGAAATCCTAGACAGCTGCTTCCTCCCAACTCTAATATACAGAGTACAAAAATTCTGAGCGAAATAGGATATGGGGATATTTGGAGAGACAGTCATAGAGTAGAGAAAGGGTTCTTGAAGAGTCAAAATGAGGATTGAAGATTAAGAAATGCAGGATATAATGGGTAGTCTACATTTCAAAACCTCCTTATGTACTTATAGAGAGATAAGGAAAGAGTGAAGTATGTTGATATTTGTGACAAAATAGCAAGAGAGGGCTTTGCATGGGCCAGAACAGGGCTGATATGGTTAAAAGGACTAGGGGAAAGAGAAGAACAAGGAAAGTGTATACTGTGTAATATGAAAACAAATAACTTTTGTCATTTATTGATAGAATGTGATGAAACAAAAAATTGGAGAGGAAAAGTAGAAAAGAAGAATTGGATTATGTTACCTAGTGAAGTTTTAGTTAAAAAGTTATTGAGTGTAAAATCAAGGAACAATGTATTGGAAATAGGAAAGTATTTAGGTTTAGTGAGAAATAAATGGTTGATAAAAATTAGAAACAAACGTAATCAAGATAAACTAGATTGATGACAAAAGGTGGTAAACAGAGCCCAGTAACTCGAAAACCATGGTGTTGGAGTATATGGACCCAAGGAAATTTAGCAACTCATTGAAGAGTTGTAATTGATATGTACCCCTACAACATACACCCCTATGTTGTAGGGGTATATACAAACAGTATTATATAAATCAATATCTATTTTTTCTAGTTAGCTAAGGGAATAGCTGCTGGTTTTCAGTAGCTAAGGTGTGTAAATTCTAGCTGGTTTCCAGTTGGAACAGCTACTGGCTTCCATTAGCTGAGATAAGTAGGAAATATTATTA
Source organism: Tenodera sinensis (assembly GCA_030765045.1). NCBI lineage: Eukaryota > Metazoa > Arthropoda > Insecta > Mantodea > Mantidae > Tenodera > Tenodera sinensis. Next base: position 153,660,479 of record CM060961.1, on the reverse strand, counting down.
GATTTAATTGTATTTGTTGTGTGTTATTTTGTTGTTAGTAGGTTAAATTGTACTGTTTTTGAGCATAAATACATTTATTCATACAGACTACAAGCATGGACAACAACCCAGCAACAAAGGATACCATTACAAATTACTAGAGAAAAATGGAAAGGAAAATACTACAAATATCAATAAGAGACCTATAAGAGACATAGAAATAAGGACGCAAGTCAAGGACACTGTGACAGCAGTGGACAGGTCACACAACAGTCACTGGACAATTATAACAATGATTTGGGATAAAGAAAGAAAGAGTAGCCCAGGAAGACAGAGAACAAGATGGGCATGTGAAATGAAGAGGAATGCTGGCAATGCCTGTACCAGGATGCCAAGGAATCACAACACCTGGAAGGTCTGCAAACAACTGCTCAGCAGCTAAAACAATGAGCATGATCATGTGACAAGGAAGATGGGACATATCTGAATATAAAGTGACAAGGAAAAAACTAGTGCCAAGTGTCAAATGAGTGAGACAAAAACCCAGAGGTGAAACTGAAAATAAGTTTAAAGAAATCTAAGTTAAGACAAACTACCAAAGACAGGGGAATTCCATATTTCTAGCCCAAAAGAGGGAATCAAGGCACCCTCATCTTAGCAGAGGCTATTGTACTATAGAATTAAAGGATGTCGTCATTGTCATCGTCATCATCATCATCATCATCATCATCCCAAGGTTGCGGGTTCAAACTTGGCCTAGACCGATGCTTTTTAAGTGTGCTTAAAAAAGACAGCTCCATGTCAGTAGATTTACTAGCATGTGTTAGCGTGTGCGCGTATAGCATAATGTAAGAAAAGTAAGCCATGTATTTCTGTGATATTTATTACTATGTTTATCTCCCCTCAAGTAATCGGTTACCTTCAAATGCCACGAAAGCATTTAAAGTCTGCACATTCTTAGTTGGTGATTGACATTTCAACCAGTGTAACAGAAATATGAACAATGCTGTGCAAACTCGCAGGAATTAGCAATGACTGTAAACACTAATGGATCAAAGCAGATTAAGGCAACAAACATGAAAAGAGAATGAGGATTCAATTAAAATGTTTAAATACACTAATCATCATATTTTATTCGATACTTATGCCTGTACTTATGCCAGTGTTTATTATAAAATGAGCATTAATCGTCTGCATAAATGCAATATTATGTGAATGTCGATAAGGAAACTTACCTTCTTGTTCGCTTGACTGTAACATTTTGGAGCTATTTTAATTACATCATATTAAATAAAAGAACCATATCTGCAATTTGATGTTTTATTCCAATGAAATCTGCATCACCAGGCGCAGGTGTCCTGTTTTTCTAACAGAAGTTTACAGTTATTGAGTTTTTTATAATAGAAGCCTATTCCTTCACTATTTTTTGAAGGGAAGTCTTGCTGCCTGTAAAAAGTTCTGCATCTTGCAAGAAGAATACAATTTTAATATGATAGGAAGCATTTTCTCGCGTAATATGCATAAATATGGCAAGGAATTGCATCCTATTGAAAACGATCCAGGTTTGTAACCAAATTCTCTCCTTCTCTTCTTCCCTGAAGTTTAAAGTTTGGATGAAGACGGTTGATCCACTTCCAGTTCATATTTTTCTTTGCCTACATTATTATGTTCTTGCTTATTCCCACTGCACATGCTGTCCTATCTAGGACTTAAGCAATAGAAATTAGAGGCCCCAATTCTCTCTTCGTCAAAGTACTTCCTTATGAAGCATATAATTTCATGCGCCTTAATAATTATCACTGACACACACACACATGCACGTACACACCACACACACATGCACGCACGCACACCACACACACATCACACACGATCACTAAATTTTATGTGTGTAAACGAAGGGTAACATTGACTCTATGCGTAATAATTATCACTGAATTTTGTGTGCATAAATGCGACCGTAATACTGATACTACGCATAACAATTATCACTGAATTCTGTGTTTGTAAACGCGACTGTAATATCGACACTTTACGAACTAAACAGTGCATGCGAAACAAGTAAACTGATGTATCAGGTACATGATGTGAACAACACAATAGGAAGCATCAACTAAAGATTCCTGGCAAGGAATTGAGTCGCCGTGTTTAATGGAAAACACTTGGTATTCAGTGTTACTGCTGGCAACCGTGCAATCGCCCCAGTTGCTACGGAAACGGCTTGGGGAAGCTTGCTTCTGATTGGTGCCTCCAGCGGTTGCTATGAGACCAGAGTGACGCTGTAACCCTCTCCCTCCACTCTGCTAAAGTTTTCAGAGCACATTAGCACGTGGGCAGGAAACGTCAATGACCAACTAAGAGTGCACCAACTTTAGTTTATTCATAATTGTTTTGGTTGATGAGACACTATTTATTTTTGTTACAGAGTAACACCAGAGAAAAATGTGCCCCAGGATGGCTGGGATGTGCAGAAAACAAGAAAAGGCACAGATAATTCTTATATCAGCCTTAACTTCAGCAAGTCTCCAAGTCCAGTAAAGCGTTATGAAAAGAAAAAGGATTATGAGAAGTTGGCACCATTCAAATTCTTCTGTTCACTTTGTTCATTTAAATCAAAACGAGAAAGTCATTTCCAGCGCCATATGGAACTGCATTCTCGAGTAAGCATCATGTTTTGTTCTTAAGGCCTTCATAGCAACATCTGACTAGATGGCATAAATTTGTTGGCATAAATAAATAATCTGACTAGATCTTGATTTTATTTGCTTGAAAAATTAAAAGGGACAACTTTTATTGATTTTGACACAGGATGTACACTCCAGGAAGAAAATTGTATATGTTTATAGATGCTCTTTAACTGCTGTGGTTCTTGACATTCCATTCTACATATATTGGGCATGAAATACCACTTAATTTTGCTTAGAGTCCTCTTTATCAGATTTGAGGTTCTTTTACGTGCTGTAAATCTACGACACGATACCACTGGTTTTACTTTCCTTTTGAAGGAAGTCATGCTAAGGATTTTTATGCCCCAAAAAATCTATTGCCCTCCATCAGGCTTAAACCACAACTTCAGAAACCAGAGGCTAGTATATTACTCCTAGACCACAAAAGACGTTTTGTTGACATATAGTGTATTCTTCTTCTTCTTTCTCTTTCCCTTATGCCTTTATGCGTCAGGTTTCTTCAGCCACTTCCTACTCCCCTTCTTCTCTCTGTCCTTGTGTCATATATCCTTCTTGTTATCCTTTCTTCATTTGTTCTTGCTGCATGCCAGAGACATATTTTTGTTGATGCCTCTCTATTGTCTCTATTATGCTTTCTTGATTTAAACTTTCTGTTATAGTATTATTCCTGACTTGGTCTCTCCTGGTAAATCCAACTACTCTCCTTAAAAATCTCCTTTGCGCTGCACCTATTCTACTTGTTTACATAGGATTGTCCAGCTTTCACTTGCATATGTTAAAATTGAATGTATAATGCTGTGTATACCCTTATCTTTGTTTGCTGATTCAGTTCTCTCTTTCCAATTATAGTATTATATATTTGATAATATATATTCATGACTTTCTTGATCCTATTGTATATTTCATTATCTATTCTACCCTTTTTTGTTAATATCATTACTAGGTATTCATAACTGCTCACATTTTCTAATTTCTCTCCCTTCTAATGAATGTATATTTCTGTCTCAACCTCTTCTTTGCTTATTGTTATCACTTTGCTCTTTTTAACATTCTCATCCCTCCTCCTTCTAATGTGCTAGCACATTCCATTACTGCTTGTTGTAGTCTCTCCTCACTTTCTGCCATTAGTGCTATATCATTTGCATATGTTAATACACGTCCACCTACTGGTCTTATGTTCTAGTATTCTACTCTCAGCTTCATCTGGTGTTTCTGTCCAGTTCTTGCATTCCAGTCTCCCGTTACAATTATATGTCTGCTTTTTCCTGCCTCCCTTTATCTATTCCCTCTTGCATTTTTGAATAGATTTCCTTATCTATCTCATTTTTTCTTCTGTTAGATCATATATTTGGAATATGGACAGACTCTCTTCCAGTGATAAATCTGTTCTTATCATGAGAGGTAGAACTGGAACTTAAAAATGCAATGCCACAACTGGGATTTGAACCACAGACCTTCCGCTTACCGGGCGGCTGCTCTACCACTGAGCTATTGTGACAAACTGCCAGAATGGCATTAAATTCTCAAACCAGTTTGTATTTCTCCAACAGTAAGTTTGTTGGCATAAATAAATAATAATTACTGTTCTTATCATTCTCGAATTGATTGCTTTCCACTGTTTCACTTTGGTTTCCGTTGCTCTTGATACTAATATTCCTACCCCATCCTTAGCTTTCCTGCATATCTTAGCGTATAGCCTCTCTCTAGTGGTACTTCTTCACTCCCTTTCTTTTTTGTCTCATTCAATCCCAATATTTCTAACATAAATTACCATCTCATTCACTATTTCAACTTCTTTGAGAGTTACATACCATGTCCCTAGTCTCATTTTCCTTTTCATTCCAGATCGCCTTTGTGTATTCTGTCCAGCTCTTCCTTCTATGCTCTGAACAACACTCAGGTAGGTTATTAGCCAAACGCTGAGCTAACCTGGTGGAGGGGCTGCCTCTTTAAGATCTCCAGGCCTGTCTGATTTGTTTAGGGTTTACTCCCCTGGGCTTTGGAAAACCAACTCCCTATGCTACAAGGCAGCAGCAAGTCAGAGCCTCTTTCACCAGTTTTCAAGGTTACTGATGGGCCTTCTCAGGTACTGTAGCAGCCTTAGGGTACACAAGGTCCACACTGTACTTAACTCCTCAGTCACTCACCTACTTCCTGTTGCCCACCCCTCAGGATGGGGACCACTGAGGTTGGACTTTGAGGGGCATATATGTGTTCTTAGGACATAATAAATAAACCAGTACTGAAGTCAAGTTTTATTCTTTAGTTTTCTAACCTTTATTTGCTTTTAAACTTAATAAGACTAGTTAGATGAATGCTTATTTGGGTGAATATAATTTTCACTTAGAGTAAATCATTCATTAGTGCAAATAGACAATCTTTGTATGAATTTTACACATATTTTAAAGCAATATTAACTATTTATTTCATTTCCATTTAGGATATTTCAGTATACAAACATCTTCAGTTATTTTTTCATCTTTGCTCTTTAAGTGAGTAAACCTAAACAACACATGTACAGTTCATGTTCAGTAAAAGGTGTTTCCATGCTTAGCATGAATAGCAGTCAGTCCACTTCCTGACCAGCATACTTGTAATCCTGCCACTAATGGCAACTTGCTGAACTGCATCCCATTCCTAAGAGCTACCCAAATATTATCCACTGTATGCGAAACTCACTGAAGAATGTGACATCTGAGTGTATCCTACGCATGCTCAATAGGATTGAAGTCTGTATTTCAACCTTCCCCTGCTTCTTCCAGAAAAAGTGTCGTGCACTGTGTGCTATGGGTGAAGCACTAAGTGCACAAGAATTAAGTTCTTGCTGATGTGTGGAAAATAGGAAGTCACATGTGAAAGTGCCAAACAAATGGTAACATTTGTAAAAAATTTTAGTTTCAGTTGATATGCATTATAATTTAGGCCTATGCTAGAATTTGTTTTTATGTGCACTTTGCAAACAAGTATATGGAAACTTTTGGTTCTGATTCTCTGGTGCACTTAAAAGGTTCTTCCCGACTTTGTAACTGTATTTTGGTGTGTCGCTCAGACATTGTTACGATTCCTTACTGAACATTGAACAATAATTATTGGTTGGAATGGTAGGGTAACTTTTTAGATAATCACAATATATACGAAGGGCATCTCAAAAGTAAGTGCACATTTTTTAAATCTGCACGGTAGGCAGAAAAAGGGAATATAGGGGAATATAGGTATGGGTGTAATAGCAGCACTGTAAAATTTCTAGGCACCTAAGTTTATTGCTTGGACATTAAAACAGCAGTAACAATGGAGATTCCACTCGTTCCTACTGCTGATTGCGAAGTTTGCACTGTAATCCATTTTTTTGATGGGAAAAAATAAATGTGTGACTGAAATTCATAGCGAATTGTGCAGTGTTTATGGAAAAGATGTTATGTCAAGACAAATGGTTTCTCGTTGGCGCCAATTGTTCATTGAAGGGAGAACAACATTACATGATGAGCAACGAAGCAGCCGACCCTCCACTTCCCGTGCTCAGGACGAGGTTAGAGCAGTTGTGAACACTGATCAGCACCCTATTCTTGATGCAGTTTTGCGTGAACTTCCTCGTTATGTTGAAATAAGCCGTACATCACTTCACAGGATTATTCCTGAGGATCTGTGCCAATTGAAAGTGTGTGCAAGATGGGTTCCTCGCATGCTTTCAGAACAACAGGAGTAGAGAGTTGACACCACATTGCAAGTTTTGTAATTTTTTGAGGATGAGGGAGATGGTTTATTCGACAAAATAGTGACCAGGGACGAAACATGGTATAGTGTGACAGAGTATGGTGTGGAAATGAAAGGATGAGGCAACACCAAAAAAGGCAAAAGTTGTTGCATTGACTGGCAAGGTCATGGCAATGATATTCTGGGATTTGAAGGTAGTACTGTTAATCGATTACCTGCCCTATGGGACCACGATGACAGCTGCTCGCTATTGTGAGGTGCTGACTCAGAAGAACCATACAAAACAAAAGGAGGGGAAAGTTGAGCAAAACAGTTTTTATGTTCCATGATAATGCTCGCCCGCACCTGCTCGTGAAACTCAAGCCCTGTTTGAGCAATTTCAATGGGATGTTTTCAGTCATCCACCTTATTCACCTGACCTTGCACCGAGTGATTACCATCTTTTTCTGGAGCTCAGCAACATCTTGGGGAAGGCGCTTTGTAAATGACAAGGAACTGAAACAAGAAGTGGAAAGATGGCTATCCAGTTTGGTGGGAGAGTGGTTTGACATTGGGTTAAAAAATCTGTTAACACGGTATCAAAAATGTATTGATGTTCAAGGAAATTATGTGGAAAAATAGGTACTCAATGTAGCTTTCAAAATATACCCTTTTTAAAATATTTAAACATTTTGTTATTTTTTAAAAGAATAGTGCAACTTTTGTGATGTCCCTCGTGAATTTTAAACATTTGTACCATCGCTTTGGTTCCTAGTTATTTAATAACATAAAAGCTACATAACTTTCACACAATAGATCGACCATTTACGTGTCCAAATAAAGCGGAGATAAAGCTGGTGAATATGAAGATTCTCCTCTCACAGGCCATCAAGTTAATTGCTTTGGAAAAAACATAGTCGCAACCATCCAGAAAAATCATATTCTAAGTTATTGATTATAAAATATTAGTTGACATATTTCCAATGTTAGCCGAGCACAATTTACTCTCTTTATACAATTATATAACATATCTTTTAAGAAACTTGATTAGAGCAGATAAAGGAAGTAAAGCAATGCATATTGTACCGTTACATGTAGATTCAATTCTCATTAGTTTTGGTGTGTTGTTGTTGTTTTCTTGCAACTGTAGTTTCTTCTGATCTTAATGCTTCACAGTGGCTTTCATGTAACTGTTTTCTTAACGGGCACCAGTTTTACAATGTGGCAGTTACATCACCCGACTTAAGCCCCCATTTTGCAAGGAGGACCACACCTATCATTGGTCAACAGGTCCATCGGACCTAGCCGGGAGGACTAAATAGGTGGTATTTAGATCCACCGACCTTCCCCTCATGTGCCTCTGAGGGACGCTGTTGTGCTGTGATAGGCCAGCACATATGTAAATGATATTTCCTCCATTTTAGATGAAACAGTTATACCGCTGTGATTTGCTGGTGTGTTTTAGATACTAAATCATGATCAACTATAGCTCGCACTGGTAGACGAGAATCATATTCACCAGTGTCACCTGTGCTTCATTGTATGAGGCATGATCAGAAACTAAGGCTAGAAAGCTGATATTCCTGGAGTTTCGTCCATTATAGAAAAATTAGTAGTGTGCAGTAATTCTAATACATGTTGCCGGCAACTGCAGAATTTCAGCCACCTGCCACCTACAGCGCTAGTAGTGGGTAAACACAAGTAGCAACTTGTTTGGAAAACAGGTCTTGTAAAGAAATCCACTCAGCTATTCAATTTCTGTGGCAAAAACATGTAAACGCGGCTGAAATTCATTGTCAACCAGTAGAGATTTATAGAGAAATGATAGTGTCTTGTCAGCACATGGCAGAATGGTGTTGAAAGTTCGCAGCTGATAGAGAAATTGTCACCACCGTCCTTACAGTATGGAGCACACTAGAGTGACTTCCATTTCTTTCTTCACTTGAAGGAACCCTAGGATGCTGACCATTCGCTTCAGACTAGGAGGTGAAACACTTTGCAAATACATGATTGAACATGAAAGGACAGGATTTTTACAGGAAGGGAATATTCAAACTCATCCTATGAAGTGACAAGTGCCTAAACCAATATGGACACTATGTTGAAAAACAACTAATGTATATCCTATCACATAGCTATATTGGCTGTATGAAATTGGTGCTGTTTTTATCGTAGCGTTGTTTCACGTTTGAGCGATGTGGCTCTTATTTTCCTCAGGGCATGGTAACGGATGGAATGAAAAATCACACGATGTTTCTTCACCACAATGTATTATTTTATTAACACTTTTTCTCTATTTTACATTTAAATAAATCCTCTTAGCACCGTTTTAAATTATTTAAGTCTTTCCACTTTTTCAAAAAGTGGAACAAAAGCTTGATGAAAGTCTGGTAAACGTTCTACAATGTTCACACACTACCAAAATACGTCCTATCACCTTGGACACGTAGACGCTAGTGAAAGGAGTCTGGCGTCATCTCACGTGATACTACCTTTCTCGTATACATCCGCGTATGCGTCCATCAAATAGTTCCCGTATTGTTAGGGAAGCGATCTTTAGCTATCCTGATTTCGCTTTTATTATTGAACACATATAATTCTAATATTTATACATATATATTAAAATTTAATATGGAAATATTTATGACGTCTTTAAACAAACTTAGTTGTTCGTAACAATGAACATTAGTAACATGTTTTCGTCATTTAACCATCTCATACCAACATCAAAAAACAAATTCCACTCTTAACAAATATTCACATAAACGATTTTCTTTTGGGGTCTTCTAATATTCTGTCTCAAAATAAAATGCAAATGTTTCACTGCAGGCCTTGTAACCTTAGTTTCTGATCACTCATATATGTTAAGGGTCTATGTATTATGTGAAAACTATGTAGCTTTTATGTTGTTAAATAACATGGGACCAAAGAAATGTTACAAAAGTTTAAAATGTAATTTTAGATATACTGTGATTATCTAAAAAATTTTCAATCTTTGTGATTGATGACTGTTTCCTGCTAAAGTTTAAAGGTTATGCAGCATTTCTGGAACTTGGGAGGTTAAGGGAGTCAGATATTCAGCTGATTTTTCACATCTTTTTTGTGGGAATATCAGGGGATCATTAATCCCTTATTAGGAATAGTCATAGATGTACAAAATTACACTTATAAAGGTTGAAGGGAAGGATTCACCATAAAAATTTTCTAGATCATTGTGTGATAATGTAATAAAGAGTGGAATAGGTAAATGGAATTAATTAGTCATTCAGCTTAAGAAATTTTATTTTATTTGTGTTAAAAATGAACACATTTATTTGGCTGATATAAACTGTACAAATGTTACTAAGCTGTTGCAACTTTCAAAATCAGTAATTTTAATACATATATCACTGAATATTTATTTTTCATCTCTCACAATTAATTATATTATATACAATTTTGTCTACAGTAATTTTTGTATAACCAACTATCTTTCTTTATAATAGTGTCTATTCTCCTAGTTGGTTATTTGCCTATATTAATTTACAATCTCAATATACCCAACTCCTGATTTTAATACATTATTTTTGTTTGTAAAACTATAACCAACTAGTCTAACACAGCTGATCAAGTTTTGAAAGGCTTTTAAATTACTTAAGGTTTACCATAGTGATATTTAGCTTTGTTTGCCTTGAGAAGCATTGTGAGAATTGCGAGAATTGCGATCCTACTCTGCTGCTACCCAGATAGATCACATCACATGATAAATGAGAGAACAATATGAAAATGCAAATGAAACAAACAAAAACTTATTTGGCATTCATCCTAAGTTCCAGAGCTAAAGGTATTGTGATCTTATCAGATTTGAACAACGGACCACAATATGCGGCATAAAGATAATTGCCATTTTATCACAAGAGTGGCTGCATGTTTATTGTTAGAAATTAATGATTATGAAGTAAAAGTGTTGTTAAAAACAGAAAATGAATAATGGATTTTGAATTCCAACATTTGATAGGCCATGTAAATATATACATAATTCAATGAAAAACTGAAGCTGTTAACAGTGAAGCAACAGAACTTATAGCATTACTATGATAAGTGAAGCTTTTAGTCTCTAAGTTTGTTTTTATTTTAGGTATGTAAATATATGTTTGAACCATTACATCCCCTCACTTCAATTTCACCTATTTCTGGCTGGTCTGCAGATGAAGACACATATAGTGGAAACATATGCTTTATTTAAAAGCTTTGTAAAGCACATAGAGTAGCTGCTGATCATAATTTTTAAAAATGTTGGAATATAAACTTGTTGGATAATATAATAATGAAAACCATGTATGTATTTATAGGTTTCAGAGCTTTTCTCTTGTACAAGATGTGATTTCACAACAATTCGACTGGGGCACCTCCGGCGACATGAAATGACCCACAGTGACACAAAGTTCCACTGCAATAAATGCTCATATAGTACAGACCACCACAAGTTTCTGATAAGACATCAGCGTATTAAACATGCTTCAGCAAAGGTAGGCTGTCAACTTTAGCAATTGTGATTACATAGCATTTGTTTAAATAGTAGGCAAAACAAGGTGAGATAAGATCTGAAATGAAAGAATAAGAAATGAGTTCTGAGTACCTCCCATAAGTAAAAGAATCGAAGACAGACAACTTACATTTAAGAAAATCGGAAACCCCATCAATTTATGGAGGCAAAACAAGGACAGGTGGAGCTGTGGCCAAGCGGTTAAAGTGTTCGCCTACCACCTAGGCAAACCGGGTTCGACTCCAGGGATCCGCATGTGGTATTTGTAGTGGACGAAGCAGTGTCAGGACGGGTTTCCTCCAGCTTCTCCATGCCACTCATTCCACAAATCATCAGTTTCGCCTGCATTTCATATCATTCTCTTCATTACTATCATACCTGGTGCTTGGCTGACCACCTGCTTCCAGGTGTTCACTCTGTCCAGTCCATAGGTACCTCTGCTCCCCGAAGATGTCTGACCCTGGCATTGACTTGTAAGTCCTACATAAGGGGAGGGCAATCAGGTAAAGAAAAAAAAAGGAAAAAGAAAACAAGGACAGCAACCAGTTGATAAACCAAGAATGACATAGGAAGAGGTAGTACAAGTAGCTGCAAAGAGAAGGAAGTCAATGGCTCAGCTCAGAGAATTAGCCAAGGAAAGAGGCAAGTTCAAAAGATGGATCCAAGGTAATCCCCTAACACCACGATAGTGGCATCCTAGGGAAGTGGAAGAAGTATGAATATGATTAGGCATTCAGCCCAGTCTTTGCCAATCATATCACAAGATACAATTTATAATAAGTTCTTAAAAATACAAAATATCCATTACACCATATTGTACCAAATCACCTTAATTATTATCATGCTTTAACCATAGTTAGATAGCCAGATACTACTGAAGTAAGATAATACCCTTTATCATCTAACCTAACTCTAAGTTCCATATTTTTCAGCCAAGTTCTCCATTTCCTTTTAACCTTCTATAAAAACTCCCCTAATTTAGGTATTGCTTTTGGTCTTTAAAAATCTTATATTATGTATATTGAATAATATGTTATATTATAACTAACTAATACTCTTGGGTGAATGCGTAGCCCAGCATAAATAAAATAAAATAAAAAACTGCTAGAATGTTGCATGTCTATTAGCAATAAAATAGTAATAATAATAATAATAATAATAATAATAATAATAATAATAATAATAATAATAATAATAATAATGGTAATAATAATAATGGTAATAATAATAATGGTAATAATAATAATGATAATGATGGTGGCGGTGGTGGCATTGGTGGCGGCAGCGGTGGTGGTGGTGGTGGTTGTTATTTAATTCTCTCTAATTGCTTATTTATGTATCTCAACCCAAGAAAGGCTTTGTGCCTAATCCGCAATCTCATGCCATTATATAAAATGCACATTTAATGCTTGTTGAATGCCATACAAGCAGAGGAAGTAAACAAAATCTGTATGCCATTGCATTACATCACATAAGTAACACATCTGTTACAAGCACTTGCAGAAAAGTTTCTCATATAAATACTGCTACCACTACGCTTAACAGTGTGTAACTTATGAACCACATACTGCATTTGTTGCACTAGAAGTATAATAAATAGTATTCTAATATTCTAAATAACTAGGATATTCTTCACATAAAAAAGGTTTACATCCATAATGTTGCAGTGGTTTAAGTGGCAACACAAATATTTAAAGATTCAGTATTGAGTGTGGTTGAATTTAAGACTAAGATAAAATTAGTGCTTCCTTTTAAAAAATTATGCAGGAAGCATTTAGTTTAAATGTCTTGTGCCATACTTTCACAATGTGTTATTAAATAAGTTCTGTTTACTTGTCTCTTTATTTAGAGGTCTGAAAAAGTGACACCCAAAGAGGTCCTGTCCTGTACGGAATGTGCTTACATAACCACAAGACCATATCTGTATCAGAGGCATATGCAGGCGCATGCAAAAAGTGACAGTTTGCTGTTAAGAGATAATCATAGATATCACTGCCAGCAAGTAAGTGATGTTACATTGACCCATTTAAGTTATGCATTGGCATTAGGCAGCCTGGTAGAATAGTTTAACACGTATTTAAATATTCCATGTAAAGATGCACCAAAATTGGATATAAATGTTCTAAATTGGTAACCATTTGTAAGGTAAATTAATTAATGAATAACTGATTTTTTTGTAATACACACAAGGTGGGGGGGTGGAGCACAATTTGAGAGGTAGAACTACGAAAAATATGAAAAATTCAACGCCATAGTCAGGATTTGAACCATGAATCTTCCACTCTACTTACAGCTGCTCTTAACCACTGAGCTACCATGGCAACTTGCCAGTACAACATTAAATTCCCCAACTTTATTTGTATTTTCCAGGTAGATCACAATTTTGAGATACATAGCCCAAGGGCAACTTAAACAATTGTAAATACTTTAAGTCCTGCATTTTTAGTTAAATGACCTGAACTGGTAATCATTTATAATCAGTTTAATCTAATCAATTAAAAACATTAATCCAAATTGCCTTGTACACCTAGATTAAATTTTCATAAATCTGTTTTATTGACATTATAGGGGTGTAGCAGTTTTGCACATTGATTATAATTATATATTAAATTACTCCAGGGGAAAAACTAACTTAGGTTTGAGACAGAATATTAGAAGACCCCAAAAGAAAATCGTTCATGTGAATGTTTGTTAAAAGTGTAATTCGTTTTTTGATGTTGGTATGAGATAATTAAATGACGAAAACATGTTGATAAGGTTCATTGTTACGAACAACTAAGTTTGCACAAAGACGTCATAAATCTTTCCATATTTGATTTTAATATATGTGTATAAATATTAGAATTGTTTGTGTTCCATAATAAAAGTAGGGGAGGATGATTAGAGATTGCTTCCCTAACGAGAGGGAACTATTTGATGGACACATGCGCGGATGAATAGCGCGGATGAATATGAAAAAGGCGGTGTCGCGTCAAACGACGCCAACAGTGTTGCCAATTTAGTTGTTTTACAACTAAATCTGGTCTTTTTGAGCGTCTGTCTAGTAGGAAAATTTATCTTTTAGTTGCTAGTGGGAAATCTGGTTCTTTTCAAAATGCATCTGGTTGCGATCTGGTTTTTTAAATGTATGGTTGCATGCAATATTGTTCTTTTAGAAGCGATTTACAGACCATTTTCCTGCTGCGAGGCTCGACACATCCGATGTATACACAAGAAAATATCTGCCATTTGAATTGTGTCATCGTAATATAAACTTGCTGTGATTAGCAACAATCCCCTTCTACAATTCCTGGTGATTAGTCACCCTGCGTGTTATCTGCGTGTTATGAGCTTTTGGGTGGTGTAATGTTTACTGCTTGTAAACCGAACCCTGGAGTCAGCAAAATAATACACAAGAGATATTCTAAAGCCTACTTGCTTCACAGTAGCTGCTGTAGTACTACTATCGGTGTTACCGGCAATACAAGTAGGCGGCGCGCTATTTGATAAACGTGGTTTATTATATCAGTCCTCGGCTACTGTTTATACCAACAATTAAACAACTTTGCTTACTTCACAGTGCCATTCAAAATTCTCGTTTCTCTTCTCAGTTCACACTGTGTTCATGGTTAGCTGCGTGTGCTTCACCCATCAATATAGTGGTCTGTTGCGAATAGTGACAAAATTATACGGTTAATTAACTAACAAAATGGGCAAAGTAAAACCGCAATATATAGTTTAGAGAAGAGTGGTTGAAAAATCCAAAATTTGTAGAATGGTTATCTCGGGCTGTAGGTGATAATACAAAAGCGTTCTGCAAAGTGTGTCGTTGTAGCATAAGAGCTCGGTTAGCAGACTTGGAAAATCATGCGGAAACAAAAAAGCACAAATCTGCAGTTTCTGTATTTTCCTCCCAAAGACAGACACATATTAACTTCAAACCAGTGGTGGTTTCTTTAGAAAGGAACAGTGCTGAAGCATCACTTGCACTTTTTGTGTCCGCACATTGTGCCATAATGTCATGCGATCACCTAAGCGAAATGTGTAAAAACAGATTCAGTGATAGCGTAGCTGCAAGCCAGATTAAGTTACATCGTACAAAGTGTAGTGCTGTTATTAAGAACGTTCTTGGACCTTATTTTGAGAGTGACTTAAGAAGTGATATTGGTGATTCAGTGTACAGCATCTTGGTGGACGAATCAACTAACATTGCTGTCACTAAGCTTCTAGCAGTCGCTATTATATATATCACAGCCAAACATCTGACAGGATTGTTTCAACTTATCTTGAACTTGTCGAACTTGAAAAGTGCGATGCAGTGTCTATTGCAAGGGCAGTTAAAGAGTCATTGAACTCAATTAATTTAGATTTGCAAAAATTGCAAGGCATCGGAACAGACAGTGCTAGTGTGATGGTGGGGATTAATAATGGAGTATATGAAATTCTTAAACGGGAGGTCCCACACTTGGTACTTATAAGGTGCGTGTGCCACTCGATTCAACTGGCAACCTCTGCAGCAACTGCAGATTCTCTTCCAAGAAATTTGGATTTTCTTATTAGAGAAACTTATAATTGGTTCTCTCGGTCTTCATCGCGGCAACTCTTTTACCGCCAAATTTTCTCCACTCTAAATGACGGGGATGAACCACTGAAAATCCCCCAAGCTTGTGACATGAGGTGGTTATCTATTCAGCCTGCAGTATGTAGAATAGTTGATCAATGGTTGGAGTTAAAAACTCATTTTGAAATCGTTAGGCTCAGTGAAAAATGTTACTCAGCTGAAATGTTGTACTCCATGTTCAGTGATGAGCTCAATTTAGCATACTTGTTATTTTTGAAACCCATTTTGTCTGATGTCCAGAGAGTCAACAAAAGTTATGAGGCAAAGGATGCAGATCCATGCAAGTTATTAGATGACCTGGTAGTTCTCATTCAGTCTCTTCTTAAAATAATTGTCATTCCTACCTATCCAGTGCTGAGGAAAATTTTTCATGATGATTTTGAGAAACATCTCAACCCTAAACCGTATCTGGGTTATTTGTTTGAAAATAAACTTTCAGAAATTAGAAACAAAATAACAGAACAAGAAGAACAAACTGTTAGAAATAGGTGTGTAACATTTGTTTCTTTACTTATCAAACAGCTACAGCAGAGATTGCCTAATAATATTGAAATATTGAGGAAACTGTCCCTTCTTGCTGTGTCAAAGGCGCTTGTTGTGTTAAAGGAACCCTTGATTCCCCTATTAGAAGCATCACATTTGGATAGCGAAACAATAGCGAAAATAGAATTGCAGTGGCAAAAGTTGACCATTGTACAATGGAAAAATGTCAATAATTCCGTCAATTTTTGGTGTGAGGTATTCAAATACCGTGATGCCAGCGGAGAAAACCCTTTCAAAGAACTTGCAGACTTTGCGTTATCTAGGCTGGTTCTTCCTTGGTCAAATGCTGAAGTTGAAAGGATATTCAGCCAACTAAATTTAGTAAAAACCAAAACTAGGAATCAAATGCGTACAAAATTGGTGCACGGTATACTGGAAATCCGTGCAGGTCTTCAGAAAAGATCGTTGTTGCCACAATTATGAACTTCCTGCAACCGTTCTAAAAACAATTGGCACGGAGGATGCATATAAACATATACCATCAACATCTACTGCATTATCACCAGTCACTACAACTTCAACTTCCACATATTCCCTTGATGACGAGGACATCATTGGTGATGACCTAGATGCTCTCCTCAGTTTTTAAGTAAGTTGTTTTATATAATGTAATCCAATGCACGTGACTTCGCTTTTTTATTTATTTATTTTTTATTTTTTTTTTTTTTTTTTTAAATATACAGGATGCATAACAGAAATCTAGTTTCTTTTGGGCCATTTTTGGTCTTTTTTTGGACCATATTTAGTTGGTAATATTTTTTGCTGTTGGCAACACTGGATGCCAAAAAAACTGTACACTAGCGTGTGTATCTTCGAGGTGGAAAGACATTTTTATGTAGTGTGAACGTGGAACTTTCACCAAACTTTCATCAAGCATAAATTCTACTAAATTAAAAAAGTGTAAAGGTTTTTAAGCATTTAACATGGTGCTGAGAGTGTAAAGTATCGATGAAGTGTTAATAAATTAATACATTGTGATAAAGAAACATTGTGTGATATTTCATTCCATCCGTTACCAAGCCCTGAGATCAAAAAGATCTCATTAGCTTAAAGACACAGCGTCGTCATTAATAATCGCAAAAACAGCACCAAATGGCTTGCCCAACGTGGAACTCGAATTTAGGATGGAATGGAAATTACGGGAAATGAACTTACGAGAAACACCAAGTGACGCCATATCATCGCGCCAAAAAGAAAGAAGACGCCATTAGACCATCATTTGATATCGACATCAGAACACCGATGAACGGATTATCAACGATACATCAGAACACCGATGAACGGATAATCAACGCGGGAAAACACCGGAGATCATCTAGCGAAGCCAACTGCCCAGGAGACGTACATAACTGGACAAATCAACGGGAAAAAAAGTAGGACCAAAAATTTTTATTTTTACACCCAGTTTATTTTCATTTTTATGTTACTGCGAAGCGGCAAAGTAGTGGGACTTTTAACCCTAAGTGAATTGAATCAAGAAACTAAAATGTCGCGAAAAGAGATAGAAACAGGAGTGGGGGAAGGGGCAGATAGGCCTAGTTATCAAATAGAACCAGAAAGCGCGGAACAGGTAGCGATAGGAAAAGACCAAAGGTTATTAATGATCATGTTTGAAAGACTAGAACAAAGTTTAGGTCAAAAAATGGAACAAAACAAGGTAGAATTAAGACAGAACATAGAACAAAGTTTAGGTCAAAAAATGGAACAAAACAAGGTAGAATTAGGTCAGAAAATGGAACAAAATAACGTAGAATTAAGACAGAACATAGAACAAAGTTTAGGTCAGAAAATGGAACAAAATAAGCTAGAATTAAGACAGAACATAGAACAAAGTTTAGGCCAGAAACTAAACAGAATAGGGAAGAGATAGGTCAGAAAATGAAGGAAGTGAGACAGGACTTAGAACAGAAAATAGAATTAGGAAGACAGGAGTGTAAAGAAAATATGAAAGTAATGGAAACTAATTTAAGATTAGTACATAAAAACTTAAATGAGACAAAGGAAGCCTTAGAAGCTAGTATAGAAATCATAGGAGATAGGATGGGAAAAATAGAATCAGAAATGAGAGAAAATAAGATTGTATTAGAAGGAGAAATTGCTAGATGTAGAGATGAAATAACAGAATGTAATACAAGTGTAGACTGTAAGATTACAAATGTAAAAGCAGAAATAACTGAGGAATTAAGGAAAGAGATTGAGGTAGTAAAGAAAGACATTATTAATGAAACTGTAGAACAAATTGTAATTCCTAAAATTAAGACAATGACTGATGTAGTACATTCGCAACAGGATGCTATAAATGATATGAAACAAAGTCACTTAGAAATAAAGAATGATTTAAAATCAATTTGTGAAGAAATGAAAAAAGGGAAAGAAAGTTTGGCTAATGTAAATGATGTTGTGAATTCACTACAAAGGCAAGATGATTTAGATGTAAGTAATGTACAAGATGAGAGTTATTTGAATAATGTACAAAATGTTGACTCACCATACAGAGAAAGAGGTTCACAACCAAACAATGACACAACACACAATACATGTTACACCAACAGCATATTAAATGAAATCACACCACCTACATTTGACGAGAAGGGAGACGATCCAAAACTCTTTGTTAAAGAGATGGAAGAGTATTTCAAAGTGAAAAGGATACCAAATGAGCTTAGGATGATGATAGTCAAGAAAAGCTTAAAAAACAAGGCATTAGAATGGCTCAGGTTAACACTAGCTGGTCATGAGTCGTATAGCTCATTCAGAAATTTATTCCTATCAAGGTATTGGGGCCCAGCTAAGCAAAACCAAACTAGGGTAGAGCTAGCAACAGGTAGATATGATCCAACCAAAGGGTTATCGCTAGTCGATTATTTTATGAAAGTAGCCAACAAAGGAAAGCTGTTAGACCCTAACTTGTCGGAAGCAGAGCTAATTACCAGCATAACAAGACATTTCCCAGACACGGTGAGAACAGGGTTAATTGTTGCAAGGCCAGTAGATTTTGCAGATATGATAGAATTGCTGACAGCCTTCGAAACACAAAATGGTCAGCCTAATGAGCATAAACATAGGAACGGTCACCCAAACTCACCCACCTTAAACCGGAGCACGGCTACGAACAACCAGAATGAGGGAGAAGATAGAAATACTAGGAGCACCCATGAAAGGGGGAGAGGGGCACACCATTTCCCACAACCACATAATCATGGCGAGAGGATGGAGAACACAAGACAGCGGTACCACGACACAATACCGAGGGGTGAATCGAGATACAGAACATATACATATGATCGTAGGAGACCGTACCCATCAAGTGAATCACATACGATTCTGTAGGGGATACTTCAACAACCAAAGACCGTCATACAACAGAGGTTCACGCCAAAGGGGCAGAGACCAATGGTACACTGGCAACGTAAGACAGCAGGAAGTAGATGAAAATGTGCCAAATAGGGCAGATGTTACACAGAATACAGAAACAACAACCACCACCAACAAGATGAAAATGTGCCAAATAGGGCAGATGTTACACAGAATACAGAAACAACAACCACCACCAACACTCAGGGTACATAGAGGAGGTGATTAACCATTCGTTGTACCCCACGACCAAGTTCGCCCCAATCGAATTGATGACCAACACAAAACCCAAGAGATTGACAATTGACATTGACACTACGATGGCTGCTCAAAGGGAATTGACAGAGAAGGAAAAATGTCAATTGGCATTCAGAAGGTTACAGCAAAAGGCTGAAAAAGGGAGGAACAAGGTAAAAAGATTCGTCAGGAAATGGTCCCCACAAATTGGAGAAAAGGTGCTCTTAAAAAGCCACAAAGCATCCAAGCCATCTGAGAAAAGATCTGGAAAGATGGAACTACTGTACACTGGACCACTGGTCATAGCAAAACAGCTGGGTGACCACACGTATGAGCTACAGAATATAAATGGCAAGTTGGTAGGAAGATACCATAAAAATAAATTAAAACCATACAAAGAAAGGACCAAATAGACTTTGCCAACAAATATGTAAGGCAGGAATAGTAGAGATGATGGAAAATAACAATTTTTAATGGGTTACTTATAGAAAATTATGTTCAGATTAGAAAATACAACAAGAAAGAAAATCAACATAGTCATTGGCTATATTGACCACAAAGAGCATTGTCAACAAAGACAGATGAGGACACTGATTGTCATTAAAGAAATGAATTATAGCGACGGAAAATAATGTGTTTTTGACATAAGGATGTCAGGGACAAAAATAAAAAGGAATCAATTGTGATGACAAAGATAAAATATTTCGACACAAAGATGTTGAGGGTGAATTGAGAAGAAAAATAATACAATTGCAGAATAATTATAAGTATAGAAGTTTTCTCTTATAGAGATAAGAGACAAAGAGGTGATAATTAGTGAAGTAAGAAAAACCATAATCAGAAAAGCAATGCCCATGAATTAAGATGGATATAGCCAATGCTAAACTCGAGGAAATGTTGAACCAAATAATAATGAATAAAAACCCAATTAAAAAATGGTACCATTAGTAACATCAGAGTTTAAGAACCGACTCAACGACCTGCCTATACATAATAAGCTTACAAGACAAAGAAGGCAAAGAACTGAATAAAATATTGCCATAAATATGATTATAATCATTAGCTCAAAATTTGTATCCTGTTTTTCTCTCCTCATAACAAGGAACATAAATCAAAAGTCACATAATAAACCATGATACACTTAAATTATATTTGTGTCAATGTCAAATGTACAATAACTGAGTATGTGTTGTATAACAACTGAATATGTGTTGTATAATAACTGAACATATGTTGTATAATAACTGGATATGTTGTATAATAACTGGATATGTTGTATAATAACTGAATGTGTTGTACAATAACTGAATATGTATTATATAATAACTGAATATGTGATGTATAATAACTGAACATGTATTGTGTAGTAACTGAATATGTGAAATTTATAAAGACATGCTGTGTCATGCCAAAACAAAAGATGAAGACAAACAGCGAAGAAGACTGTAAAGAAAAACAAAATATTGTACAAAGTGATTGCATCAGAGGAGTAGGGAGAAGTATTGTATTGTGTTTCAAGATTGTAAATATAGGTGACAACTTGAAAAACAAAACAAGGGGCATGTGAGACAGAATATTAGAAGACCCCAAAAGAAAATCGTTCATGTGAATGTTTGTTAAAAGTGTAATTCGTTTTTTGATGTTGGTATGAGATAATTAAATGACGAAAACATGTTGATAAGGTTCATTGTTACGAACAACTAAGTTTGCACAAAGACGTCATAAATCTATCCATATTTGATTTTAATATATGTGTATAAATATTAGAATTGTTTGTGTTCCATAATAAAAGTAGGGGAGGATGATTAGAGATTGCTTCCCTAACGAGAGGGAACTATTTGATGGACACATGCGCGGATGAATATGAAAAAGGCGGTGTCGCGTCAAACGATGCCAAAAAACTGTAAACTAGCGTGTGTATCTTCGAGGTGGAAAGACATTTTTATGTAGTGTGAACATGGAACTTTCACCAAACTTTCATCAAGCATAAATTCTACTAAATTAAAAAAGTGTAAAGGTTTTTAAGCATTTAACATGGTGCTGAGAGTGTAAAGTATCGATGAAGTGTTAATAAATTAATACATTGTGATAAAGAAACATTGTGTGATATTTCATTCCATCCGTTACCAAGCCCTGAGATCAAAAAGATCTCATTAGCTTAAAGACACAGCGTCGTCATTAATAATCGCAAAAACAGCACCAGGTTTATCGACTTGGTTATTATTTAGAAGAAATCAACAAATTGTACATAACTAACAAAAGAAAGCGTAAAAATACAAAACAAATTAGAGTCCCCCCAAGGAGTATTTGCTATTTACATTGATCATACAGTCCCTCTCCCCAGTGATGATACTTAAATATTCTCTGGGAAAGGTGACACATTGCCCTGTTGTGTATGTTGCACTTGAAATCTGCTATGCGGACTAGTTAATGTTGATCTTCTTTCAAGGTTTGTTGGTGGAAGGACTGGATGGAGGTTGCAGTACTCTGTTGTAAATTTTTATTGGAGAGAATCAGCTAACATGAAGATGGGTTTAAGTCTATTGTGGCTAATTGTTTGTTTTCCTGTGAGTGTTAATACTTCAAAACATTTATTGCTGCAAGACAAAACTAAATACGGTCCATCATATGTTGGCTGTAAACAATTCTTGTTGGGCCTGATGAAGACAAATTCACTGGTCAGTAATGCTGAGAGACTAAAAACTTTCTTGCTGGCATGGTATTTTGTTGGAGCAAGTTTTAGTGTCCTCCTGTGGTTTCTTAGCTTAAATGGAAAAATGGGAATGTCTGCTACTTTTTTCTTTTCTTCAAAATATCTGCAGATAGTTTGATATGTGTGCTGTAGGTCATTTCTGTAGATGTGGCTTCTATTTCTGATATGATATGTGATCATAAACCCAACAGAACCAAAGGAAGTTTTGGAATACAGTTGTCAGTAAGATTAAGTTATAAGACTGTTTTTTGTGAGTGTCAAGATTGTCCTTATGTTTAATATGGATCATGCCATTACAAGAGGTCTCTGAATACAAATTGTTTTCAGGAAATCATCTTTACTTGGGAGCCAGCTAATGTGCTCATTTCCCTATGAGGTTGTGAAGGTTTCCTATCACCTAGCTCCAACTACATTAAGAATTTGGTAACTTTTCTGCCCTCTGATTCTTGAAATTCATGTCTACGGCAATTCTTAAGAGTCGAAAACAGGGTGAGTCTTATAGGTCGTCTTAAAAAATCTGACGTGCTGCACTCACGTGACTTTCTCTACTTTTGTACAGGCTATTCTTAAAATGTAACCCCATGACACAACAGCCCATCCAGGCCGAGGCCTACTGCCTGACCACTGCGTCCCCTATCTCTGCCCACCATAGGTGTCATGAGTAAGATGCAGTACTGGAGATGGGACATGGTCAATGCTTTGGTTCCTGCTAGCCAGTTATGGGTCAATCCATGGCAAATCGCACACCCTTAAAACACAACTTTTTCGTAGGAGGTTCAAATTTTTTTTATGAATAGGCATCAAATAAGGAGACCCATATTTTTTTATTTCTGTATTTTTAAATTATTTGCTTAGTTATGGCTATTAGAAATTAAGCAATTTCTGCGTGCACTGTAATCTAAAATCACTTGTTACTCTAAGGCCATATAGAGTTGAGAGTTGGGGTTTGGCGCACTGGAAAGGTTAAATACAATACTTTTAACAACTTTCGATCAATCATTATTACACACAAATTTTGGACTGTTTTTTGATGCTATATTTTGTAAAACCAAAAATAGAATTTAAATTGATGTGTTAAAAATCTAAAAAAAAAATATACATGTATTTCCTGACAATTTATCTATAAAATAAGACATTAAAAACTATGGAGTGAGCGTAAGTGCATTTGCTACAATTTTTTTTCAGGAGACCTGCAAGCGCTTATGGATGACATGAAGTAGAGTTACATTTGTAGCGAGTACCGAGCCAGGTGACCGCAGACAGCACGCGAATTGGTGCGTCAGCTTCATATGCTACTCACATAACTTCTTCTTACTAAGGCAGTACAGTCCATGCAGAAAAATGTCTCCACAATGCACCTTCTTTCTGATACTCCTGTGGCATGTGATATGCACTTTTGAACTTTTTGAATTTTTTTGAAAAAATCTTCTGATGTAAGCAGTTCTTTGAGTTTAGCTTCTTTCTTCATGTACGCCCATACATTTGAAACAATTTCTCTGCTCTGACTGTGTAATGTTTTGGTCCCTAATTTAGTACGTACAGCTGGTATAATTGATTTACGCTATGATTAACATCCCACAAATGCACTATATTCACTCCTTAACGCAAAGATCTATGTCTTCAACTGCACGCTACACTAAAAAGCACCTGTGAATTAGCAAGGACTGTCTCAGATCATGCAGACATCACTACCTTCCCCTCCCTCACCATGTTGTGCATGGTTTCATTCGCAGAATTATACAATATGAGCTGATGAAACAGACAAAAGCTATGGGTTCGCCTACAGGACTTCCAGTCAAGGTCAGGGACAAAGAACGATGGGTCCAGCTATGCTTTAAAATTACACTGCTTCATTCCTTTTGTCAGAAACTGAAGCTTTAGTGAAACAATTTTCTTTCGAAGAAGGAGGTAGACGAGTAGAAATTTAAAGTTTTGTGTTGTATGTAAACATCAGTTTAAAATGCATATTTTAAAAACAGTTTGAAGATGCTAATAGTGTACATATAATAGTGTGACTTTTGGTGTAGGGTGTGAAGTAAAGCAGACAGATGTAGTCTAGATAAAGAAACACTTTTATTTCCGTAAACAGTAACTTTGTACACTCGTTGCAACAGTAAGAAAGTCTTTTTCCCATTCACCAACAGCACGGCTCCGAACCAGTAACACAACTGTCCCTTCTCCGTCGGCACGACTCCTCAACGCTTCGCATACGTCTCTTCTTTCCGTCGGCACGACTACTCAACGCTTCACATACGTCTGTCTTCTGTCTCACTTTACCGCTATTTATATCTCCCAGGCACTATTCTGGTAAGTTCAGTTATTGCGGTCAAATACAAAGCGGAAGATTCTCGAAGTCTCAATCCTTTTCTCTCTTTCGGCAAGCGCCCCAACAATGCGGCCATTCTCTGTCTTTTTCCTTCGGCTCCTTTGCGGTAGTGCCGACAATAATGCGATGGGTGACACTGCCGTTGTCGGCAATTAGATGCGGCGGGCGCGGTGACACTGCTCCCTCCTCAGAGCTGGTCGTCCCGACCAGCACTATCACTGCGGCATCTCCCTTGCGCCCCGGTGGACTAACCCATCGAACCTCTTCTCCAGGAGGCACGATCCTAGGTATCGCTGTTGGATAGTGTCCCTTGGTCCGGGTAGAACGATGTATGCCATCCTGCTTCGAAATTCTGCAACAGTACCGCCGGTCTTGACGGTCCCTCGTCCAGTTGCCCTTCTTCCTGGTGTGTTGACGGGCCATCCTGCGCACTTGGAAACGGTTCACTGAGTACTATGTCCGCTGACCTCTCTGGCGCACCTTCGCAGCTACCTTGCTTCCGATGGGTCCGGCAACAACCCCCGCCACATCCGCGCGAGTCACGTCCACCGCTGCACTCGTGTTCACTCGTGCTCGGCACGGCCTCTCCTGTATCCTGCCGTCCACGATGATGTCCGCCATTCTTCCGTTCATGGCACTATGCGTCAGGTGATTGGATGGCTCCGACGGTCCCCCCATGTCCCACGCCAAGTCGGTTCTCGCGTGTTGCTGGTTTGCTTGTGCGCTTCCCTGCTGATCGTCCTCCACGTCATATCCTGGTTGGTTACGTACCCGACACACTCCTCCAGAGGATCCTCGACGACGTCCCTGAACTGCCCCTTTGTCTTCCCCGAGACGTACACTTTCGTTATCTGAAACGGGCGCAACTGTCGCCTCGGCCACTAGGTGCTCCCTCCCCGGGTCCGCGCTATTCCGTCTGCCCCTGGCATCCAGTACTTTGACGCTCTCGTCAACTCTTACTACCAGGGCGCCAAGACGTTCCCCGTCGTCCTCCACGACGTCCACATGCTGGCAGAGGTCTTCCACCTTTTCGCCGAGTTCTTCCACGTCTTCCGTCACGCCAATCAGTTCGCCGAGTTCTTCCACGTCTTCCGTCATGCCAATCAGTTCGCCGAGTTGTTCCACGTCTTCCCTCATATCATCTGAAACGGGCGCAACTGTCGCCTCGGCCACTAGGTGCTCCCTCCCCGGCTTCGCGCTATTCCGTCTGCCCCTGGCATCCAGTACTTTGACGCTCTCGTCAACTCTTACTACCAGGGCGCCAAGACGTTCCCCGTCGTCCTCCACGACGTCCACATGCTGGCAGAGGTCTTCCACCTTTTCGCCGAGTTCTTCCACGCCTTCCGTCACGCCAGTCAGTTCGCCGACAATTTTCGCCGATAGCTCCGTCTTCATCTCTTTCAGCTCGGCAACGAAGTTGTCGTTTCTCGTCTTCATTTTGGCAGCGAGGTTGTTGTTTGGCGTCTTCATTTCGGCGACGAGGTTGTCGTTTGCCGTCTTCATCTTGGACATTTCTGTCTTCATTTCGGACATTTCTGTCTTCATTTCGGCGAATAATTCTTTCATCATTGCCATCATCCTGGTTTCCGAATCTCCCTCCATCTTGGTTCTAACGTTGGAACTTCTAACGACGATGTAACGAAACTAGAAGCAATTCGACGGATCCCACTTTTGACACCAGTGTGACTTTTGGTGTGGGGTGTGAAGTAAAGCAGACAGATGTAGTCTAGATAAAGAAACACTTTTATTTCCGTAAACAGTAACTTTGTACACTCGTTGCAACAGTAAGAAAGTCTTTTTCCCATTCACCAACAGCACGGCTCCGAACTAGTAACACAACAACTGTCCCTTCTCCGTCGGCACGACTCCTCAACGCTTCGCATACGTCTCTTCTTTCCGTCGGCACGACTACTCAACGCTTCACATACGTCTGTCTTCTGTCTCACTTTACCGCTATTTATATCTCCCAGGCACTATTCTGGTAAGTTCAGTTATTGCGGTCAAATACAAAGCGGAAGATTCTCGAAGTCTCAATCCTTTTCTCTCTTTCGGCAAGCGCCCCAACAATGCGGCCATTCTCTGTCTTTTTCCTTCGGCTCCTTTGCGGTAGTGCCGACAATAATGCGATGGGTGACACTGCCGTTGTCGGCAATTAGATGCGGCGGGCGCGGTGACACTGCTCCCTCCTCAGAGCTGGTCGTCCCGACCAGCACTATCACTGCGGCATCTCCCTTGCGCCCCGGTGGACTAACCCATCGAACCTCTTCTCCAGGAGGCACGATCCTAGGTATCGCTGTTGGATAGTGTCCCTTGGTCCGGGTAGAACGATGTATGCCATCCTGCTTCGAAATTCTGCAACAGTACCGCCGGTCTTGACGGTCCCTCGTCCAGTTGCCCTTCTTCCTGGTGTGTTGACGGGCCATCCTGCGCACTTGGAAACGGTTCACTGAGTACTATGTCCGCTGACCTCTCTGGCGCACCTTCGCAGCTACCTTGCTTCCGATGGGTCCGGCAACAACCCCCGCCACATCCGCGCGAGTCACGTCCACCGCTGCACTCGTGTTCACTCGTGCTCGGCACGGCCTCTCCTGTATCCTGCCGTCCACGATGATGTCCGCCATTCTTCCGTTCATGGCACTATGCGTCAGGTGATTGGATGGCTCCGACGGTCCCCCCATGTCCCACGCCAAGTCGGTTCTCGCGTGTTGCTGGTTTGCTTGTGCGCTTCCCTGCTGATCGTCCTCCACGTCATATCCTGGTTGGTTACGTACCCGACACACTCCTCCAGAGGATCCTCGACGACGTCCCTGAACTGCCCCTTTGTCTTCCCCGAGACGTACACTTTCGTTATCTGAAACGGGCGCAACTGTCGCCTCGGCCACTAGGTGCTCCCTCCCCGGGTCCGCGCTATTCCGTCTGCCCCTGGCATCCAGTACTTTGACGCTCTCGTCAACTCTTACTACCAGGGCGCCAAGACGTTCCCCGTCGTCCTCCACGACGTCCACATGCTGGCAGAGGTCTTCCACCTTTTCGCCGAGTTCTTCCACGTCTTCCGTCACGCCAATCAGTTCGCCGAGTTCTTCCACGTCTCTTCTTTCCGTCGGCACGACTACTCAACGCTTCACATACGTCTGTCTATCTGTCTGTCGCACTTTACCGCTATTTATATCTCCCAGGCACTATTCTGGAAAGTTCAGTTATTGCGGTCAAATACAAAGCGGCTTTCGGCAAGCGCCCCAACAATGCGGCCATTCTCTGTCTCTTTCCTTCGGCTCCTTTGCGGTAGTGCCGACAATAATGCGATGGGTGACACTGCTGTTGTCGGCAATTAGATGCGACAGGCGCGGTGACAATAGTGCCAGCTAGCAGTGTTCTCCCTACTGTGCTGTTGTGACGTTCATGGAACCTCAAGCAGTGAACAGTTGCCGTAATGGAAGGTGCCAATTGTGCAATGTTACGGTAGCCGTCACCGCTGCCACACAAGTCCGTTGCACTGATTTGTAAGTTAATTACAACTGAACTATTAGAAACTCCATTCTGATATTTTTCTGAGAATATTGAATAAACTTCAGTGTATTTTTAGTTTTTTTTTTTTTTTCAGATTTTTAAATGGTCGAGTTTATTTTATTATCTAACTTTAAAACTTTAATCGAATAAAATATAATATTAATAATAATTAATAAAATTTTCTAGTAAATATCTCACGAAATACTGCAATTTATCTTTAATTTGAGCCAAAGATCAAGTAATTTGCTTGATTACAGTCGGAGGTATGATTGATGGAAGGGTGAGGAGTGCACAATTTTTGGGACATTCCCAAAATTTATATCTTCCAAAATAAATTTTTTTGTAAAACGAAGAAACACAGGTCAAATGTATTTTGCTCCAAAATACCAAAAAAAAAAAAAAAAAAAATTCAAGAAAATGTGAGATATTAAGGTCAATTTTTACAATATTTTGTGCAATTTGATGTGGAATGACTCTTATGCAGTATTTTTGACCAGGGGCCGCTACTTTTCAATCAAGTAGCTCCTCAATTGGCCTTTCTGGGATTTAACAAGGCTGAGCATACCCCATGCCAGACCTTCCAGTGGGGTGAAATCCCTATGCCGGTACCGGGGATCGAACCCAGGTCCTCTGCACTAAGGCTACCACAGTGCTATGGAGGCAGTCACAGGTTATTCTTATCAACACTTTTTCTTCTGTTTACTTTGTGTTAATCAGGGTTTTGCAGAAATTACCTTATTGCTGATTTTCTTGTAGGTGCAAGGGCAACATGATACACTTTAAGCAATGGCCAAATCTTTTAAGACCTATCTTCCTTTCATAGAAGTTTGAAAACAGTGTTGTTGTAATTAATTTAATTTAAAAGGTGAGTTAATTAATAACACTGAACAACACTTACAACATATTTTTCCGGGACGCGTTTCGAAGGTAACTTTCCTCCATTATCAACCGGACAATAACTGGGTTTCCATGGTGCTTGATGGTGCAGATGGTGGTGCTTCTTCTGGTGTTTCTTCTGGTGGCGGTTCGATGAACTTACTGAAAATGTCTCTCTGACGAATGTCGAAATTAAATACTCGGTTTCTATTTTTTAAAATAAAGATTTGTTCCCATGTGGACAGTTCTTGTTTTCCGGTTATGTGTTTAAGAAGTTTCGGTTCTAGCTTTATGTCATGATTTTTTGTCCAAAAGTGAAATGCAACCGCTGATTTTTCTAATTGTTTACTCTTAATGTTTCTAACGTGTTCCTTGGATCTAATTTCTAAATTTCTTTTGGTTTTTCCTATGTATAGTTCATTACAATCACTGCATTCAATTTGGTATATGCCAGATTTTTTGTTAGGTGGAATAGCCTCTTTGATGTTTGAAAGTAGTAGGTTTTTTATGGAGTAATGGTTTACTGCTGCTAGCTCAATGTTGTATTCCTTGAACACCTTTTTAAATTTATCAAAGGCCCATGGATGATATGTGAATTTTTTGAATATCATTTTTGTTTTTGCTGCTGTGAGAGTTGTAGTTTCTTTTAATAATTTTTTCTTTTCTGCTTGTTTTACCTTTTTATCTACTAATTCTTTGGGAAAGCCGTTTTTTTGTGCTATTTCAATTATTTTGTAATATTCTGTTATTAAACTTTTAAGACCTGTTTGATGTCTTTGAAATTCTGTTCGCTTTGCATGATCCAGAGATAAAAAGCGAGCATTTTCCTATATAGAAAACTATAATATAAGCATTGGAAAATTCAAGCAAATAACAAGGAACCTCTCGGCAATGGTTCATACCAAAAAAAAAGCTATTTAACAAAATTGTGTGTATTGACGAGATTTAAATTTTATGTGCTGTAAACTTTGGTCTATCTCTTACAATTCACCAGTTATGCAAAGGTCACCCAAATTGAAAAGGACTCTGAGGACACACATACACATTTGTCATAAAAGTCTTAAATGTATGGTATTTTTTTAATTTAAAAGGAGATTCAATTTGGTAATGCAGTGATTGTAGTGAAGTATACATAGGAAAAAACCAAAAGAAATTTAGAAATTAGATCCAAGGAACACTTTAGGAACATCAAGAGTAAACAATTAGAAAAATCAGCAGTTGCCTTTCACTTTTGGACAAAAAATCATGACATAAAGCCAGAACTGAAACTTCTCAAACACAAAACCGGAAAACAAGAACTGTTCATATGGGAACAAATCTTCATTTTAAAAAATAGAAACCGAGTATTTAATTTCGACATTCCCCAGAAAGATAATTTCAGCAAGTTCCTTGAACCATTACCAGAAGAAACATCAAAAGAAGCATCGCCATCCGCACCATCAAATACCATGGAAAACCAGTTATTGTCCGGTTGATAATGGAGGAAAGTTAACCTCCAAAATGCGTTCTGGAAAATTATAATGTAAGTTGTTTAGTGCTATTAATTGACTCACCTTTTAAATTAAATTGACTACAACAACGCTGTTTTCAAACTTCTATGAAAGGAAAATTAGTATGGTATTTTAATCAAAATTGTTGTAGTCATTTTTGAGAAATTTTCAAAATTTTCAAAAAATGTTCTGTGTAAAGGGTAATTTCACATGGGGGATTTTCTTGAAATTCTTCATGTCACATCCTTGGAAGATGCTTAACTTAAACACCAAGTTTGGTATTTAGCCAATTTTTCATTTTCAGGCTATGCTGTTCACACACACATAACAGATCTTTTTCTAAAAATGCTTTTTTTTTATTCAGGGAGTCTCAAAACATATATTCGCTGTGAAATCTTGGTATCAATCTTTGAGTGGAATACAATACTTTCCCTATTTACTATACGTAGCAGGGAAAGTAAAAATTTGAAATAATTTTAGCAACTTTAGCCTCCAGAGATCCCACAACATGACTGAATTTTGTTGTTTCATGCTTAATTCCTACAGTAGCAAATTTGCTTCACTTAGAAGGAACCATATCTTTATGTTCTTGCTCCAAATGGGTGGAATTTTTACTGCAATCCACGCAAGCTTGGCTCCTTGTTTACTCTTTTTGTTTTTGTAGTTCATTTTTGCAGGGTTTGAATGTCAAGAGTCAACAATGTAGCTAAGTATGTCACATGTTGATTATGGTTATATATTACATAAATTACATTGTTATATAGAAGAAATCAACAAATTGTACATAACTGCATATCAGCAAAAGAAAACATTAAAATTAAAAACAAATGAGAGTCCTCTCAAGGAATATTTGTTATTTACATCCACCATAAGAGAAAGTATGTTTTGCCGAACTTCAGAAAATGATATCTTCATACTATAAAATTGGAAAAAGGGGAAAAGAAGAGGAACAGGAAGAAAAAGAGGTATTCCTTTTATGTATTAAATATTCAGGAGAATAGCAACATTAGGATAGAGCTGGAATGCTTTTGTTAAGAAAATCTCATACCTAATGTTTTTACATCTATCAATAGTCTTCCACTTCATTGAGTAACACATGTTTGTGATGTAGGTGAATCAGGTTTTACAAAGAATATTTCAATAAAAAAGATCATTAGTTTAAAAAATAAAACACGCAGGTGTATATAATTGATAAGGCAAATTGATAGGGTTGACAGTACATACAAATAGAAGTAAAAAGGTCCCAATAAACATGGATCTGCAGGTGAATCATTTTTAAGATAATTGAAAGTGGTTATAAGTCTGTGGTTATAAGCCCCACTGACTCTTTAAAACATCTTAGTAGGTACAAAATTAATTTGAAATATAGATTTTATTGTTTAATTTTCATTAATTTGGTCCAAATTTCACTCATAGCTGACCTGAATAAAGAATAATTACAATACTACTTCCCGCTATATTGCACAGTTACTGTCCATTAAAGGTGTTTAAACTGTTGTCCTAGCATCTGGAGGCAAGACTATTTATTTCTGCAGTGAGTTTCAAATTCTGTAGAACACACCTGAATCATTTTGTTATTGTTGACAAGCATGCATACTTCTCTGCTGCAATTTTCCTGCAATGTTCTTGAGAGAGCTTAGCACATTACAATTTTAAAGTGACCCAAGATGCAAAAATCTAAAGGATTTAGGTCAGGTAATCTTGCAGGCCAAGATACAGGACCATCTTGAACTATGGATCTTGTACCATATCAGTGTATTAGATGTCGCCTTACAATAGCAGCAAAATGTACCACTGCTGCATCTTGCTTGTATCACATACTCCAATGTTGCTCAAGGGAAACATCCTGGAAGATGCTGTGACACTGCCAAAATATCTCCATCTATTCAGTTTTCTTGGAAAAATGTCTGACCCAATAAAATGATCACTTTGTACAACTCACCACACATTCAATAAGAAATGTTGGATATTGTTTAGTTTAGGTGACGCAAGCACTTGGTCAGAATTTCGGCTAAGTCCAACTCGGCAGTGTGTACGAATGGTCACGAAAGTTGCCGAAGTTGCTGTGTTAATTCAGCGCTGCCAACAGCACAATTTCCCCAGGAGTTTGTTGCCAATAGTAAGTTTGAATGTTTTAGCGGGACCCGGCAGTATGCTGGTGACCTTCTTAGAAGCAAGTTGTGAGAGTGCAATAGATCACTTCATTAGCATAGTAGATTTAGCACCTCTGTGCTATAATGAGGAGGAATGCATGCAATTTCTTTACGACGAGGGCCTGCTGAGAACTCGAATGCTATGCAGGGAATGTGATGCCATGTTACACCCCGTGAGGAGGATATTATAATATAAATATAATATATAATATTATATATAAATAATATATATGATATAAATGTAATAATAATAAATATAATAAAATAATACAATAATATAAAATAAAAAATAAAATAAAAAAAGAACGAGCCAGCATTTCGTGGACCCAGTAACAAGGCAATAACGATAATATACACAATAATTTCCATAACAATAGTATGGAGTCGCACTAGCGATATATCTGTGTCAGCAAAATAATGTACAGAATATCTGGTCGGCAAGCGCTAAGTCACCTATCCAGCAAAACAATAATGTACACGGAGTAGCGCTAGCGGTATGTCTGTGGCGGCAACGACGCAAGTTAATTTGTGTTTAATGTGTTGGCAACACAAATTAGTGTAGTGTAAAAAGCAATGTTGGCAGATGTGAAAATCGTCTGCTAGTGACAGCTAGCTCATGCAGCGAAACCTAGTGGCGATTTTGAAACTGTCGGCGCATGCACAGTAAGTAACTTAGGACTTAGAATCTGGCCAGCAAGTGGCAAGTATCCTAATCTAAACTTGAGCCAAAATGTTGATGTGGTATCACATACACAGAGTTATACCCTGTAATAAATGATAGAGTATAGAGAAAGTATCTGAATGTAACATCAGATTTTTTAATACATTAATGTTTCTTAAGGAGATTTTAGCTCTTGGAAAACTGCCTTGCCCAACTATGTGCATGTATCCCCATGGACAAAAAGAATTAGTCATGTCTGGACGCCAAATTCGTCTTAAGTCCTGCATGGCACAGCACCTTGATTGATCATAAGAGTCAGTAATATTAAGATTTGGAACTTGTGACAACTTGCTGCTTGATACAATAAAATTGTATTGCAGATGGTGTAAACATGGCACTGTGCTGTGTAGGACTTAGACGCATTTGGCATTCCATCATCATCACCGCCACCGCCACCACCACCACCACCACCACTGTCGCCGCCATGTTTCAGATTATAAATTATTCTCATAGCCTTTTTTTGTAGAACGGATAGTCTGTTCATGTGTGTTTTTGCAGCATTATCCCATATTTCGATATCGTAGTTTAGGTGTGGGAAGACCAATCCATAATACATTAGTTTCATAGTTTCATCATTGACGTAAGTTCTCATAATTTTGAATAGGAATAGGGTTTTACTTATTATTTATTTATGCCAACAAACTTACTGTTGGTGTTTTTAAACACACAAGCCGTGTGTGGGCAAAGTTTGAGAGGTAGAACTGGAACTTAAAAATTCAATGCCACAACTGGGATTTGAACCACAGACCTTCCGCTTACCGGGCGGCTGCTCTAACCACTGAATTGAATTTTTAAGTTCCAGTTCTACCTCTCAAACTTTGCCCACACACGGCTTGTGTGTTTAAAAACACCAACAGTAAGTACTGTTATTATTATTATTATTATTATTATTATTATTATTATTATTATTATTATTATTATTATTATTATTATTATTATTATTATTATTATTGTTATTGTTATTGTTATTGTTATTATTATTGTTAGTGTTGTTAGTGTTAGTGTTGTTAGTGTTAGTATTGTTAGTGTTAGTGTTGTTAGTGTTAGTATTATTAGTGTTAGTGTTTAGTATTATTATTGTTAGTATTAGTATTATTATTGTTAGTATTATTATTATTATTATTATTATTATTATTATTATTATTGTTGTTGTTGTTGTTGTTGTTGTTGTTGCTGTTGTTACTATTACTATTATTACTAGTATTACTACTACTGCTGCTATTATTATTATTATTATTATTATTATTATTATTATTATTATTATTATTATTATTATTATTATTATTATTATTATTGTTGTTGTTGTTGTTATTATTATTGTTACTATTATTATTATTATTATTATTATTATTATTATTATTATTATTATTATTATTATTATTATTATTATTAGTATTAGTATTATTAGTATTATTATTAACATTATCATTATCATCATCATCTTTATTAGTGTTATTTATTTATTTATTCAGTGCTAAGTGCATCATAGGATTGACTTTAACCCTAGTTAGTTGGCCAGTCCATAACTATTTCTCCATACAAAGTTTTATAATATACCTAACTAACCTCTGTCATCTAAAACCAGATCTAAGTATATTATTTTTCAACTGACAATTTCCTCTTCTTCTTTGCCCTCCACAAGAACT
The DNA here is from genome assembly GCA_030765045.1 of Tenodera sinensis. Lineage (NCBI taxonomy): Eukaryota > Metazoa > Arthropoda > Insecta > Mantodea > Mantidae > Tenodera > Tenodera sinensis. Next base: position 153,625,432 of record CM060961.1, on the reverse strand, counting down.
CTCCTAATTTAGGTAGTTATTTTTTACCTTAAAAAATCTTCCTTAGTGCAATTTCTTTGTTCCTCAATAGCAATTTTTTGTTAAATAAACTGTCTCTCCAATTCCTTGTGGTCATGCATTGAAATATAATATGAATTTCATCTTGTTTGTCCCCACAGATGGGGCTCATTCCTGGGATAAACTCCCCAATCATTCCCCTTAGTTTACAAACACCCAATCTAAACCAGGCCAATCCTTCTCTTTCATGTTTTTTACAAATTAAAATATACTTCTCCTCTAAATCATTTTTCAGTTCCTTATACAGTGACCGTGAATTTTTCTTGCAAATAAGACCTGTTGATCTATATCTCCCATTCTCGTTCTCAGTTCCCTCCAAAAACGTCATTCAGAGTATCCTATTTCCACTCAGATATTTCCTAACCCATTTTTACTTTCTCTACTGGTATTCCACCCAAAAATTCGATGTCGAGATTTCACCGGAAGTGTATGTTTTGAAACCCTTGAATCCAAAAAAAAGCATTTTAGAAAAAGGTCTGTCTGTGTGTGTGTGTGCTCGTGTGTGCATGCGTGCGTGTGTGTGTGTACAGCATAACTCAAAAACGAAAAGTAGGTTAAAAACCAAAGTTGGTATTTTAAGTTTAATGTCTTTCAAGGATGCGACATAAAACTTTTGAAGAAAGTAGCCCCACCCTAAACTACCCTTTACATGGAAAATTTTTCGAAAATTATGATTTTTTGAAAATGGCTCTAATGATTTTGATTAAAATGTTATATGTTTGAGATATTTTTATGACAAATGAAATGTATATTTTGAATTTTCTGGCTATAGCTCCTGTAGTCGCATTTACTCTGGATGACTTTTGCATAACTGGTAAAGCATTAGAGATAGACCAAATCATACTATACAAAAAATGTAGGTCCTCCTAAAATACACAATTTATGTCCAAATAAATTTTCTTGTAGGTTGAACCATTTCGGAGATATTCCTTGTTATGTGTGTGAGTTTCAGAAAACATAACTGTCGTGAAATGGAACATCAATGTTAATTTTTTTGTATGTTAAGTGTGCAAATAGAACGGTATCTCAAAGCTTTAAAAGATTTGACTATTGCACAAAGCTTACTGTATTGTAGTATTCCCCCTTGCACCTACAACGAAATAATCAATAAGACAATTATGTACAAATGTTTGTCTTAACACGAAGAACATACAGGATTAAGAGTTTGTAAGAATGGTTAGTACAAGAGTAGAGAAAGTCATGTGAGTGCAACACATTAGATTTTTAATTACCTATTCCCTGATTTTCTTCAGCCACCCATTAGATGTGTCCAAAATCTGCCCTTGATATATCAGGCATATTTTCACTAATTCTGTATAATATTATTATTATTATTATTATTATTATTATTATTATTATTATTATTATTATTATTATTATTATTATTATTATTATTACTACTACTACTACTACTACTACTACTACTACTACTACTACTACTACTACTACTACTACTACTACTACTACTACTACTACTACTACTACTACTACTATTACTATTATTATTATTACTATTATTATTATTATTATTATTATTATTATTATTATTATTATTATTATTATTATTATTATTATTATTATTATTATTACTATTATTGTTGTTGTCATCATTATTATAGAACATTTTAAAGTATACTGTAATTTATAACTGTCTGGTATGTTTTGTTGTTTTGGTAATCCAACATCAAGTTTTATAATAAATACTGTGACAAATGACAAGTCTGTTATTTTTAATGTCACTTTATTTCTTTTAAAACTGAATCACAAAACCCAGTCCTCTGTTTTATCGTTAACACAACACTTGTATAGCCATTGTTGCCCTTGTTTACCAGCTGGCACTTACAAACAATGGTGTGAGGTAGCTAATACCATGTATCTCCTTTGCCCATTTGGCCGTCATGACAATATGTTCATGGTTTCACTAATCTGCCAATAACCAATGCATTTTTTTCTCTATGTATGATGTAGAGTGATTTAACACCCCAGACTTATAACTGGAGTAAATATACAGGTATGTCCTATATTTTGATTGTAAATTACCGTAGCAAACCCCTCCAATTAACTATAACTGTTTAGAAAATATTTGTAACTTAGAAATTTATCACAAGTAATATTGTAAGATGTCTGACCTTATATTTATCTGGACTATTTCATAAATCAAATATGAATTGAAATACTATATCACAAAGATTTATCCAGAAAATGTTAAATTCTATAAAGAATAACAGCAAATGTTGTTGTTGTTGTTGTTGCTTGGGGTTTATAGATACACTATCACACTCTGGGCAGGAGTAATCGATGTCTGCGTCGAATTGAAATAGATTAGGAGAAATAAAAGAAGCAATGAATCACTAAAGGAAGATGATCAGAGCACAGTTCACAGTTTCATTTTACAGTTAACGAGATGACAAAGTAGTAGCCTTGGCAAATGGGTATCATCACTATAAACCAGAGAGGATATGTTCCAGGCCATTGCTGTAATGTTGAGCTAGTGTGTTGGATAGTTGTGTAACAGAAAGTGTATGTATGGGACAATTAAAAAAGATGTTGATATCGCCGTAAGCACCACAATCACAGTTTGGGGAGGACCTTTGGCGGATTTTAAATAAGTAGGCCTGTGTAACAGTGACTCCAAGTCGGATTTTTGAGATCAAAGAGATTGCAGCTCTACTGAGAGTGGATTTCTTAAACCATGGAGATCACTTTGTCAGGGAAGGTAGGTCAGAAAAGTTAGAAAGATGGGAAACCATTGGTTAGATATAAGTCATGCAGCATCTCTTCAAGGGAGGGTGACCAGTTCCATCGGTGTGGGGAGATGAGCCACCCCCTTAGCCAGGCGGTCGGCAGTTTTGTTGCTGGAAATATTTGCATGTCCCGGGACCCATAAGAATTGAATTGTATTACATCAGTTAAGGTGTTTGGATATTTCTAAATGGCACATCACCTCCCATCAATCCACCCCCGGAGGCATACTGGGTGAGTCGATGCTTCGAAGGGTGCCCAAAGAGTCTGAACAAAACAGGATCGTGGAATTGGAAATACGAGTAGATCGCAGAGCTTGATAAAGGGCATAAATCTCAGCAAAATAATTGGAAAACCCTTCAAGGAGAGACACTCATGCAGACGTTTGTGTGGTCCAATTTATAAACGCAGCACCTGCACCTGTGGGGGTAATGGATCCGTCAGTAAATAGATGGAAAAAAGGTTAAGTCACCGATGCCGAATGTTGGGTCAGGAAATGGCGGAACCTTTGTGGTGCAGACGGGTCCTTGCAATGTAGATCGGAAGTCAAAAGAGTCGCCTGTGGTTGATGGACTAAGTAGTCCACTAAGTATAGCGGTAGCCTGGGGAAACTGAGCATGCCCTCCAATTCTTATAAACTGAAATATATCTCACTTTATTTTTAAGATTAACAAATAACCTGTCTTCTGGAAAAAATACATTAATTATTTAAAGCACTATTGTTAAAACACAGTTGCCAATTGAAATAAAATGCTATTTTGATTGTTAATTGATTGCAATACGTAATAAATTGTTTTTTCAGCAATTTGATACAGTTGGCAACACTGACTAAACAAAAGAATGATCTAATGATAATTTATGCAAAACAAAAGAATGACCAGTTGATTGTTTGTATATGATAATTTAGTACATCTATGTATGAAATATTCAGCAAAATTCAGTATTCTCAGCTGTTGGATAATATATTTTGTGCATAACATAACATTTAATGAAATATCTGATCCTGGTTACTAAGGTTCAGGTACCCTCTAAGCTGTTTTGATAATTTAATGTTATGTGTCAACAGTTTTACATATTAAAGAAGCAAAACTGAAAATGGGGACAACTTTTCATAACCTTTAAATAGTGGCTACCAAAATTTTTAAAGTGGGGGACCTGAAATGTCATGGTCTATTCATTCCCAATTTGAAATTTTATATATGCTGTTATTCATTCACTGTTTATCCTTTCTTAGGAAGTTGAGTAACATTGGAAAGGGGTAGAATGAGACTGAAAAATTCAATGCTAAAGCTCGGATTTGAACCGCAGATCTTCTGGTTTCGGTCCAGCCGCACTAACCACTGAGGTTCCATGGCCAACACGCCAACACATTAAATTGTCCAACTCACATTTTTTTCCTGGTAAACCATAGGGAGATCTCATATTTATATGAGATATGAAACCCGGGACTTCAGTACTTACAGCATAGTAAATTACCATTAGGATATGTTATCTCATGTGAATTTGAGCTCTCCTTGTAGTTTGTTGCGAAAAAGCGTGTGAGTTGGGGAATTTGTCATATTGGCCATGGTAGTTCAGTGGTTAGAGCAGCTGGACGGAGACTGGAAGAACCATGGTCCAAATCCTGGCTGTGGCATTGAATTTTTCAGTCTCATCCCTTTCCAATCTTGTCCAACACATGGCTAGTGTGGAAAAATAATTAATTTCCATTCAGTTATATTTATTATGTTTACATTCTTATTTTATACCTGTAAATAAATTTCTTTTATGTTTGTAATTCTAGTGTGCATATAGGACAGGACGGAAGGAACATTTTGTGAGGCACATGAACAGTGTACATGTTGACAAAAGGCCATACCTCTGTGATCATTGTGGTAAAGCATTTAAGCGTCCAGATGCACTGAAGCAGCATCACATTACTCATGCAGGTGAACTAGCCATCGCTACTCCTTACCACTGCCGTATCTGTGCAAAGAAGTGTCGTTCCCAGGCACAGTTAACTCAACACATGGTATGTTACACTCACAAGTTAAATAAAAATAAGGAAAGAATTAAAATATTAAATTCCCAGCACTCTAAATCTATGAAATATAAAAAGATTAAGAAAATATTAAGTACATATATCAGATTAGGTTATGATGCTTAGCATTTTCTCCCTGACACTCTGTAGTGCAGAGTCAGAGAATCTGTGACAAAACGTGAGAACACTATTAAAAAGCAAAAGGTTTGAGCACCTAGGTAACTTGTAAACTGAATTTAAAATACTGGGTACCACACAGGCTGTAAAACTTTTTAAATACAACACAGAAGGCTCTAAGGTTTAATTAAGGAAAGGAAACAGCATTTAATATGGTATAAATAGAATAGATATTCACACCAGTAAAGATTTACATGTATACCTTTATATACTAGGTGTCCCAAAACAACACCGACAATGCTTAGTATGTTGTGCAGAATGGCAAACTGATCAGTTTTCAAATAGGAACCCTTGTATGGTTTGGAGAGCATCGAAGTTTGAGAACGAACAGTTTAACATTCATTTTGGTATCTTAACATGGAAGTTATGCAACCCTTTAGCCACCTGTGTACCGGGATGAATGTCCTGAACATAATAACATTCCTGCACAAGCGCTAAATTCCTCCATGGAGTTGTTGATGCACATCCTGCTGCGCTACTTCTTTAGTTTCCTGTACAGTAACATTTTTAGCAGAAGTGTGGGACATATTATTACATACCTGCAAAAATGGCCGACATGAGCTCCAGCACACTTTGATGTAAATGTGTGGAATCACCTCAACGTCACATATCGAAATTGATGGATTGGTAGAGGTGGACCAGTTCCATGGCCAGCACGGTTGCCAGATCTGACACCTCTCCACTCTTCTTTGGAGTTGTGTGAAGAGTATGGTGTATGGCACTCGTGTAACGTCAGCAGAGGACCTTATGGCTCAAGTCCGCAGAGCAATTGAAGATCTTCAAAGACAACTGCACATATTGGGTCATGAGCATGAGGCTTTCCAATGCCGGTATAGGCTCTGCAATGACGTAGGAGGTATACATTTTGAAGCCCATCTGTAATATGTTGTTGTTAGCTAATGCTGGATTTCTGACAATGAAGTCATTAATCCTCTTGCTCTCCAATATTTTTCACTTTCATAAATATTGAAGAGACTTAGCAGTAAATGTAACCGCTTTTTAGAGAGCACCATATTTTTATGTTTTGGAGGTCACATCGCTCTCTCACAACTCCCAGAATGTCTGGAGGACCACACCTGTCATTGGTTTACGGGTCTCACCGGCCTGACCGGGAGAGTTATCAAAATAAATTCACCGACCATATCCTCTGATTACCAATCAGAGGACGTATTACATGCCATGACAGGTCAGCATGTTAGGGGTTAATATTTTAGAAAAATGGAGAGGTTGGAAAAATAAAAACTCCCTAGCCCTCGGGAACCGTAATAGCATCAGGGTCGGAAGAGAACAAGAGATGACCAAGGTAAGGTCAGATAAAAAAGTTACAGTGAGAAGCAGAACACCAGTAAGTGGAAGTAATGTTCTGCTCAGCTTGGGTACCTTGTGGTTGCCATTCACATATCCCCTAGACGGAGACCCCTGTAATATAGACAGCGCTATGTTGGGTCTATTGACGAATTGTGAACGTACACCCATCTAACACTTCGATATACTACAGGATCCAAACTGTACATTTCTAGACAGGGGTTCCTATTTGTTTGCCATCCTACATAACATATTAAGTGTTGTTTGTTTGTTTTTGGGGCACTCTGTATATATATTTTATAGTTCCCGTATAAGAAGTGGTTCTTCAATACACATTTTTCTTTTTGATAAATGTTTGTCCAGACAGAGTTCAAATGAAATAACAAGTATTTAGTCACATACCACAAACAAACATATATACGTAAAAATTTTTAAATTGGAAGCTTGGAGGAGTAAATTAATGAAGTTATAGTAAAAAGCCTTTGTGAAGGAAATGAAAATAGAAGACTCAGGAACCTCAAACATGTTCTCTCAAATGACATACTCAGAAAAATGGGAACATACCATCTGGAGTAATTTGGACATAGCTAATACTCTGGGGTGTCATTTATTTGATACAAATTTGAATTGTGTATTTTAATAAACTTGCTCATTTTTTCTGTAGAACCTTTTATCTTTCACATCCAATTTTTGAATTATACAAAAATATATAACATTCAATCGGAATAAAGAGTCAGAAAATTCAAGAAGGATTATTATCCATTATTACACCCAGAAAATAAATTTTGATACAATTTTCATCTTGTGTCGATGGAGAAGTACACGAACTTGTGAACCTACAAGAAACATAAAGGACCATGTTTTATACTATTCCAAACCAGAGTGGCTATCACTGTAAACAAATGTTTTGTATTATCCACACAAAAGTAGTTCATAGCCTCTGCCTCTAAATAGCTGCTCCTTCCTCTCGCAGTGCTTGCTGCATATCAGTTACTGCTGAACATTTTTTTGTCTATGTCCTGCATGAAAAATCATTCAAAATGCAACCTAAAGTAACAATCAATGTTTGCAGCAAGATTGAGCATTTTATGTACATTAATCACAATCCTCAGACAAAGGTGCAACACTCAAATCTGAATTCACCGATGATGACTTGGTTGCCATATTGGAATCAGTCTGTTTATATTCCCTGTGCCTTTTGGTTACTCTTTTCACTGAAATGCCTGTAAATTTGGATGTTATTTTCGCAACATGGACTATTGCATGCGATGGGTAATTTTCAAATAACAATACATTAAGCATAGTTTTTTGTCATTTTTAACAGTTCCCTGCTTTTGTGTTTGAGTTGTATTCACATTGCCCGCACCTTCCTATACCATCACAATTGAAACGCCAACTGATTAATCATGAGGTTTGACCTCAGGTTAGCATACGTGTGCTAGCATATTATGAGTGACTGCTCACTTATATTTCCTGTGTTATGTTAAGTATTTATTCAGAACTTAGATAGCACTTTGGGGAATTCATTGCTATATTTCTTATATATGCAAGACAATGGCAGTCTTGCATACAGTTGGTAACTCACAAGCAAGGTACTGTCAGTGTTAGGGCAACAGCAGATGGCATTAACAAAATTATAATTTGCAATATCTTTGAGAGGTAGAACTGGAACTTAAAAATTCAATGCTACAGCTGGGATTTGAACCACGGACCCTCTGCTTACTAGGCAAACATTGCCCACACACGGCTTGTGTGTTTAAAAACATCAACAGTAAGTTTGTTGGCATAAATAAATAATAATTGTAATATCTTAACAGTTAGTATACATCCATTACCTTAAGTAATGAGTTCTTATGATAACCACAATAAAATGTGCAGTTCTGTACCCTTCCTGTCCCAATATTTCATGATACAATACATTTATTAAGGAACTATTTACATTGGTGTAAGAGTGTGAGCTTAGGTTTGTGACAAGCAGAAGCACATGCTTTTGTTTACATCAGAGGGAACTCTGGTTTGGAATGGACAGTACATCAATCGGTTGAAAGCTGAGGTTTGGAATGAATGTTTCCAAAACATGTCCTAATCTTCTAAAGTAAGAATAGTGTAAACATAATCGATCTTCAATTAATGTGATTAACCTCACTTGTGCAAAAAAACTTCCTATGTTTAGCGAATGTGAATGCTATTTTAGAACAGTTACTAAACATGACTAAACAACACTGCCATCATAAGCAGTAGTCATAAGCCTTAACCTTGGTCAGAATTTATAAATGCAGTTATATATGTTTCAGTATAGTAAATAGACAAATATTTCTTTTTAGGCTGTGCATTCCAACATCCGTGCCTTTTTGTGTGAGATCTGTGGCTCATCTTTCAAAACACGAGCTGTGCAACGAAAACATGTGATGACAATTCATAAAAATCCTAAAGCCTTCTCTTGTTCTCATTGCTGTCGCCGATTCAACACACAGTATGCTCTCAGAAGACATACTAAACAACATAGGTAAACATTAATGAAATTTAGTTTAGTTTAGTTTAGTTTTGTATAGATTCTAGATTCATGTTCTAGCTGATGCAATTTTATAAATTCAGGTGTGAGCATAAACTTGGTTTCTAGGTTCTTTGTCAGACAAGGCTTTTTTAACTGAAGCACAGATATTCAAATACAATACAGGATGGAAGTGAAATAGTCTGCCAGACTGAAGGAGGTGAGAGAGTGGATGTAAACTAACAAAAAATTCCAATAACTTTTTTTAATTAAATACACCACTAACTAGATAATCACGTTTAAAGGTGAGAGTGTGTGGCAATGTGGCACAACCTACTGATCGGCTACTCACCTTCTATTGGCGTATCAGTGAACTATTATAATGCTCTATAAAAATTATTTAAGTAATGTTAGCCATGTATTGAATTGAGATGTTTTGTTGCGCTGCGCCAGACACCAGAAAATTACGTGAAAAAGTAAGGTTATGGCTGATTACCCCATATGAAAACTACCTCAAATCTTACATTTCCACATAATTACAAAGATTTTATTTGATAGGTTTTAAACCTATGTCTGAATATCTGGCCTGTTCTATTTGAGAGGCATGTGCTGTGATAAGATAATGACCTTAATTGGAATCGTCACAAATATGATAGAAACATTGAAAAATAAACTTTAAATATGCTCTAATCAGTCAGAAATACATAAATTCACTTGAAATGAAACGAATACATGCTAAATTCATGTCTAGTTATTGTGTATACATGCTGAGCAAATGTTAGTTGCCTTATTCACTTTATTTACAGAATGGCAGGGACCTAACATGATATTGATGTTCATAATAAATAGTAACGTTTCTAACACTTACACTGGTGGTGAGCACATGCAGTTTTAATATCGTCTGTAAGACGTATGTATGAAGTATTGGTGGCGAGGCTGGCAGATAATGGCTGGAGGTTAGGTTATACCATCATTAAATATTTATGTGGTGAATGTGCATTGAGCTTTCCAAAGGTTGTGTCACTCTTGCATTAGACAGCTCTTGTGTTAATACCGTTATTTTATATTGAATTACACAATATGATACTAGTAATAGCTAAACCTTTAGGAAAGCATAATTCTTAATGTGAATTTACACTCCACTGCCATATGTTTAAACAAAATTTATGTGCAATTGTTTACACGTTTGGCCCGGTAAGTGTGCAATTCATTTTAATATTTGATATACCTGATTTGAAATGGGACTAATAAGCTTTATACAAGCACGTACCTACATCTAAAAAGGAATTTGTATAATATGATGCAGAAGGTTTTGGAAGCCCTTTCACTTCCAACAATTACTCCAAGTTTTAACAAGAATCTTATGAGTGCCAAAAAACTTGAGTTAATGAAACTTGCAACATAAAGTTTCTGACAAGATGTGCATTAGTATATACAAAAGATATAAAAATATTTCAACAAATGTAGGTAAACAAATTTGACACTGGTGTTCGCACCCAATGAATTCCGCAGTCACGGACTAACCATTAACAAGGCAGCTTTAGAAATAAAGATGGGCATACTTTAAATAACTAACATTTATTAGCAGTAACAAGTATGCAACAACATTGGGATTAATTTGAAATAAGAGTTTAGAGGACGTATTCAATACCTGTAGTCAGGCTTCACATCTTTTGCAGCTTCGACAAAAAGAAAATTGCATGCGATCAAGTGAATATTCCATTGATCTACACGGATATGCAAAGAAAATAAACACAGCTGATGCGATGTTGCCGGTTCTACCATTCTCAAGAAAGCAACAAATTGTGGGCTTTTTAAGTTTAATTTACACAAAAACCGTTGAATCTATTGAAGTACGCCAAAGAAAAAGTTGTCGTTTATTCAGTTTTCTATGAATATACCCATTAATCAAGAACCTTTAATCAATAATAATTCAGCCAGGTGATAATAAATTTTTTTGATAAAAGTATTTTTTTTCTAGAAAACTATAAACTTTTCAGCTTTTTGGTATTAGACTTTCTTGTTATTCACAATAAGAGAAATTCAATTTTAAAGTCTGGCAGATTATTTCACTTCCATCTGTATGTATGTTCTTTGAAATAGGCATAACTCAAGGTATATTTTAAGCACATTTCTGACTGACCACTCCTTAAGGCAATGTATCTAGGAAAATTAAAAAATCCACAGTTTTCTTCCAATTGCTTTGAATTTTTTTTTCACACACTCGGAACATAAAATATATAGTGTACACAATATTTCAATGTTCTAATTCAAATCATGTTTAAATTATTAATATATTTATTAACAATAAATCACTTTTCTATATGCTAATATGAAATGATCCTTGTACCTTACAGTTTATTGTATCTCTCCTAAATTTTTAATTTGAGCTCAGTATATAGATATAAACAAATTGTCATACCTCCGTTGCTTACATTTAATTAGTTTAAGAGAAAAAAACAGGTTATGTGTACACTTTATTGATGTTTTCAATTTTTATTTTCTCTACTGATAAGTAGAGGAAGTATTGTACTCCATTCAAAAATTTGATGTTGAAATTTCACCAGAAATATATGTTTTGAGACCCCCTGGATCCAAAAAAAGCATTTTTAGAAAAACGTCCATGTGTATGTGTGTCTGCCTGTCAGTCTGTGGATAGCATAACTCAAAAACGAAAAGTCGGTTAAAAACCAGAGTTGGTATTTAAATTTAATTCTTTCAAGGATGCGACACAAAGATTTTGAAAAAATAGCTAGACCCTAAACTACACTTTACATGGGAAATTTTTCGAAAATTTTAATTTTCTTGAAAACGGTTGTAACGATTTTGCTTAAAATGCCATATGTATTTGTATGACAAATGAAATGTATATTTTGGATTTTCTGGCTATAGCCTATGTAGTCTTGTTTACTCTGGATGACCTTTGAATAACTCGTAAACTGTAAGAGATAGACAAAATCTTACTCTACAAAAAATATAGATCTCGCTAAAATACACAATTTATGTCTAAATAAATTTTTTTGTAGAGTGAACCATTTTGGAGATATTCTTTGTTATTTGTGTCAGTTTCAGAAAACTTAAAACTTTCGTGAAATGGAACATTGTTCATTTTTTTATATGTTAAGTGTGCAAAGAGAACAGGACCTCAAAGCTATAAAAGATTTGACTATCACTCAAAGCCTACTGCATTCCCATATTCCCCTTGCACCTATAAGGAAATAAGTAATAAGATAATTTATACAAATTTTTATCTTAAACTAACACGAAGAAGATATAGGAATAAGAGTTTGTAAGAATGATTAGTACAAGAGTAGAGAAAGTCATGTGAGTGCAACACATCAGATTTTTTCAGTATGAGTTATGAAAAATATTTTATTTCAGCACAATTATTTAATATTTTTTAACCAGTGCATGATAAATTTTTAATGCTTTAATCTCTGAAGCTCTCCTGAAAATTTCAAGCCAATAAATTATAAGCTAGGGCCCAAGGAGCATTTTAAATAGTGAAAAATGCTGAAAAAAAGAAAGAAAGAACTGAGAAAAATGGAGATTATAAAGTTTAACTATATTTTTTTTTACTTTAACTAAATTCAATTAATTTAAAATTCCCCAGCACCATATGTGGGATCCTCTGCTGCTTTCTTCTTGGCCTCAGTAACAGTTTTGAGAATTTTAAGTTTCCTTCGTCGTTTCTTAATATGAAAACTTTCCCTTCGCCTTTGCATTGTTGACAAAATTTAGAAATTGATTGTTCTTAGCTAACCTCCACACTATGCACTTTTGCTAATTTATACACAAAATTCATAAAATATCTGATTGTTATGACTTTGCTATAGACTAACGAATAACTTAAAACCTGCTAAATGCCTAAACAATACCTAATTATAACTGGAAACTGAAATAACCTGGCAAGATTACAGAATTACAGAACACTGACAGTGTTTCTCTGATTGGAGTGAGTGAGTGAGTGAGTAGGGATTAAGGGCCCATCGATAGCTAGGTCGTTAGGGCCCCCTCTGATTGGAAGCAAAACATGTCAAATTCACAGCATTTCAGCTTGATATATCAAATTCATTTCAGCACAGTCAATTCACAACCTCTTTGAAGCAAAATTCCCTGCAAGGGACTAAAATCAAAGCCAGTGAAAATGAAAAAATCATTTCAAAGCTGTAGTGACAAAGTTTAGCAAGGAATGTCCACCCGCATTATGACATTGAAAAGCCTTCCTGGAGCTTTAAAAATGACTGATAGAGAAAACTAGTGTGCTGTACAAAGTATAAGCATAATAAAAAATGCAAGATGTAAAAATTTGAATTTTGGGTAATTTTCACCAAATTTCATAGATACCTTGCCTTAAGGCAAAGCATTGGTGATATTTTATAAAAAAAAATATACAATTTTAGATTTTCTTGAATTTATATTAGGTAGGTATGTCTACTTATAGCTTTTACTTTCATGCTGTATAACTGGTTCTTTAATATGAGCAATTTTAAAGCAACAAATGGTTATTTAATTAGTCCTGTACTACAGAGTTCTTCATTTAAAACCTAATGGAACACAGCATTTCGCCTCTCCTATGACCTTGCTGGATTCCCCCACTACTGGCTGCTGTTGTGTGTGTGGCTAGCTGATACTGGGCCCCTGATAATCCACATTGCCTTCAAGAATTTCTTCATTATGATCAGAGAGTTGGAGTTTGGTGTGCTGTTAGCACTAGCTGCATAATCAATCCAATATTCTACGAGCAGACTGTAAACGCAGAGAAGTGCCAAAATGAGACATTTTGACCCCATTTTATCATAAACTGAAAGAAGAAGAGAAATCATGTGGGTGGTTTCAACAAGAACTTTTTAACTTTTAACTTTAACTTTATTAGTTTGAAATTCTGAGAAAGACTTAATGAACTATGGATTTAAAAATTACTGTGCACTAGTTAAAAAATGTTAAATAATTCAGTTAAAATTATTTTCCAGAGCTCACATTGAGAAAGTTGAAAAATTCTATAACATGTATACAAAATATGGTAATGTTGCCATATACATGCTTCATGATACACAATTGTGAAAAACCATGCCAACTTGACATGAAGAAATACACTACTAGACAAAGAGGTTGGTAACCACAAATCAGAGAGGAACACGGGTAATGGAACGGAAGCGCTATCTAACACTGAAACAATGGAATATAAGTGCCAACTAAATAGTGGAATTATGTAAACAAAGGAGACATAAAACTAGCAGAAAGTGTTACAAAGTGAAGATTTCCTTTTCCCTCATTCATTTTGGCTGTTATCATTAATGGAAATCTGTATTTAAAGTATCGTTGAAATCACCAGTAATTTGCGACAATTATTTCCAGTAAAATCTGATGTTTAGAACATTCCATGTGTCAATCGCCTGCCATATGTAGCTGTTATAAAACTTTGTATTTGTTTCATAAATGTACATAATGAAATATACTCCCATTTCAGGTTATTTACGTTCTGCACAAATGAATGAGTTATGATTTCATAGTTATTTCAGGTTGTATGGTTTATGTCTCTAAAATGCAACTTTGTATTTGTTTATAAACATATATTTAGGAAATACATTCCTATTTAAGTTTATCTTTGTACTGCACAAATGCATGAGCTCATGATTTCATAGTAATGTAGGTTATATAGTTTATACCTCTGAAATGCAACTTTGTATTTGTTTATAAACGTATATGTACAAAATATATTCCCATTTAAGGTTATTTACATACTGCACAAATACATAGGCTTATCATTTCATAGTTATTCCAGGTTATATGGTTTATGCCTCTAAAATGCAACTTTGTTTTAGAGATAGAAATGGAACTTAAAAATTCAATGCCACAGCTGGAATTTGACCCACAGACCCTCCGTTTACCAGGTGGGTGCTCTAACCATTAAGCTCCTGTGACAACCTGCCAGAATGACATTGAATTCTCAAACCAGTTCGTATTTCTCCCAGTAAACCACAAAGGCAGTCTTACATCAGAGACAATTACCCCAATGGTGACTTACTATTGCAAGTACTTATGTCCCGGGATTAAATAACCTTCAGATGGTAATTATTATTTATTTATGCGAACAAACCTACTGTTGGTGTTTTTAAACACACAAGCAATGTGTGGGCAATGTTTGAGAGATAGAACTGGAACTTAAAAATTCAATGCCACAGCTGGGATTTGAACCACAGACCCTCCGCTTACTAGGTGGGTGCTCTAACCATTAAGCTACTGTGACAACCTGCCAGAATGACATTGAATTCCCAAACCAGTTCATATTTCTCCCAGTAAACAATAAAGGCAGTCTCACATTGCAACTTCGTTTTAGAGGCAGAACTGGAACTTAAAAATTTAATACCACAGCTGGGATTTGAACCACAAACCCTCCACTTACCATGTGGGTGCTCTAACCATTAAGCTACAGTGACAACCTGCCAGAATGACATTGAATTCTCAAACCAGTTCGTATTTCTCCCGGTAAACAACAAAGGCAGTCTCACATTGCCCACACACGGCTTGTGTGTTTAAAAACACCAACAGTAAGTTTGTTGGCATTGGTGCGGTTTTTGTAATTATTAATATGGAATGTGCTGTGCTATAAGACTCCTTTTCTATCTAGGTCGTGGTAACGGATGGAATGAAAAATCACACGATGTTTCTTCACCACAATGTATTATTTTATTAACACTTCAGCGATACTTTACATTAAATAATTCCTCTCAGCACCATTCTAAATGATTTAAAACGCTTCCACCTTCTCATTTAGTTGAACCAATGCTTGATGAAAGTCTGGTGAAAATTCTATGTTCACACTACCCAAATATATCCTTTCAGCTCGAATACACACACGCGAGTGGACAGTTTATGGCATTACCTGACGCAACACCGCCTTTTTCGTATACATCCGCGTATGCGTCCATCAAATAGTTCTTTCTTGTTAGGGAAGCGATCCCTAACCATCCTCCCCTACTTTTATTATGGAACACATATAATTCTCATATTTATACATATATATTAAAATCAAATATGGAAAGATTTATGACGTCTTTGGGCAAACTTAGTTGTTCGTAACAATGAACATTTTAACACGTTTTCGTCATTTGATCAATTCATACCAACATCAAAAAACAAATTACACTTTTAACAAACATTCACAGGAATGATTTTCTTTTGGGGTCTTCTAATATTCTGTCTCACATGCCCCTTGTTTTGTTTTTCAAGTTGTCACCTATATTTACAATCTTGAAACACAATACAATACTTCTCCCTACTCCTCTGATGCAATCACTTTGTACAATATTTTTTTTTTCTTTACAGTCTTCTTCACTGTTTGTCTTTGTCTTTTGTTTTGGCATGACACAGCATGTCTTTATAAATTTCACATATTCAGTTACTACACAATACATGTTCAGTTACTATACATCACTTATTCAGTTATTATACAATACATATTCAGTTATTGTACAACACATTCAGTTATTATATAACATATCCAGTTATTATACAACATATGTTCAGTTATTACACAACACATATTCAGTTATTTTACATTTGACATTGACATAAATATAATTTAAGTGTATCATGGTTTATTGTGTGGCTTTTGACTTATGTTCCTTGTTATGAGGAGAGAAAAACAGGATACAGATATTGAGCTAATGATTATGATCATGTTTATGGCAATATTTTATTCAGTTCTTTGTCTTCTTTGTCTTGTAAGCTTATTATGTATAGGCAGGTCATTGAGTCGGTTCTTAAACTCTGATGTTACTAATGGCATCATTTTTTTTAATTGGGTTCTTATTCATTATTGTTTAGTTTAACCTTTCTTCAAGCTTAGCATTGGCTATATCCATCTTAATTCATGTGCATTGCCTTTCTGACTATGGTTTTCCTCACTTCACTAATTGTCACCTCTTTATCTCTTATCTCTATAAGAGGAAACTTCTATACTTATAATTATTCTGCAATTGTATTATTTTTCTTCTCAATTCACCCTCGACATCTTTGTGTCAAAATATTTTATCTTTGCCATCACAATTGATTCCTTTTTATTTTTGTCCCTGACATCCTTATGTCAAAAACACATTATTTTCCGTCGCTATAATTCATTTCTTTAATGACAATCAGTGTCCTCATCTGTCTTTGTTGACAATGCTCTTTGTGGTCAATATAGCCAATGACTATGTTGATTTTCTTTTTTGTTGTATTTTCCAATCTGAACATAATCTTCTATAAGTAACCCATTAAAAATTATTATTTTCCATCATCTCTATTATTCCTGCCTTACATGGTTGTTGGCAAAGACTATTTGGTCCTTTCTTTGTAAGGTTTTAACTTATTTTTATGGTATCTTCCTACCAACTTGCCATTTGTATTCTGTAGCTCATACGTGTGATCACCCAGCTGTTTTGTTATGACCAGTGGTCCAGTGTACAGTAGTTCCATCTTTCCAGATCTTTTATGTGGCCATCATGTGTCGATGTCAATTGTTAATCTCTTGGGTTTTGTGTTGTTGGTCATCCACTCGTTTGGGACGAACTTAGTCGTGGTAACTTCCCTGAGTGTTGGTGGTGGTTGTTGTTTCTGTATTTTGTGCAGCATCTGCCCTATTTGGCACATCTTCATTCTGTTCCTGTTGTCTTACGTTGTCGGTGTTCCATTGGTTTCTGTCCCTTTGGCGTGAACCCCTATTGTATGACGCCTTTGGCTGTTTAAGTATTCCCTACAGAATCGTATGTGATTCACTTGATGGGTACGGTCTCCTGGTCTCCCCCGATCATATCTATGCATTCTGTATCTCGATTCACCCCTTGGTATTGTGTCGTGGTACCGCTGTCTTGTGTTCTCCATTCTTTCGCCATGATTATGTGGTTGTGGGAAATGGTGTGCCCCTCTCCCCCTGTCATGGGTGCTCCTAATATTTCTATCTTCTCCCTCATTCTGGTTGTTCGTAGCCGTGCTCCGGTTTAAGATGGGTGAGTTTGGGTGACCGTTCCTATGTCTATGCTCATTAGGCTGACCATTTTGTGTTTCGAAGGCTGTCAGTAATTCTATCATGTCTGCAAAATCTACTGGCCTCGCAACAATTAACCCTGTTCTCACTGTGTCTGGGAAATGTCTTGTTATGCTGGTAATTAGCTCTGCTTCCAACAGGTTAGGGTCTAATAGCTTTCCTTTGTTGGCTACTTTCATAAAATAATAGACTAGTGATAACCCTTTGGTTGGATCATATCTACCTGTCGCTAGCTCTACCCTAGTTTGGTTTTGCTTAGCTGGGCCCCAATACCTTGATAGGAATAGATTTCTAAATGAGCTATACGATTCATGACCAGCTAGTGTTAACCTAAGCCATTCTAATGCCTTGTTTTTTAAGCTTTTCTTGACTATCATCATCCTAAGCTCATTTGGTATCCTTTTCACTTTAAAATACTCTTCCATCTCTTTAACAAAGAGTTTTGGATCGTCTCCCTTCTCATCAAATGTAGGTGGTGTGATTTCATGTAGTATGCTGTTGGTGTAGCATGTGTTGTGTGTTGTGTCATTGTTTGATTCTGAACCTCTTTCCCTGTATGGTGAGTCAACATTTTGTACATTATTCAAATAACTCTCATCTTGTACATTACTTACATCTAAATCATCTTGCCTTTGTAGTGAATTCACAACATCATTTACATTAGCCAAATTTTCTTTTCCTTTTTTCATTTCTTCACAAATTGATTTTAAATCATTCTTTATTTCTAAGTGACTTTGTTTCATATCATTTATAGCATCCTGTTGGGAATGTACTACATCAGTCATAGTCTTAATTTTAGGAATTACAATTTGTTCTACAGTTTCATTAATAATGCCTTTCTTTACTACTTCAATCTTTTTCCTTAATTCCTCAGTTATTTCTGCTTTTACATTTGTAATCTTACAGTCTACACTTGTATTACATTCTGTTATTTCATCTCTACATCTAGCAATTTCTTCTTCTAATACAATCTTATTTTCTCTCATTTCTGATTCTATTTTTCCCATCCTATCTCCTATGATTTCTATCCTAGCTTCTAAGGCTTCCTTTGTCTCATTTAAGTTTTTATGTACTAATTTTAAATTAGTTTCCATTACTTTCATATTTTCTTTACACTCCTGTCTTCCTAATTCTATTTTCTGCTCTAAGTTCTGTCTTCCTAATTCCATTTTCTGTTCTAAGTCCTTTCTCACTTCCTCCATTGTCTGACCTATCTCTTCCTTATTCTGTTCTAGTTTCTGGCCTATACTCTGACCTAAACTTTGTTCTATGTCCTGTCTCACTCCCTCCATTTTCTGACCTATCTCTTCCCTATTCTGTTCCATTTTCTGACCTAAACTTTGTTCTTTGTCCTGTCTCACTCCCTCCATTTTCTGACCTAAACTTTGTTCTAGTCTTTCAGACATGATCATTAATAACCTTTGGTCTTTTCCTATTGCTACCTGTTCCTCGCTTTCTGGTTCTATTTGATAACTAGGCCTATCTGCCCCTTCCCCCACTCCTGTTTTTATCTCTTTTCGCGACATTTTAGTTTCTTTATTCAGTTCGCTTTGGTTTAAAAATCCCACTATTTTGCCGCTTCGCAGTAACATACAAATAAAAATAAACTGGATGTAAAAATAAGAATTTTTGGTCCTACTTTTTTTTCTGTTGATTTGTCCAGTTATGTGCGTCTCCTGGGCAGTTGGCTTCGCTAGACGATCTCTGGTGTTTTCCCGCGTTGATTATGCGTTCATCGGTGTTCTGATGTATCGTTGATTATCCGTTCCTCGGTGTTCTGATGTCGATATCAAACGATGGTCTAATGGCGTCTTCTTTCTTTTTGGCGCGAAGATATGGCGTCACTTGGTATTTCGCGTAAGTTCATTTCCCGTAATTTCCATTCCATCCAAAATTCGTGTTCCACGTTGGGCAAGCCATTTGGTGCGGTTTTTTGCAATTATTAATGACGTTGTGTGTTTGAGATATTGAGATCTTTGTGCTTGGTAACGGATGGAATGAAAAATCACACGATGTTTCTTCACCACAATGTATTATTTTATTAACACTTCATCGATACTTTACATTAAATAATTCCTCTCAGCACCATTCTAAATGATTTAAAACGCTTCCACCTTCTCATTTAGTCGAACCAATTCTTGATGAAAGTCTGGTGAAAATTCTATGTTCACACTACCCAAATATGTCCTTTCAGCTCGAATACACACACGCGAGTGGACAGTTTATGGCATCACCTGACGCGACACCGCCTTTTTCGTATACATCCGCGTATGCGTCCATCAAATAGTTCTTTCTTGTTAGGGAAGCGATCCCTAACCATCCTCCCCTACTTTTATTATGGAACACATATAATTCTAATATTTATACATATATATATTAAAATCAAATATGGAAAGATTTATGACGTCTTTGGGCAAACTTAGTTGTTCGTAACAATGAACATTTTTAACATGTTTTCGTCATTTGATCAATTCATACCAACATCAAAAAACAAATTACACTTCTAACAAACATTCACATGAACGATTTTCTTTTGGGGTCTTCTAATATTCTGTCTCAGCATAAATAAATAATAATTACCATCTGAAGGTTATTTAATCCCGGGACGTAAGTATTTGCAATAGTAAGTCACCATTGGGGTAATTGTCTCTGATATGAGACTGCCTTTGTGGTTTACCGGGAGAAATATGAATTGGTTTGAGAATTCAATGTCATTCTGGCAGGTTGTCACAGTTGCTTAATGGTTAGAGCACCCACCTGGTAAGCAGAGGGTCTATGGTTCAAATCCCAGCTGTGGCATTGAATTTTTAAGTTCCAGTTCTACCTCTAAAACATTGCGCACACATGGCTTGTGTGTTTAAAAACACCAACAGTAAGTTTGTTGGCATAAATAAATAATGCAACTTTGTATTCTTTATGAACGTATATTTATGAAATATATTCTCATTTTAGGTTACCTATGTATTGCACAACGACATGAGCTTATGATTTCGTAGTTATTTCAGGTTATGTGATTGATGAATTAATTTGTTTCATCCTAATATGAAATGGCACATGTGCAAGTTGCCCAAATTTGCCATTTTGAATGAAAATAGAGTTTTCCAGCTTATTGGTGATCTATGTGCATGTATTGTCAGAAGTTATCATCATTCTGATGTGCTATGCATTGCCAACTACACAATTCCAACATCCTGCAACGTATGTGCTACTACTGCTGGCTGCTTTCATTTCTCATGCATTGGCAACCTACATTATGCAGTCCCTACACCCGTATATGGCAACATTACCCAAAATATTGTGTTCTCTGAAAGTTCTTAAAGTAAGAAATGCATACACAACAATTTAACTCCCTCCAGGGGCCTACTTTGGTAGGTACAGGTTTAGGCGCACCTGGGGTCCCTAGCTGCTCATCGTCATTTCATCCCTACCATACCCATCAACTGTACCACGTGCAGCATTTTTATGTTGCTATCATGTATCTCCTCTTCCTCTTCTAGGTTTATTATAAGTATTAGTTTGTAAGGTCTTAGGTTTGTAACTCCTGTCTTACCAGCAGGGATCTTTCCTATCTCCTATCTCTGTGGTCCTGTCCCACGGTTTTCAGTATGGCCCCTGACTTATGTGCTCTTCGGAGGTCTCAGGCGTGTAGGGTGGAGCCCATCCACACCGTAATGTACACCCATGTAGCTCTCTGAGGGCCCGGCCTGTGTTAATTCCCAGACAGCCATGTGCTGTTGGGTTAGCATCACTGGCTGCATGTGTTACCACTGACGGAACCCCGGTGTAATCAACCACAAGTCCCCTGAATCCACGCTTACTCTGTTGAGGCAGCCTGGCCTAAAGTGTGGAGCCACAGGCTCCTGCGGTAAGGGCATAAAGCTGGGGTGTGCGTGGTGAATGGTTTACCCATGTAGACAAGCAGTGGAGGTCGGAGGGTAGTCCCTCTGATGTACGCTTTGAGATCAGTCATGGAGGGGTCTCAGTGGTGGCACAGACCGTGGAGATTTTGATGTCTTTCTTTTCTTTGACCCCGGATGGCAGGCTGATGCCAACCGTTCCAGATGGGGGTCCAATTCAAAATACATCCATGCAAAACCCCTTTTTTGGACCCTTTTATAGTTGTGAGTTTAGTATGAGATGGGAAAACAATAGAGTGAGTGATTAGGGTTTAAGGGCCTGTCGGCAGGAAAACGATAAAGGACATCACCCCCTTTTATTATTATATGCCCACCTCTGTAGCATGTCTGCCTCACGTTCAAGAGGTCGCGAGTTTGAATCTCGCTTAGGGTAAGTTATCCGGGTAAGGTTTTTTCCGAGGTTTTCCCTTATCCTGAGAAGACGAATGTCAGGGAACTTAAAGCTCCATGGACCTCAGGCTCATTTGAGCATCATTTCACCCATTTCATTTCATTCATTCGCCCGATATGACACAATGTTGGAGGACGTTAATTTAAAAAAAAAAAAAAAACCCTCATGGAGGCTTGCATTCAAAATGCTTTCTTATGAAGCAGCATGTCGTGGGGGTCTACTTCGACCTGCAGAAGGCCTACGACACTACATGGTGTTACGGTATCCTCCGTAATTTACACGACTACGGTTTACGCGGCCATCTAGTTATCTTAATTTTTAATTTTTTAAAACTACGCCGATTTCGTGTCTGCATTGGCCATATGCCCTCACAAGAACGGATCCAGGGGAATGCGTACCCCAGGGGTCGATTCTCGGTGTAACGATTTTCGCCATGGGCATTAACGGCATCGCCAGTGTTGTTCGTAGCGGAATCCCGATGTCACTGTATGTTGACGACTTTGCGATATGCAATCTCTCTCATAGTTTGGAGCACATCGAGCGTCAACTGCAGCTGACCATAACATCAATCGCCGAGTGGGCATTTCGCACCAGCTTTAAGTTCTCTCCTACAAAAACACAGTGTGTCCACTTCCATCGACTTCGTGGCGTACACCCTCCTCCTGACTTTCATTTGCGTGGCACACGTCTTCCATTTGTACCGCATCTGAAGTTCTTGGGCTTACACCTCGACAGTAAACTCACATGGGAGCACCATATTCGTTATCTGCGTGCTTCCTGCGGTCGTTCGCTCCGGGTACTCAGGGTTTTATCCGGGACATTTTGGGGCGGCGATCGCACCGTCATGTTGAGCTTATAACCCTCACTGGCCCGGTCCAAATTAGACCACGGCTGTTTTACCCATGGCGCGGCGTCCGCTTCTAAACTCTGCCTTTTAGACACAGTACATCACACTGGTATCCGTCTCGCTACCGAGGCTTTCCCTACAAGTAGAGTGGATTGTTTGTATGCTGATTCTGGTGAACCCCTACTTTCTGTCCGACGCTCGTTTTTACTTTGTTCCTACGTGGCAAGGTTGGCCGCTCATCCAGATCATTCTTCGTTTCCACCTGTATTGCGTCCAGACCTCGCGCACCGTTATATACGGAATAAAGCAATCTCCCGTCCAGATGGTATCAGGTTTCGCGAACTGCTTATTGCAAACGCGCTCCGACTGCCAACTGTAGAGTGGCATTCACTTGGCCGATGTCCTCCCTGGCAACTCCAGCGTGCACGCTTTGACCTGGAGCTGTCGGACAGTGCAAAGTTAGCAACCCATCATTTGGTGTTTCGCCAACTTTTCGCCGAAGTTCTGGGCCGATACTGGACGTATACTCCGATATTTACCGATGGCTCCCAGATGGGTAGTACGACGGGTTCCGCTTTTGTATACAACGGTGACGCTCACACGTACCGCCTTCCAGACTCCAGTTCAGTATTTACCGCCGAGTTATTTGCCATATTTTATTTCCTACTTTTTATCTTCAGTTCAGGTCCTGGAAGTTTTATAGGTTCCGACTCTTTTAGCGCTCTCCAGGCCCTGCAACAGTTTATCGGCACCTTGGCATTCATTGTGTAAATCCAGACGTTGATCTCGCAACTACTCTCTCGCGGATACCAGTTTGTTTTTACGTGGATCCCAGGCCATGTGGGTATTCCGGGCAATGAGGTGGTGGATGCGGCTGCAAAGTCTGCATGTCGCCTGCCAGAGTATTCCACCTGCATGCTACCCTATATAGATGTGCAGAAGTACTTTCGTTGCCATCTATTTACTCTCTGGCAGAAATATTGGGAAGTGTGAGCTGGCACTCAGTTACGGACAATAAAGCACACTGTACAACCCTGGCAGACTAGCTGCAGAGATTCCAGGCGGGAAGAAGTGGTTTTAACCCATCTGAGGATAGGCCACACCCGAGCCATGCATGGACACCTTTTGCGTGGTGATCCAGAGCCTGTCTGTGCGACGTGCAATGTTCCACTCTCTGTCACACATGTCCTTGATTGTCCGTGATATGCTCGTGAGCGCCAGTCCCTTGGCCTGGGTCTTACGCTATGCTCCATTTTAGGCAACGACCCAATAGCTGTAACTACATTACTGCAGTTTGTTGCCAAGATTGATTTTGGCAAGCAAGTGTAAGGTGGTTCTTATCTTGGCAGACTTAGCATTTTAGGACGTTTTACTTCTAGTGTTCCTATCTTTTTAACGGTTTTATCAGCTTAAGTTTTTAGTAAATTATGTTTTTATCTGTTTTAACTTTTAGCCATTTTAACCGATGTTTTAGTGCTTTTGACTTTCAGTTTTTAGTTACTGTAACTTTTGACTTTTTTACTTTTTAGGGGTGAGCTTTTACTATTTGTTTGCTTGTTTTTCTTTTTGGGCTTTGGGCTCTAATGACCTAGTTGTCAATGGGCCTTTAACCTCTTAAGCGCTGGCCATTTAAAGACTCCGCGGGCCGAGAACTGCTAACCAATATCCAGTGCAGGGCATTTAAATTGTTAAATGTGCTAAAAGTGCTTCGTAAATACACAGCTGTATTTTGTGTAAATATTAAGATATTTTAATGAAACAAAAACTGATATAAAACTCGTTATATGCAGTATACATATACGTCATCAGCAAAGTAGAGCTGCTTTAACAAATCGTTGAAATGGCACTATTTTGTTTCACTGTAGTGAAAAGTTAACTTTCCTCTGTCGAACGCTTCTAATATAAGTTCTCTGAAAGAAACAGTAGTCGACCCATTGTATGTGTGGCCTATGCGTCAGTAAAACAAAGCATTGTGTGAAATAAAGCACTAGTGTATGCGCGGTCTGTGAGTCATCAGAATGAGACAGGATATTGCAAGACCCCAAAAGAAAATCGTTTATGTGAATATTTGTTAAGAGTGTAATTTGTTTTTGGTGTTGGTATGAGTTGGTTAATTGACGAAAACGTGTTACTAATGTTCATTGTTACAAACAATTAAGTTTGTTTAAAGACGTCATAAATATTTCCATATTTAATTTTAATATATATGTATAAATAAAATAATTATATGTGTTCAATGTTGAAAGCGAAGGGAGAATGGCTAAGGATCGCTTCCCTAACAATGCGGGAACTATTTGATGAACGCATACGCGGATGTACACATGGCAGACGGAATCCTAGACTCGCAACCAAAAGAATTTGATAATAGCGCCCGTGTCTTTGATATAGTTGGACGCATTTTTATGTGTGCGCGTCATAAAATAGTGAAAGTAAAATTACTAAGTGTTTAAAGACCGTTAATTTGAGTAAAATAAGTGAAACATTAGCTAACTTTAACAAGTTAGTTAATACGAAGTGTGCAATTAAATGAAAGGACGTAAAATAGACGAAGTGTAAAGTGATAGAAAACACATTTAGCGAAATACCGCTAAATTTTCAGACATTAAATCTCGGCGATGCTAGGGAAGTCGATCCACTGAAATAAAAGACTTGCTACTGTGATACGATTTAAATACTGTGAACAAGAAGGTGTGAATAAAATATTTCACTAAAGTTAACCCCGAGTGTATATTCCTTCAATCCAGTACCACGACCCGAGATAACGAAAGAGTCAAAAGCTCATCGCCATAACAGACGAATAATTATAAAAACAGCACCAAATGGCGCCCAACGTGGGGCACGAATTTCGGATGGAATGAAAATCTACGGGAAATGAACTTACGTGAAATACCAAGTGACGCCAAATCTTCGCGCCAAAAAGGAAGAAGACGCCATTAGACAATCCTTTGAGATTTACGACTTCGGAGACGTTACCAAATTGGAAATCAACGACACAGTGCCTAAAAACGCCGATGAACGGATAATCCACGTGGGAAACATCAGAGATCGTCTACCGCCCCGGGGATGCACGTAACGAGACCAATCAACGAGAAAAACTAGGACCAAAAATTTTGATTTTTATATTCATTTCATTTTTATGTTACTGCGAAGTGGGAAAATAGTAGGACTTTTAAGCCAAAGTGAACTGAATTAAAAAAAAAAAAAAAAAAAAAAAAAAAAAAAAAAAAAAAAAAAACGAGAATGTCGCGAAAAGAGAAAGAGGAAGGAACAGGAATAGGGGAAGGGGCAGATAAGCCTAGTTATCAGATAGGAACAGAAAGTGAGGATGAGGTAGCAATAGGAAAAGACCAAAGGTTACTAATGATCATGTTTGAAAGACTAGAACAGAATATCAAGGAAATAGGTCAGAAAATGGAGGGAGTGAAACAGGACATAGGACAAAGTTTAGGTCAGAAACTAGAACAGAATAGGGAAGAGATAGGTCAGAGAAAGGAACAAAATAAGGCAGAATTAAAGCAGGACATAGAATAAAGTTTAGCACAGAAAATGGAGGAAGTGAGAAAGGACTTAGAACAGAAAATAGAATTAGGAAGACAGAACTTAGAACAGAAAATAGAATTAGGAAGACAGGAGTGTAAAGAAAATATGAAAGTAATGGAAACTAATTTAAAATTAGTACATTAAAACATAAATGAGGCAAAGGAAGCTTTAGAAGCTAGGATAGAAATCATAGGAGATAGAATGGGAAAAATAGAATCGGAAATGAGAGAAAATAAGATTGTATTAGAAGGAGAAATTGGTAAATGTAGAGATGAAATAACAGAATGTAATGCAAGTGTAGACTGTAAGATTACAAATGTAAAAGTAGAAATAACTGAGGAATTAAGGAAAGAAATTGAGGTAGTGAAGAAAGGAATTATTAATGAAACTGTAGAACAAATTGTCATTCCTAAAATTAAGACTATGGCTGATGTAGTACAATCACAACAAGATGCTGTGAGTGATATGAAACAAAGTCACTTAGAAATAAAGAATGATTTAAAATCAATTTGTGAAGAAATAAGAAAAGGAAAAGAAAGTTTGGCTAATGTAAATGATGTTGTGAATGCACTACAAAGGCAAAATGGTGATTTAGATGTAAATGATGTACAAGATGAAAGTTATTTGAATAATGTACAAAATGTTGACTCACCATATAGAGAAAGGGGTTCACAATTAAACAATGACACAACACACAACACATGCTACACCAACAGCATACTACATGAAATCACACCACCTACATTTGACGAGGAGAAGGGAGACGATCCAAAACTCTTTGTTAAAGAGATGGAAGAGTTTGAGAGGTAGAACTGGAACTTAAAAATTCAATGCCACAACTGGCAGTTTGTCACAATAGCTCAGTGGTAGAGCAGCCGCTCGGTAAGCGAAAGGTCTGTGGTTCAAATCCCAGTTGTGGCATTGAATTTTTAAGTTCCAGTTCTACCTCTCAAACTTTGCCCACACACGGCTTGTGTGTTTAAAAATGCCAACAGTAAGTTTGTTGGCATAAATAAATAATAATTATCATCTGAAGGTTATTTAATCCTGGGATATAAAGTACTTACAATAGTAAGTCACCATTGGGGTAATTTGTCTCTGATGTGAGACTGCCTTTGTGGTTTACCAGGAGAAATACGAACTGGTTTGAGAATTTAATGCCATTCTGGCAGTTTGTCACAATAGCTCAGTGGTAGAGCAGCCGTCCGGTAAGCGGAAGGTCTGTGGTTCAAATCCCAGTTGTGGCATTGAATTTTTAAGTTCTAGTTCTACCTCTCAAACTTTGCCCACACACGGCTTGTGTGTTTAAAAACACCAACAGTAAGTTTGTTGGCATAAATAAATAATAGATGGAAGAGTATTTTAAAGTGAAAAGGATACCAAATGAGCTTAAGATGATGATAGTCAAGAAAAGCTTAAAAAACAAAGCATTAGCATGGCTAAGGTTAACACTAGCTGGTCATGAATCATATAGCTCATTCAGAAATATATTCCTATCAATGTATTGGGGCCCAGCTAAGCAAAACCAGACTAGGGTAGAGCTAGCGACAGGTAGATATGATCCGACCAAAGGGTTATCGCTAGTCGATTATTTTATGAAAGTAGCCAACAAAGGGAAGCTATTAGACCCTAACCTGTCGGAAGCAGAGTTAATTACCAGCATAACAAGACATTTCCCAGACACAGTGAGAACAGGGTTAATTGTTGCGAGGCCAGTAGATTTTACAGACATGATAGAATTACTGACAGCCTTCGAAATTCAAGGGCCCTAATGACCTAGTTGTCGATGGGCCCTTAAACCCAACTCACTCACTCACTCACTCGAAATGCAAAATGGTCGGCCTAATGAACATAGACATAGGAACGGTCACCCAAACTCACCTATCTTAAACAGGAGCGCGACTACAAACAATCAGAATGAGAGAGAAGGTAGAAATACTAGGAGCACCCATGACAGGGGGAGAGGGGCACACCATTTCCCACAACTGCACAATCATGGCGAAAGGATGGAGAACGCGAGACAGCGGTACCACGACACGATACCAAGGGGTGAATCGAGATACCGAACACATAGGTATGATCGGGGGAGACCAGAAGATCGTACCCATCAAGTGAATCACATAAGATTCTGTAGGGAATACTTAAACAGCCAAAGGTCGTCATACAATAGGGGTTCACGCCAAAGGGGCAGAAACCAATGGAACACCGGCAACATAAGACAACAGGAAATAGATGGAAACGTGCCAAATAGGGTGGATGTTGCACAGAATACAGAAATAGCAACCACCAACACTCAGGGAAATTACCACAACTAAGCTCGCCCCGATCGATGGATGACCAACACAAAACCTAAGCGAGTGACAATTGACATCGACACCATGATGGCTGCACAAAGAGAAAATGGAACTACTGTATACTGGACCGCTGGTCATAACAAAACAGCTGGGCGACCATACATATGAGCTACAGAATACAAATGGCAAGTTGGTAGGAAGATACCATAAAAACAAATTAAAACCATACAAAGAAAGGACCAAATAGTCTTTGCCAACAAACATGTAAGGCAGGAACAGTAGAGATGATGAAAAATAATAATTTTTAATGGGTTTCTTATAGAAAAATATATACAAGTTGGAAAATACAACAAGAAAGGAAATCAACATAGTCATTGGCTATAATGACCACTGAGAGCATTGTCAACAAGGACAGATGAGAATACTGATTGTCATTAGAGAAGTGAATTATAACGACGAAAAAATGTGTTTCTGACATAAGGATGTCAGGGACAAAAATAAAAAGGAATCAATTGTGATGACAAAGAGAAAATATTTTTGACACAAGGGTGTCGAGGGTGAATTAAGAAGAAAAATAATATAGTTGCAGAATAATTATAAATATAGAAATTTTCTCTTATAGAGATAAGAGATAAAGAGGTGACAATTAGTGAAGCAAGAAAAACCATAGTCAGAAAAGCAATGCCCATGAATTAAGATGGATATAGCCAATGTTAAGGTTGAAGAAATGTCGAACTAAACAATAGTGAATAAGAACCCAATGTCATAATAGTAACATCAGAGTTTAAGAATTGACTCAACGACATGCCTATACATAATAAGCTTGCAAGACAGAGGACAAAAAACTGAATAAAATTGCCATAAATATGATCATAATCATTAGCTCAAGATTTGTATCCTGTTTTTCTCTCCTCATAACAAGGAACATAAGTCAGAAGGCACACAATAAACCATAATACACTTAAATAATATTTGTGTCAATATCAAATGTAAAAACTTACGAATATTCTTGGTGTTGTATTGTGTAGTAACTGAATATGTAAAATGGTAAAGACATGCTGAGTCATGCCAAAACAAAGACAAAAACATACAGCAAAGAAGACTGTAAAGAAAAAAGGGTATTGTACAAAGTATTAAGTATTAGAGGAATAGGGGGAAGTATTGTATTGTGTTTCAAGATTGTAAATGTAGGTGACAACTTGAAAAACAAAACAAGGGGCATGTGAGACAGGATATTGTAAGACCCCAAAAGAAAATCGTTTATGTGAATATTTGTTAAGAGTGTAATTTATTTTTGGTGTTGGTATGAGTTGGTTAAACAACGAAAACATGGTACTAATGTTCATTGTTACAAACAATTAAGTTTGTTTAAAGACGTCATAAATATTTCCATATTTAATTTTAATATATATGTATAAATAAAATAATTATATGTGTTCAATATTGAAAGCGAAGGGAGAATGGCTAAGGATCGCTTCCCTAACAATGTGGGAACTATTTGATGAACGCATACGCGGATGTACACATGGCAGACGGAATCCTAGACTCGCAACCAAAAGAATTTGATAATAGCATCCATGTCTTTGATATAGATGGACACATTTTTATGTGTGCGCGTCATAAAATAGTGAAAGTAAAATTACTAAGTGTTTAAAGACCGTTAATTTGAGTAAAATAAGTGAAACATTAGCTATTTTTAACAAGTTAGTTAATACGAAGTGTGCAATTAAATGAAAGGATGTAAAATAGACGAAGTGTAAAGTGATAGAAAACACATTTAGCGAAATATCGTTAAATTTTCAGACATTAAATCTCGGCGATGCTAGGGAAGTCGATCCACTGAAATAAAAGACTTGCTACTGTGATACGATTTAAATACTGTGAACAAGGTGCGAATAAAATATTTCACTAAAGTTAACCCTGAGTGTATGTTCATTCCATCCAGTACCACGACCCGAGATAATGAAAGAGTCAAAAGCTCATCACCATAACCGACGAATAATTATAAAAACAGCACCAAGAATAAAGCATGTTTGCAACTTTTCTTAATGCGTGTTTCGTAACTTGATAGCAGGCTCCGTTTCTTTCTTGTTGAAATACATACATATACTTTCCTGCTCGTAGTTGAAGTGAGAAGTGGTATAAAAAGGTATTTTTGCACCAACTGGATATAACCATATACAATTGTTTGGTAATTTGGAGAGCTCTAAACCCACACAAGACAATGATGTACCTGGACTTCCGACTATCAATAGCTTGTAGCCTAATTGAACAATGCCACGTTGAGAGGCCTCTACATACTGGGATAGAAAATCCAGGACCCCTGCTCCCCTCAGACTTCAAGGAAAACATTATCCTAAAAGGATACCGCCAACAGCAAAGAAGTTCCGCCAATCTCAAAGTGTTTTGTGTGCCGCAAGAAGGGAATTTGCGAATGTGGAGATGTGCCCTTGTGTGTTTATCCCTGTTTTGAGGCATATCACTGCAGAAGGAACATATAAAGGTGAGCCAGTAAAGTATATAGACTTTACTTAAATGTTTCATAAAGGGAAAATTAAAATAAGTTGAGTTAGATAAGGATAAATAAGGGTTAAATGCACAAATGCACAGGACGTGCATACACTCCCATAGCGCTTACCTGTCATTTTAAATGGACGTGATTTTACATCCATAGCGCTCAAGAGGTTAAACACAACTCACTCACTCACTCACAATTTAACTTTGGTCTAAGCTCAAATTAAAAAGTTTGGGAGCAATGCAATAAACTGGTCCAAGAAAATTTCATATTACCAAATCAAAAAGTGATTAATTACACAACTCAACAAGGTTTTGAGAACTGGGAAGGGCAGTAGCGGATTTTATTACAAATAATGTTCTGATTATGTTGCTGAAAACAATGTTTCTATCATGTCAGGGAAAGAAGTTATCATTGTTTATGTTTGCCGTTGCATAACAATCTTGCCCCATCTGCATCTGCACGCATATGTACTTGTGTAAGTTTATCTGACTAGAACTACTAACCTTATGTGAAGTGAATAACTGCATATGTGTTTATCAAACTTATTGAAATGTAATGTTATATTTCAATTAGGTAATATCCAAGTTGAAACCGTTGAGACAGAATATTGACTAATAGAAAATTGTTCATGTAAATATTTTTGTAAGAGTGTGTAAATTTTTAATTCTTTTAATTTGAATGTATCAGGGACCTATTTTTTTTCAATACTCAAAATAGACAATGTCTTCTCAACTGTTTGAGTTCGACCAATGAGAACTGTTGCGCGGATGGATACATAAGAATGGCGGTGTTGCGTCATAGGACGCTCAGAAACTACTTTCATTAGCGTCTGTGACTTCAAAGTGTAAGGACGTATAATTGTTGATGGCGTGTGAATATGTGAATTACATCCAAACTTCTAGCCAGCATGGACGCTATCCAATTTTAAAAGTTATTAACCAAGTGAAATAGTGATGTAAAGTGTATATAAAACGAATAAATGTGTTTCTAATAAAAGTACGTTGATTTATGCATTCCATTCCACGACCACCTCCCCTGAAGATAAAAGTGGCGTCTGCTCTAACAAACTTTCCACCTTTTAGCAAAAACAGTGCTCCATTTGCTGCTATATGCACACTAATATGTGTTAACCATCTCTTAATAATAAAACCCCGCCACAAATGGCTTGCCCAACGTGGAGCGCGAATTTGGAGTGGAATGCAAAGTTAAGAGTGCGATAAATATCAAAAGGACGCTATCTCATCGTGCAGGAGAAAAACGCCATTAGACCATCGTCTGATATCAACAAAACATCGATACACGGAGAATCAACGTGGGAAAAACACCGGAGATCATCTGGTGAAACCAACTACCCAGGAGACGTAAATAACCGGACGAAGAACCAGCAGAAAAGAAAGTAGGATCAAAACTTTTTATTTTTTTTTACGTACATTTGATTTCCATGTTATTGAGAAACGGCAAAGTAACAGGACTTTCAACATTAAGTGAATTAGATAAAGGAATTGAAATGTCGCGAAAAGAGATAGAAATAGGAGTGGGGGAAGGGGCAGATAGGCCTAGTTATCAGGAAGGATTAGAAGGTGCGGAACAGGCGGAAATAAGCAAAGACCAAAGGTTAATGATGATGATGTTTGAAAGACTAGAACAAAGTTTAGGTCAGAAAATGAAACAAAATAACATAGAATTAAAACAGGATATAGAACAAAGTTTAGGTGAGAAAATAGAGGGAGTGAGAGAGGACTTGGAAAATAATAAAAAAGAATTAGGTCAGAAAATGGAACAAAATAACATAGAATTGAGACAGGACATAGAACAAAGTTTAGGCCAGAAACTGGAACAGAATAAGGAAGAGATAGGTCAGAAAATGGAGGAAGTGAGAAAAGACTTAGAACAGAAAATGGAATTAGGTAGACAGAACTTAGAACAGCAAATGGAATTAGGTAGACAGAACCTAGAACAGAAAATAGAATTAGGAAGACAGGAGTGTAAAGAAAATATGAAAGTAATGGAAACTAATTTAAAATTAGTTCACAAAAACTTAAATGAAACAAAGGAAGCCTTAGAAGCTAGGATAGAAATGGTAGGAGATAGGATGGGAAAGATAGAATCAGAGATGAGGGAGAATAAAATTGTGTTAGAAGAAGAAATTGCTAGATGTAGGGATGAAATAACAGAATGTAATACAAGTGTAGACTGTAAGATAACAAATGTAAAAGCAGAAATAACTGAGGAATTAAGGAAAGAGATTGAGGTAGTAAAGAAAGACATTATTAATGAAACTGTAGAACAAATTGTAATTCCTAAAATTAAGACAATGAATGATGTGATGCTTTCACAACAGGATGCTATAAATGATATGAAACAAAGCCACTTAGAAATAAAGAATGATTTAAAATCAATTTGTGAAGAAATGAAAAAAGGGAAAGAAAATTTGGCTAATGTAAATGATGTTGTGAAGGCATTACAAAGACAAGATGATTTAGATGTAAGTAATGTACAAGATGAGAGTTATTTGAGTAATGTACAAAATGTTGACTCACCATACAGAGAAAGAGGTTCACAACCAAACAATGACACAACACATAACACATGTTACACCAACAGCATATTACATGAAATCACACCACCTACATTTGACGAGGAAAAGGGAGACGATCCAAAACTCTTTGTTAAAGAGATGGAAGAGTATTTTAAAGTGAAAAGGATACCAAATGAGCTTAGGATGATGATGATAGTCAAGAAAAGCTTGAAAAACAAAGCACTTGAATGGCTCAGGTTAACACTAGCTGGTCATGAGTCTTATAGCTCATTTAGAAATTTATTCCTATCAAGATATTGGGGCCCAGCTAAACAAAACCAAACTAGGGTAGAGCTAGCGACAGGTAGATACGATCCAGCCAAAGGATTGTCATTAGTCGACTATTTCATGAAAGTAGCCAACAAAGGAAAGCTATTAGACCCTAACTTGTCGGAGGCAGAACTAATTGCCAGCATAACGAGACATTTCCCAGACACAGTGAGAACAGGATTAATTGTTGCAAGGCCGGTAGATTTTGCAGATATGATAGAACTGCTAACAGCCTTCGAAACACAAAATGGTCGGCCTAATGAACATAGACATAGGAACGGTCACCCAAACTCACCCATCCTAAACCGAAACACGGCTACGAACAACCAAAGCGAAGGAGAACATACAAATACTAGGAGTACCCATGAAAGGGGGAGAGGGGCACACCATTTCCCACAACCACATAATCATGGCGAGAGGATGGAGAACACAAGACAGCGGTACCACGACACGATACCGAGGGGTGAATCGAGACACCAAACATATACATATGATCGTGGAAGACCAGGAGACCATGCCCATCAAGTGAATCACATACGATTCAGTAGGGAACACTCGAACAACCACAGACCGTCACATGACAGAGGTTCACGCCAAAGGGGCAGAGACCAATGGTACACTAACAACACAAGACAGCAGGAAGTAGAAGAAGATGTGCCAAATAGGGCAGATACTACACAGAATACAGAAACGACAACCACCACCAACACTCAGGGAAATTACAACAACTAAGTTCGTCCCAACTGGCTGGATGACAAACAACATAATCTCAGCAACTTACAATTGACATCGACACCATGATGACTACAAAAAGATCCGGAAAGATGGAACTATTGTATACTGGACCACTGGTCATAACAAAACAGCTGGGTGACCACACGTATGAGCTACAGAATACAAATGGCAAGTTGGTAGGAAGATACCACAAAAATAAATTGAAGCCATACAAAGAAAGGACCAAATAGTCTTTGTCAACAAATGTGTAAGGCAGGAGTAGTAGAGATGAAAGGAGATAACAATTTTTAATGGGTTACTTATAGGAAATTATGTTCAGAATAGGATTACAACAGGGAAGAAAATCAACATAGTCATTGGCTATATCGACCACAAAGAGCATTGTCAACAAAGACAGATGAGAACACTGATTGTCATTAAATAAATGAATCATAGCGACGGAAGATAATATGTTTTTGACATAAGGATGTCAGGGACAAAAATAAAAATGAATTAATTATGATGAAAAAGATATAACATTTCGACACAAAGATGTCGAGGGTAAATGGAGAAGAAAAATAATACAATTACAGAATGATTGTAAGTATAGAAGTTTTCTCTTATAAAAATAAGAGACAAAGAAATGACAATTAGTGAAGTGAGGAAAACCATAATCAGAAAAACAATGCCCATGAATTGAGATGAATATAGCCAATGCTTAACTCGAAGAAATGTTGAACCAAAACAACAATGAATAATAACCCAATTAAGAAAATTAGTGTCATAAGTAACATCAGAGTTTAAGAACCGACTCAATAACCTGCCTATACATGAGCTTATAAGACAAAGAAGGCAAAGAACTGAATAAAATATTGCCATAAATAAGATCATAATCATTAGCTCAAAATTTGTATCCTGTTTTTCTCTCCTTATAGCAATGAATACAAGTCAAAAACCGCATGAAACACTTAAATTATATTTGTGTTAATGTCAAATGTACAATAACTGAGTATGTGTTGTATAAGAACTGAATATGTGTTGTACAATAACTGAATATGTATTGTATGATAACTGGATATATTGTGTAATAACTGAATACGTTGAGTAATAACTAAATATGTTATGCAAAAACTGAATATGTATTGTGTAATAACTGAATATGTATTGCATAATAACAGAACATATGTGATGTGATAGCAGGACATATTGTGCAATAACTGAATATATATTGTGTAATAATTGGACATGTTGTGTAGTAATCAAATGTGTTGTACAATAACTGAATATGTATTGTATAATAACTGAAGGTGTATTGTATAATAACAACATATGTGATATAATAACTGGGTATATTGTACAAGAACTGAATATGTATTGCATAATAATTGGACATATTGTGTAATAACTAAATGTGTTGTACAATAACTGGATATGTATTGTATAATAACCGAATGCATTGTGTAGTAACCGAATATGTGAAACTTATAAAGACATGTTGTATTATGTCAAAACAAAGGACAAAGACAAACAGTAAAGAAGACTGTAAAGAAAAAGAAAAAAAAATATATTGTACAAAGTGATTGAATCATAGAAGTAGGGAGAAGTGTTGTATTGTGTTTCAAGATTGTGAATAAGATGACAACTTGAAAAACAAAACAAGGGGCATATGAGACAGAATATTGACTAATAGAAAATTGTTCATGTAAATATTTTTGTAAGAGTGTGTAAATTTTTAATTCTTTTAATTTGAATGTATCAGGGACCTATTTTTTTTCAATACTCAAAATAGACAATGTCTTCTCAACTGTTTGAGTTCGACCAATGAGAACTGTTGCGCGGATGGATACATAAGAATGGCGGTGTTGCGTCATAGGACGCTCAGAAACTACTTTCATTAGCGTCTGTGACTTCAAAGTGTAAGGACGTATAATTGTTGATGGCGTGTGAATATGTGAATTACATCCAAACTTCTAGCCAGCATGGACGCTATCCAATTTTAAAAGTTATTAACCAAGTGAAATAGTGATGTAAAGTGTATATAAAACGAATAAATGTGTTTCTAATAAAAGTACGTTGATTTATGCATTCCATTCCACGACCACCTCCCCTGAAGATAAAAGTGGCGTCTGCTCTAACAAACTTTCCACCTTTTAGCAAAAACAGTGCTCCATTTGCTGCTATATGCACACTAATATGTGTTAACCATCTCTTAATAATAAAACCCCGCCACACCGTGGTGGTAGGTTTTACATATTTCATACAATGGAATTTTAAATTTTGCTGTGTTCTTATGCAACGAGGAAGCAGAGACGTGGATGTATTAATTCTGCAGATTGTTTTTGTTACATTTGCTGAGAATTCACATCTAGTCAACAAAAGAAGCAAATTACAACACTGTTGAAAACTGCATATCACCTGTATTTCGCTGGTCTGCTCAGTGACCGAGATAAACCTTTTGCACTCCATAGAAGTTGTATCTGATACTATGTAAAACTTACTCAGTGGCTAAGAGGGGAGAAACAGCACATGCTGTTTGCAATCCCAATAATATAGCATGAACAAGAAAATCATACCAATGACTTATTTCTGCATAACCAAAATAACAGGGTTTTCATAAAAAAACTGAAAATCTCATATCCCTATTTGTGTTCAGCCATCAGACCAGTACCTCATGAGAATGATTTACCAATATTAGTAGCTCCTTCAAATAGGCAAGAACAGTCAGAAACAAAGGGCAACGAATCAAACAACAGTATAAAGGCATCAACATCTAGCAAGTCATCTTACGGTACTGTGGAACAAA